>CM032228.1:113660000-113980000 GCA_019009955.1 Riptortus pedestris | reverse complement strand
ACTGAAATATTTCTTATTACCGTTTGTATTTACTCATGGTGGGCTTGTATTACCAGTATGCAGATTTCTCTATTATAAAACTTCACATGGGAAATCTGCTTAGTTTACGCAGCCCCTGCGTGACGGACTTTTTTGATATTGATAGTTTCCGGGTTAGGCTTTGTTCACATTCGTGCCCTTTATCATTTTTACCTATTTCATAATCATCTGCCTTTTTAATGATTCACTCTTGATAAATAATATTTAAATTCTTTTAATTCAACAATCTTTATCCGGAATGTCTGTTTTAGAAGAGCTCTGAAACTCCTGATTTGGACTTCAATATTGTCCAGGTGGATTTTAAATATTCAGTTGACATTGTACATATAAATCTGCAGCTCTATCACGAATATTATTTTCGTCTACATGAGATCAATATTTTGAATTTGGGACATTTCACTTTTAGCAGATTTCCCTCAAGTGAAATCAGCTATTGAGGTCGTACTCATGACGCGATTTTCGAAAAATTTCTTCAAACGTCCATCAATCCTACCTAGGAGATGACGAAAATGAGGTCCGTTCCAAACTATATATATATTATATATATAAAATTGTAACCTCTGTCTGTACATTGATTTTTTTCGGGAAATTTCACGATAACTTTTCGTTTCACATGTCATAGACACCATATCTGCATTTTGTTTCTATCGTGTATGTTTGTTTGTTTGTTTGTTACCTTTTCACGCATAAACGGCTGAACCGAATTTTATTAAACTTTGTATGTATATTACTACTAACCCAACTTAGACTTTAGGCTATATTAATTTTCTCTGAGACGAACAGGAGTGGGGGTTATAAGGAAAGCCTGAAATTAAAAATAGCGATATTTCGTTTTCTATTGGTTTTTCGGTAAATATGCACATAACAAAAGTTGTTTATTTTGTTATTAGAGTAACTTTTGTTATATACACTTTTGTCGTATACCGAAGTTTAAATGCGTTATACGCTAAAAATTATAGCGGGAGTCAACAACTTTATTTGGCACAAAAAACTCAACCGAACTAAACCAAACTCGGTATGTGAATTAGCACTAACGCCTTCCTTTAATAAGCCATACTAACATTTCTAGGAATTGGCAGGAGTGGGGGTTATAAGGGAGGCCTGAAATTAAATATAGCAATATTTCGTTTCCTATTGGGGTTTCGGCAAATATGCACATAACAAAAGTTGTTTATTTTGTTATTTAGAGAAACTTTTGTCATATACACTATCGTCGTATACCGAAGTATAAAGGCGTTATACGCTAAAAAGTATAGCCGTAGTCAACAATTTTATTTGGCACAAAAGAATCAACTGAACTAAATAAAACACTCGATATGTGTATTAGTACTAAAGCTTTCCTTATAATAAGCCATACTAACATTTCTAGGGACGGGCAGGAGTGGGGGTTATAAGGGAGGCCTGAAATTAGTGATATTTCGTTTCGCATTGGGGTTTCGGCAAATATGCACATAACAAAAGTTGTATATTTTGTTATTTATAGAAATTTGCACAACAATTCTTTTCAATATAACTACCAGGTACCTCTCCTGGAAAAAATAATTCAAATGTATGTTAATATTTTGTCCTTAATAATTTAAATCTATGCATAATGCACAGGAAACGGGAAATATGACAATATGGAGGACAGTGAAGTCTTACATAAAAAATTAATTTTATTATTAACAAATCCACAGAAACCACGGGTATTAACCCTAAAAACTGGGAAGGGTAAATGTCAAACTATTGTTTCGAAAATTAATATGTGAAAGATTGCCTGAAGGAGAGGGAGCCGTGCGTTTGATCTAATTAGGCCCGATCTATTTAGAGCGGCCCGCAGAACCTAATTATGGCTGCCCATCTTCCAGGAACTTCTGGACCTTTCTCGAACTGGCCCCTTCTAAGCCTAGGCCCTTATACAGGTATATATAAGGGACTCTCACAGTACCCCACAGTTCAGTTGATGCTCGACGGTCTTCGAGGGATGTTCAGCGCTACAGTGCGATTTAGTGCAGTGCGGTAAAGTGTTGTGCCGTGTTTAAGACAGTGCAGTGCCGCGAAGTAAAGGACAGTGCAGTGCCGTCTTTATGTGAATTTCAGTGACCACGAGTGAATCATTGGACTGTGTAATCTGCAGAACAGTGACACTATCAGTGTAATACTGTGAGTAGTCGTAGTAGTAATCAACCAAGAGTATTGTGCATTGTGAAATAAATTGTGCAGTGATAAACTGTGAAACCTGTGTGTGCGTTTAATTTTGCAATCCAAAAGAACTCTTATTAACAACGTTTTATTACTGGTTTTGTAATAAAAACGTAACAATATTGTGCAATGTAAAGCCTTGCCAAAAAAATACTATCACCATCCAGCCACAAATGAATTCCCGGGCGAAGACGGGTATATGAGCTAGTATATATATATATATATATATATATATATATATATATATATATATATATATATATATATGTCGGTTAACGCTCTAGCAGTCGCAATTTTTGTTTGATCGTTACGAAACTCGATATTTAACAGTTTTATGTAAAAAGACAGATCAAGTTCGTTAATGGCGAAATCGGACAAGGTGGAGGGGGGGGGTTAAGAGGGGGAATTTTCGAAAATTCAAAATATCACGGAGATGATGATGATGAAATGATATATTATATCATTTTCTAATTTTTCTAAATTAATCTAATTAATTTTACCACTTATGGCTTAATACCCTCCTCACGAAAAGAAAAAAAAAATTATAAAAATAAAAGTGCGCTACTAAAGCGCTTATTTCCATCAATATTTAGTATTGACGTAAAAATAGATTAATAATTTGAAATGTATTTTAGATAATTGTAAAACAGTAGAAGACATATACTTTATGGATATGTAATGAATATAATATTAATGGCAACTTATTTTCAAGGAAGTCGTTTCCGGATATCTGTTCCACTTATTTCCACGAAGAGGAAGATAGCAAGTATAAATTGAAAAGTTTTATTTGAAAAGAGCTATTTCACTTCCAAACCTCAAAACTGACAGCTGTCACATTCATCTTGAACTTTCATATCTCGAGGCTGAAGATTGAATCCAATTTTAACTGGCACATCAAGAGGAAGAATTGAACTTTGGCGATTTACAATAATTTCATCTAGTTTTCAAAGAATGTTCTATATAATGCAGTTTTCTTGTCTTCATTCGATATAAAGCTTTTTTTAATTCATGTTACATGAAATGATTTAAGAACTGTTTGACAATGGAAAATTGTGTTGGAAGATCTGCATTGATTTTAATTTGGAATAATCTTGCTTGGGATCATCTGTCTTAAATTAGACATTATATTTGAATAATAATGTATATTTATATTAATAAATAACGATTAATATTTATAGAATGTATATTTATTACTACTAAACCATCAACTCACAGTCACTTAAAAAAAAAATGGTCTTCTTTTGTGTTTTACAATTAATATAAAGTATAACCTCTTTACCGGTTCCGATCAATACAAACATTTGTAGTCATGAGGTTCAGCAGAAGTTATATGATTTTTCCATTGAGTTTTAAGAGTTCTTAGGAAAACGTGAATCCGTTTACAGCAATTGTCATTTAGATATTTCCTTTGACTTTCACTGGCATTCCGGCGGTAAATGGTTGCTTCCACATTCATAGTGACGGCCATCTAAGTCACAATATTTCTTGATGTATTTTCCTATTTTAACCCAATAGTGGCCCCACTTGTTATAACTGTGCAATAAAAATAATTTGACTGGCATTCCGGGGGTAAATGGTTGCTTCCACATTCATAGTAACGGTCATCTAAGTCACAATATTTCTTGATGTATTTTCCTATTTTAACCCAATAGTGGCCCCACTTGTTATAACTGTGCAATAAAAATAATTTGACTGGCATTCCGGCGGTAAATGGTTGCTTCCACATTCAAAGTGACGGCCATCTAAGTCACAATATTTCTTGATGTATTTTCCTATTTTAACCCAATAGTGGCCCCACTTGTTATAACTGTGCAATAAAAATAATTTGACTGGCATTCCGGCGGTAAATGGTTGCTTCCACATTCATAGTGACGGCCATCTAAGTCACAATATTTCTTGATGTATTTTCCTATTTTAACCCAATATTGGCCCCACTTGTTATAACTGTGCAATAAAAATAATTTGACTGGCATTCCGGCGGTAAATGGTTGCTTCCACATTCATAGTGACGGCCATCTAAGTCACAATATTTCTTGATGTATTTTCCTATTTTAACCCAATAGTGGCCCCACTTGTTATAACTGTGCAATAAAAATAATTTGACTGGCATTCCGGCGGTAAATGGTTGCTTCCACATTCATAGTGACGGCCATCTAAGTCACAATATTTCTTGATGTATTTTCCTATTTTAACCCAATATTGGCCCCACTTGTTATAACTGTGCAATAAAAATAATTTGACTGGCATTCCGGCGGTAAATGGTTGCTTCCACATTCATAGTGACGGCCATCTAAGTCACAATATTTCTTGATGTATTTTCCTATTTTAACCCAATAGTGGCCCCACTTGTTATAACTGTGCAATAAAAATAATTTGACTGGCATTCCGGCGGTAAATGGTTGCTTCCACATTCATAGTAACGGTCATCTAAGTCACAATATTTCTTGATGTATTTTCCTATTTTAACCAAATAGTGGTCCCACTTGTTATAACTGTGCCATAGAAATAACTTGACTTGCATTCCGGGGGTAAATGGTTGCTTCCACATTCATAGTAACGCTCATCTGAGTCACAATATTTCTTGATGTATTTTCCTATTTTAACCCAATATTGGCCCCACTTGTTATAACTGTGCAATAAAAATAATTTGACTGGCATTCCGGGGGTAAATGGTTGCTTCCACATTCATAGTAACGCTCATCTGAGTCACAATATTTCTTGATGTATTTTCCTATTTTAACCCAATAGTGGCCCCACTTGTTATAACTGTGCAATAAAAATAATTTGACTGGCATTCCGGCGGTAAATGGTTGCTTCCACATTCATAGTGACGGCCATCTAAGTCACAATATTTCTTGATGTATTTTCCTATTTTAACCCAATAGTGGCCCCACTTGTTATAACTGTGCAATAAAAATAATTTGACTGGCATTCCGGCGGTAAATGGTTGCTTCCACATTCATAGTAACGGTCATCTAAGTCACAATATTTCTTGATGTATTTTCCTATTTTAACCAAATAGTGGTCCCACTTGTTATAACTGTGCCATAGAAATAATTTGACTTGCACTCCGGGGGTAAATGGTTGCTTCCACATTCATAGTAACGCTCATCTGAGTCACAATATTTCTTGATGTATTTTCCTATTTTAACCCAATATTGGCCCCACTTGTTATAACTGTGCAATAAAAATAATTTGACTGGCATTCCGGGGGTAAATGGTTGCTTCCACATTCATAGTAACGCTCATCTGAGTCACAATATTTCTTGATGTATTTTCCTATTTTAACCCAATAGTGGCCCCACTTGTTATAACTGTGCAAAAAAAATAATGGTTGCTTTCAGATTGGGAATTTTCAAGTTCCTGACATACCGTTTACCATGTCCCGAGCTCCAACTTAACTAGCGTACTTCTTAAAGGGACAATCGTTATAACATAATATTTCTTCTTACTTTTATTGCTTAAAAATATTTATTTGTTTTGGTAATTTTCTAAAGCACTTGATCCGTGTCACGTTTTTTGCGACAGTCCCTCCCTCACTGGGGCAGCCGTTGATACTGAGATTTCCGTAAGAGGTTCTATTTTATTTGTTTTATTGGTGACCCTTGCCATTAAACTAAGAAGAGCATATAAAAATATTGTGTCCAGACTAATAAGAATATCTTTATTACTATCAAACAAGTGGGGAAGCATTAAGAATATTAATAGGAAGTTGATATATCATAAAACCTTCTTTCTTATAAATTTTTCTTTTTCTTTTTTTTGATAAATAAATACTTAAATTTGAATAGGGGTCGTGCTCGTACCATAACAATAAAAAAAATTAAAAGAGGGTTAAAATTTGCCCTCTTTCAAATTAACATTATAATAGGTTCTTTCTACAAAGGCATGAATAATAAAATTAATTATAGCGAAGGAAAGAGAAGAGGAAGAAGGGAGGGTAGGTGGGGGGAGGATATTTAACATGACAAAACAGGGCAATTAATAAGGGCAAAGAGTAGAAGGGCCTTCTCCGCTTTCGGGGAGACAAAGGGTCGGGCAGAGGTGGTGTCACTCCGGCAAGGGAATCTCTCGCCACGGGGTAACCACTATAATTTAACTACAACCCTCTCTCTCTCTCTCTCTCTCTCTCTCTCTCTCTCTCTCTCTCTCTCTCTCTGTCTCTCGTCTTTACCTCTCCCTTAATCGAATCTTCTCTCTACCAAATATCGCTCCCTTTAAGACCTCATCCTCCCACAATCAGCCAAAGATTGCCATTTATTGCTAGAGTAATCCTATGAATATATGGCCGGCGCCAAAATCTATATGAAATAGCACATTTTGCACTCAGTTTTTTCTATTGTTCATAAAACAGAGAACTAAGGGAATGTTGAGATAATGCGAAAGATCCGTTTCTCAGAGACTCTGAACGCTCCACGTCCAAGTTGGAGAAAAGGGACGTCACACGAAAAACATCACCCATTTGGAAAAACTTTACTTCATAATCACCCCTTAATAAGGGCCCGATGTAAAATACTCTCTAGTTAAGGCCTAGCATCAGACATGTCATTGTACATTGCAGCACTAGCCTGTCCCCTTGAGGATTATCCCATACAGCCTTTAAAAATAGATGTTCTTGGACTTTTCAATGCTTAAGCAGCTAGTGATGGCTTTCGTGGTAGATGATTGTCAAAATTGGAATGCAACAAAAACACATCCCACAACTTAAGAGGAGCGTAAGAGAATTGTCTCTACCCTAGTTTAAGAGTGTGACGGTTTAAATAATGTACCATAGCTGGGCAATATCCCCCCCCCCTCGTCAACAAAGGTGAATGTAGCTTAAAAACAACGAAATGTTTAGTGCCACAATGTCGGCAGACGAATAGATCTTGCGCCTTGAGGTGCAGACTCTGGATGACCATTTCGTTCAACTTGATTATGTGCTCCAGAATGAGCCACCGTTCAAACTATGCAAACGGGATATCCCAGGAAATAAAAAAAGGCAGTCACGTAGGAGTTTTGTAAACTAAGCAGATTTCCCACATATTGGAATGTCACTACTGATGTTATCTCACTATATATTCTCTATTTCCAAAAAAAAAAAAATTCCGGAGAGTAGAAGTGGCGGTCAAAAAATTCGTAATTGATGACAAAGAACTAACTATTTGCACGTATCTCAAATAATAAAGGTCCGTTGAAAATAATATTTGGTATTTATACTTGGATATGACGTTTCCATGATATATTCGCTTATTTTTAAGTGCGATAACTATAAGTGGGGTTAACTGAATGCTGAAAGCTAAAAAATGTCCAATCTCGGTTAATATTGAAGGCAGAGAAAACTTTTATATAAAATTATTTATAGAATATTAAATATTCAATTAGATTGGTTAAATACAATGTTTCAATACAACGTATAATAACGAAGATATTTTGAATTTTTGCAATTCTCCCCCTCTAAATTTCCACCCTCCCACTAGCTCGATTTTAGTCATTAACGAATTTGATATTTAGTTTTACATAAAACGTTTAAATATCGAGTTTCCTACCGTTCATACAAAAATTGCGACCACTAGAGCGGTTAAAAACAAATGTATATAATTTTGAACGGACCTCATTTCTGTCATCAACTAGGTAGGATATGTGGACTTTTATAGCAATGTTTCGAAAATCGCGCCATGAGTACAATCTTAACAGCTTAAGGGGAATCTGTTAAAAATACCACTGATTTTTTTCACCATGCCATCTAGCTAAAGGAGGAACCTGTGGTGCTGGCTTAGTAAGTGCAATACAGTAAGGCATTTTATTAAAAATATAACAAATAGCAAAGGAAAATATTTCTTTGTTGTTACCCTCTATTCTTAATTTAAAAAGTTTTCAGATTCTCCTTCAGACATTTTTTCCCTTATTTGGATAGTTTCAGTATTGTTATTTCTGCCATCATAACCACAGCTTATATGTGGAAATAAGTTCTAATTAGAAAAAAATAAATAAACGAAATTTAGCAGTTTATTATTCTAGAAAACATTTATTATGCTTCCTGAGGCTTTGAAAAATTTGTCGTGTAAAACTTGAGTGCCTAATTTAAGACCGACATTTGATTCCAAATAATGCAACAGTATAAATCCAATTCTCAAGTTTGAACAATCCCAGTAAACTCGAGACAACAACATTACGATTTTATACTCAATGAGCGTTGATTATGCCTTCCCGTTTCCAATCAATCTGTATGAATTTTTTTTTCAAAAACATTTTCCCCAACGTTTACAATTTTTTTTTATAAATGTACCTTTTTCAAATGTCAAATTTCAAGGCTTCCGTATTTTTTAATCCCATCTCGAATCTCAGAACTAGAAGATATTTCTGCAGTCTTTGATTTTTTTTTCTATTCTGAGAAAGCTATATGTGACTTGAAAGGAGCATGCATAACTAGACACAGCTGGGACGTCTGTTAACAACGAAACTTTATCAACGCTAACGGCCTACTTAATCTGCTGATGTTTTTATCTGATAAGTAAGCTTCTTGGTTAGAAATAAGTTCCACTTCCATGATCGGCTCACATCAGTGCTGTTCCCCATGACCTAGAACACATTGTATTTTAAAAATATTTATACAATTAGCCAAGAGAGAACATGCTTTAGCTCAGTTGAAAACGTAAAATCGAGAGTGATTGAATAAGTAAATAAAGTGATTTAGGAGCATTACGAAGAAAGAGAAACAGTTCCGCCTGATTCGGGTACTGACAGCAATGTGACGTATTTGCTGCACGTCACAGGTCCTCAGATTGTCAACTTCAGTAGAAAAAAACCTTCATCAACATTGAAATTAACTCTTTACTACATTTACTTCACGATTTTGTGACATGGTGGCTTGGTAAAAGGTTTAATTATCCATATCTATTTGATGTGGACAAAAAAACATTTTGTGGTGTGGTAACTTTAGTGCTGTGTTTTATAAAAACTGCTCTGATATTCATCCTATGGAGAACATGACTTGCGGAACAGCACATCTATCACTTAGTTCAAATAATTTCTTTTTTATAGATTAGTAATGTTGTTTTTAATTATACTGCTTAATCAATTTTATTATTTTTCATGTTTGTACTGCAGGTCTTTTGTATTCATATTTTCTACCTGAATATTTATTTATTTGCTGTTTTTCTGAAGTTCATATGGTTTTCATTGGGCAAGGAGATGGAGGAGTTCAACATATTAATGAGTTGTATCCCAAATTTTTACATAACTAATCTTATTTAATTTGTCTATTTAGTAAATTTAATTTTCTACAATTGTCTACTCGCTTTTTTTTTCTAACTGAATATTAACAAAGATAATTGAATTTTTTTTTTTAGCTTTCAATCTCCTCAAAACTCTCACTCTTACAAATGCGATTTTCCCTTGTGCACCTGAGCCACTAAAAATGTCAAGCCCAGCTTAAATTTCGGATCCTGTTTACTCAACTTCTTATTACAAGAAAAATGGACAATTGATGGTGGCAGATCAGTAGCGTGTCCAGTATGGGGGAATCTGCTTAGTTTACTCAGCCCCGTGTGACGGATATTTTTTATTTTTTAATCCCAGTGGACAACTCTAATCTGCATTATTATTTTATATTAGTATTAGTTTATTCAAAGTTCAATGAAAACGTTGAGAAATAGAAATTTAGAACCAATAGAAAAGGTTCAGTCGTTGAGCCCATATTTATACTCATATAAATAGAATTTTATAAAAAGCTCGTTTTTGGTGACACGACAGAAAATACAAAAATAAATAGAGCTCCTTAAAAGAGTATTACTGATCGAGATGACTGTTTTTGTGAAGCTATCTAAAGATTAAACTGAGGCAAATTTTATTTTTTTTTAATTAAAGACAAAAGGAATTCGAGTGTGAATAAAAGCTTAATCATCACCACCGTTAACTATCATATTTTTCTTATTTTATTTTTTTTAAAAGAACCCCTCATTCATTTTGTGGAAAACTTCGTTACTTTACGAGCTCTAAATGTTCAAAATAAATAGAGAGACTCCGAAAAAATGTACCTGTTCTTTAGGTGAGTTTTGTAATGGTTCAAGTGCTTCTGCCTATAATATTCTTCTTGAGATATGAATTGCTCTAACCAAAACCATTATTAGGCTACAAATTGAATTTGTTTATTGGTATTAGGGTATGCTAATCTAGAAGGGGAAGGGGTGATGGGTTCTGACAAGGACCATAATGAATTGAAGCGGTGGTGATACTGCCCCCGGGTAGTCGGTTGCAGGCTGGTTAAACCTTATACCATTTATTAATATGATGAATGCTGAAATACCCTCAGGCTGCTACCAGCCATCGTAGCTACCAGCTCTGGCCCAGCTTATAATTTTTGAGAATGACCAAGGGTCCAAAGGTCATTATTATAAAGCGTAATTGTTAATAGAATTAAAATATTTTTATTTTGCACGAAAATCAAATTATTTAAAATTAATTATTCTCATTATATTTGAAAGCGAATGTTAATTTAAATGTTGTTCTTATTTATTGAAAGGAGCTCAGATTGTCCGTGTGTGTTAAAGCGTTGGTCTTAATATTTACAAGGGGAAATCCCTTACGGGAAGTGGGAATTTATTTATTGATGATCACATCACCTAAAATCTTAAGTCTCATCCTGGTTAAGAAAAGGGTGGTAACCTATAGACAACCCGTCCCGATTAGTCTCGATAGCAGGAGATGGGCAACAATAAATTACAAATGCAATATTTATTGCAATATTGTTATTTATTAACGTCAAATTTTGCTACAATGACTAATTGCGTAGGGCTACCTACTGCTTACCACCGTTTTCCAATCAAGGTGGGATTTCATTTAGTGTATTCCTCATTAAATGAATTCCTAATGCTGTTGTGAGTATCGAGCCCACTACCCTAGGTTTCCAAGTTCATTAGGACCAACGCCTTAACTCACAAGGCTTGCCTGAACCCTCGTTTAGTTATTAATATCCACATTAAGCTACTGCCACGACTAAGGGGCGGTAAATTAAAACTATAAATTATTATTTCATAAAAATTACTTCTATTTTAAGAGGCCTTTAAGAAAATTGTAGAAACCTTATAAGTTGCCTCCTCTTGCTACTCATTTTTTTCTTAGCTAGGGAATAAATATATTCTCAAGCTCAGGCTTGTTTCGATCTGACTCATGCATTAAATAAATGTAGTGTAAATGTGTCATTTATTTAAAAGTTTAAATTAAGTGTTAAATGCTCATTGAAGGTAAGCACATTAAAAAAATATTATATGAAAAGTATAATAAATTAAACTTCGGTTAATAAATAACTCCTGTCTAAAGGGGAAACGGAGGGTCAACCACCGATAAGAAAAAAAAATGAGATAAAGGAATTCAGAACCACGCAATATACCCTGAAATTGATAGAGATAGGCTTCTATTGGTATGATATATGGAGTATGCAGAACGATCGGCTTCCCCTATACACACAAGGTAATATCAGATTTCGCTTAAGAGAAAGAAGCTCTTGAGGCTATACTTCGGATGCGATTTGTGATGAAAAATTTCGAAAGTACATCAATTCTACCTATGACATCTGACAATACACGTTAGTGGTCAAAGTTTTTGCTTAATCATTATCAAACTCGATATTTAATCGTTTAACGTGCAAACCTAGAGATAATGATCAATTTCTGAAATTGGACTAGGAATAGTGCGGTTTAAATTGTGAGTAAAACCTTAAATTCGAAAAATTACTTTTATGAGTATTCAAAAAATAATACATAATAATATGGGAATCATAATATTATATAATTGTTCTACTTATTTTTTCTAATTTGAAATTTATTGTGTCCTTATCAAATCACATAAAAAATAAACCGTACATGGATCAATAATGTGTGATGTGAAGTCATCAATGAACATTGTTTGCTCTTAAGCCCTTAATTTTTATGTGATTTTACAATATATCTAGCAAGGCTGTTGAATAACACCCCATGGCTCACTCTACAACTTACCTTACGCCGGGTGATGTCTCGTGATGCCAATGTTCCCCTCACCATACCCGGATTATGGATAGTGATCTAATTTAACATTATAATTAGATATAACTAACAAAATTAAATGACTGATGAAATAATATATAATTTCTTTAAATAACACAAATATTGTTGGTTTTACTGTGGAAGTGTGGCTATTTTTTCCTTTATCTGCAATAGAATTCACTTCCACTTGCCATATTTAGAATAAATATTGTTATTTCTTCAGGGTTTATGGCAGATTATCGAAACACTTTAGTCTTTGTGTCCAAACCCCACAATAGATATTAATGCAGGGGTCACACATTCAACGAACTTAAATTTGGTTATTTTTTTTGTTAAAGTAATAAAGCTTACTTAAATTAAGAGACATATTGTGATACTTTAGAAAGAATAATTATTTTAATAAGAGCAAAGCGAGATGAACGTAGTATGCAATTGTATACTTCATTATAAATTATAATTAATTAATTTTTATAAAAATTATGTACTATTATATTCAGTACTACCATTCTATTTTCAAGAAAATGAATGAGTCCCTTGCCTGATATGTTATTCTCAACTGAAATGAAATTTTATAACTGATTGGCATTAAATTTGCAATTCTGAACCTTATCGAGCCAACACCAAACCTAGTTTCAAATTTTTATTTTCTACTCAGAAATGGTTAAAAACTCAGCGTTGTCTGCTTAGCTGCGTTTGTTCTTCACCCCTTATATTTATCAAAAATCCGTGTTAATATTTCCTAATGTTGTTTATTATAAATAAGCCGATTTGATTTCGTTTGCTTTAGAAATTATGACGTCAGAAGCTGAATCCCATCCTTACGAAGAGTGATCGAATGAACAATTCATTAAGGATCAATAAGAAGGCCAAGTCCTCTACCTACTGGTTTTTAATATTCGGCAGAGTGCACTTTCGGAGTCAACGCTCCGTCCTCAGTGCCTGCTGATTAAAGCTGCGTTGCCTGGTCCACGACAGCCGGGCGAGTCGAAGTCGCTTTAATCAGCAGGCACTGAGGATGGAGCGTTGACTCCGAAAGTGCACTCTGCAGAATATTAAAAACCAGTAGAGGACTTGGCCTTCTTATTGATCCTTATACATTTGTTCCTCTACCATCCAGCATATTCCAGAGAACAATTCATTAATATGATAAGATAATAATAAATATTTGTTTATGGCCAAGCCCCTCCTTTGTGGCTTGAAGAATAAGCTATCAGGTGGTACTTGTCTGAGGCCATTTTTAGATTCTATTTAATAAAAGTCTTTCTTCCTCATTTCCTCAGTAATTCAAATAGTAAAGAAGTGATTGGTGGCTCCTATGAAGGCTCGAAAAGAAAATATAATTCTATTTATTTCCATGTACGAAAAAAGGAAGTATTGTAATAACAAAAATTTTCGGTTCTCTGATTTCAACGGAATTATCCGCCCAAATCAAATTTTTTCTTCTTCTATTTATGTTCCTTCTTTTAGCAGATTTCCCTTAAGGGAAATCAGCTATTGAGGTCGTACTCATGACGCGATTTTCGAATTATATATATATATATATATATATATATATATATATATATATATATATATATATATATATATATATTTGTCTGTTAACGCTCTAGCGGTCGCAATTTTTGTTTGATCGTCACGAAACTCGATATTTAACCGTTTTATGTAAAAAGACAGATCAAGTTCGTTAATGGCTGAAGTCGGACTAGAGGGAGGGGGGTTTAGAGGATGGGATTTTTGAAAATTCAAAATATCTCCGTCATTATGCATCGGATCGAAAACTTGTGCAGAACCAATCTTACTGCAAATTAAATTTACTATAAATATTGTTATTTACATTTATTCTCTATCTTGAATATTAACCAAGATATTTGCATTTTTATGAAGTCTGTGGTATAGTTCGAATTAGGTCGGCCATTTCCGTCGTTACTCGGCTCAGGTGGAAGCTTCTTCTAACCTTACCTACCGTTTCTAACCTTACTTTATCTTCATTACTTTGTGAGATTACATTACTCCGCTCCCCCCCTTCTTTAGTTCTTGGACTACTAAAATTTGAGTTATTAAAATATAAATTATTCTTACAATTCAGAAGCCGTTTCAGTTGGGAATTTATTTTAATTAACTGAAAGATTTCTCATTACCGTTTTATGTAATCAGGGTGGTATTGTGTTACCAGTATGCAGATCTCTCTATTGTAAAACTTCACATGGGAAATCTGCTTATTTTACGCAGCCCCTGCGTGACGGACTTTTTTATGTTAATAAAGTCTCTAAGCCAAGCAGTCCAGAGACCATCACATGTGCAATGACATATTTATATCCAAACCTATTTGGTATTTCTCTGCCTACTAATTATGAACATCCTGGGATTATTTTCACTATTTCTTATTTACATAAATCAATATTCATTTTAGGTCCTGTTAAATGTGGTACACTATGTTAATTTTTATATTTTCAATTTATTATTAAATGAAGTTTTATTCAAGTTATTAAATCATTTTTGTTATTTTCCACCAATTGCATCATAATGTCAGCAACGTGAGGGTCCTATACTGACTCCAAACTGGATTCGAAATAAAAACTTCTCATGTTGCAGGTACATCCCATCGCTAAGCTGCAACTAACATATTTTAAGCTCCCTTATGTATTAACTCCTCAGTTCTTAAAATAATTTCTGACGTAGAAATTTGTATTCTTCTGGTAGGAATAACTGAAATGAAGAAATCACTTAGTCAGGAGTGATAATAGATGCTAGCTTAAAAATATATACATGTTCGATGATAGAACTTGTCCTCCAATATGTGAAATTTTTGAACGTGTGCCCTCTCACAGTAGAACAAATTTTATTATACTTCACCGAGTACCAGTCAATTGGAAATGCATTAAACGTCATAGGGAAGATAAAAGAACTTACCGGAAATAACGCGCCTTTAGTTGGCATTCTATGAGTACCAGGGAAGTAAGTAATATTGAGACATATTTAAGGAAGGAGCACGTTATAAGCATGAAGTATGAAGTGGAGTGAAAATAAATTAATGTTCTTGACTTCATTTTAATTATTGTCACACAGCCACAAATTTTATCACTAAGTCATTTATAACAGAGAAATATTTGGTAAAATTTATTTTTCAATAACACGCCAGTTTAATCAATCAAATATCAAAGCAGGGAGAGTTAGTTTTTATACCCAACGAGTTATGGCAAGCGTGAAATTGAATGTTTACTTACCGGTTTCACCAAATTATGGTTCGCGCTTATAAAGTGTAATTAAAGGCTATCCATCCGTTTTGAAGATTTACCTTTTCAATTGTAAAATTCAAATATGATTGATATGTTTATTAACACGTAACGTTATGGGATCCCAATTATCGGCGTTAAGGGGGCTTTTAATTATGGAACTCAATTCGACGAAATTATTCATTCAAAAATGAATGTTTCCATCTCTATCATCAAAAAAAGTAAAGAGGGCTCGTAATTTAGGATCACCATGCGCCGGCTGATATTTTTATTAATGATGCGTTGTATGGTTACAAATAAATGAAGCGTGTTATTTCTGGCCCCATTCACTGCCGATGTTCATTGTCTCTAATCAAACAGCCAATGTATTTATGAACCTTTCAGATGTTATGAGGCTATCTCTGTAGGCTTAAAACTAAATCTCAGAGGTTTTATTTTTTTTTTTAATTTCACTTAAAGGCAATCAGCTATTGACGTTGAAATCATGAAGCGATTTTTCAAAACTTTTTTTAAAATAAGATCATATTTGTTATTGAAGATTCGGATCTTAAAATGTTATGGAACCAATCTTTTTAAACTACTGCTGTTCAACAATTGTTACTCAAAGCATTTTTTCGTAAATCAAGTATTAAGCGAGTTTATTCGTACTTTTTTGTATTCTGCTTTCATTACCCCCCCCCTCCCCGCCTGTTCTACTCATCTTTTTTTTTCCTCTCATGTAAATAGAGAATATGTGATGAGATGAGATCAATAGTGTGTTAAACCAGCACGCTCGTTTTACGCAGCCCCTGCGTGATGGACTTTTTGATTCGTCTGTGTACAAATGGCAGTAAAGGAACTTTTCGGAAAACTATTTTAATGAAGTCATTTATGAAGATAAATTGGAAGATACTACTGTTTTAACCATTAAAAGTCCCTCACGTAGGGGCTGCGTAAACTAAGCAGATTTCCCACGTGAAGTTATACAATAGAGAAATCTCCATACGAGAGCCGAACAGTTACGGCAAAGGGCCGAACTAGCTTTTGGCGGAAAATTCAGTCGTCCGTTATCGGCCCACATTTAATAAAATGCAAATATCTCGGTTAATATTCAAGATAGAGAGTAAATGTATAGAATATTATGTATAGTAACTGCAATTTGCAATAAGATTGGTTCTATACAATGTTTTGATCCGACGTATGGTAACGGAGATGTTTCGAATTTTCGAAAATCCCCTCTCTGAACCCCCCCCCTCCCACTGGTCCGATTTCGGCCATTAACGAACTTGATCTGTCTTTTTACATAAGACGTTTAAGTATCGAGTTTGGTAACGATCAAACAAAAATTGCGACCGCTAGATCGTTAACAGACAAATATATATATATATAAATATATATATATATATATATATATATATATATATATATATATATATAATATAGATATATATAATTTTGAACGGACCTCATTTTCGTCATCTCCTGGGTAGGATCGATGGACATTTGAAAAAACTTTTCGAAAATTGCAAGGGAAATCTGCTAAAATCTTAGGATATTATAGCTAGTATTTAGTTTTTCATCTTATCTTTCGTTTATCTATCCCACTCTTGTTTAATTCCCCTTCGAGTTATTAATAAGCCACGGACATTACAAAGGTCTACAGTTGTTAACTAGCTGTTGCATTGGCTATTACCCTGCTGCCGTCCATGTAAGATTCTGGTACATTCTCATGACATTCAACGGCAACAATCTTTTTGTGTGTTAGATATGTTGAGCTATGGGGACCTGTAATGTGTAACCTGTAGGAGGATTGATGATCCCTGGAATCCGTTAAACCACCGCCTCGAGGGGTGGGTGCCCCTTGTTCAATCCTGACAGGCAAATTTCCCCTAGGGGGGAGTCCCACCTACCCACGCCATTTAGGGTGTATGTTGGCTCAACCGCAGACAACTCCCAAAAGATATGGGAATAACTCATGGTTCCAGGGGGCGGCTTTTATCTGTTTTAAATTTCTCCAATAAAGCCTGCAGTTCCGAACCCGAAAAAGCTCCATCAGAGAAATTGTTTGTTCACCTTAGTCTCAATTGTAAAAACACATCCGAAAAAAAACAAAACATTAGCAACGTTTTTAATGTGATTATGAACTAAAATCGAAATTACAAAAATATTCAGTTTATAGATCACATTATCGATTAAACTAATTATGTATTCAATATAACTTCCAGTTTTGTGACAGGCTAAAAGGACCACGTTATGTACACGTTCAATTTTTAAGCCGAGATGGGACTAGACATTTTATTTAATACCTCCACGTTTAAATAATCCACCATTTCCCTTGTGTAAATCGAATCCACATCTGAAATCCAAGTGAATTATGAACATCCCCTCACCTCACGTGGTTAACGTAAACCCCGCGATTTATTGGTTTATTTTTTAAAGAGGCAGCTATATTTTACTACTGAGTAAGATGTCTATGTATTGGTTGTTATTTTAAGACATAAAATATTTAATGACACAGTTACTCAAATCGGATTACTAGAAGTGGAGGGTTTATTGAAGCCACAAAACAAAAAAATACAAATAACTCGTCTAATATTTGAGTTGCGAAAAAAATAAAGTAAACAAGAATTACAAGGAATTAAATTTGAAGAAAACTTGTTTCTTAAAAATAAATCTCCTTATGGGAGATTTGGAATGTCTAATGGAAGTGGAAGGCTGATTCCTTTAAATTTTGAATTTCGTTAGAGAGCCATTACGACTGCGAAATTTAATAAATGCTCCATATAATAATCAATGTTTTCTACACTGATGATTGCAATGGTTTTCCCAATAAAAAATAATATGGATTTTATTTAATTCATTCTTTCATGTATAATATATTATCCATTAATGGGTTTATTGAATCTAATTTGATTCTGATTAATACCTGTATTAAATAAGAGAATAAGAAAGCCATTGTGAATTGCTTTACTTTCCTTGATAGTCTATGAATAACAAAGCTGAGTTAGAGCAAACAAATAACATAAAGTAAAAAAGTATTGAAATTCTAAAAGTTAAAGAAAAAGTAGATAAAAAACTTCTTTCTTTGGCCCTTTGTCTTTAAATGCAATAAAGATAAGGGGTACAGGTAGAAGATGAATACTTAAAGTAAAGTAAAGTTCCCCAATGTCCTAAGGCTAGGGGGGCCGCTATGCGCAGTCTGTCTTATTGTTCAAATTCAGCTCATTTTATCTAACTTTTCTTGGAACGATTTTTTTTCTTTATGTAAAATGTTTTGTAAACTTAACAACTACCACACATTTATTATTTATAAATAATGTTCATTTGGTACGTTTTCAACTTATTATAACAAACCAGGTATAAGTCTGGATGTACACAGTAGGCCAGTTTTCCACTTCAATACGTTTATTTTGACAGAGTGCACTTTCAGAGCAAAAGCTCCATCTTCAGTGCTTTTTTGAACAGCGTTAGAGAGCACTGGGTTGCACCAAGGCTGCCGGGCGACTCCGAATGCGAAAGTGCATATTGCAGAGGAAAAGGACTACATTGTATATCCTAGATTAATTCGTTCCTCTCCCTCCCAGCTTCCCTAGAAGAAACCAGGTGCAGTTATCCTTCGCCCAAACCAATACTCCTTATTATGCGTGAGAACTAATAGCTGATTATAAATCTACTGAGAAATAAAAACTTGTGAATAGTGGATAAAGTGGACAAAAAGAGATAAGCGTTTCAGGGAGAACTAACTAATCAAATTTCCATTTTTGAGGTGCTGGATGGTGAAGGAATTATTATCTCAGGTAAGAAAAGAAAGGCCTCGTTCATTCACAGAAGTTTAATCTATGCGACAGAGCGCTTTCAGAGCATACGCTCCATCATCAGTGCCCTCTTCATAGAGATGTCACTGGAACCAATGATTCCCTGTTTTTGGAGACAGATTAAACTACTGTGAAGGAACGAGGCCTTTCTTTTCTTGCCTGAAACGATCAAATTCGTTGGAAGGGGGGGGAGTAGAAGGAGAAATTTCCAAAACTAGAAATAACTCCGTTATTATAAGTCGCATTGAAACATTCTATAGAACCAATCTTATCATAATGTTGACTCATATTTTCTAAAATCATGAATATTAACCGAGATATTTGGATTTTCTAGTTTTCTGCCATCATTGAACCCCCACTTTGACTCATGTCATATTAAAAATAAGTTCTTATATAACGAAATATCTTATTCTTCATGAAACCTTGACAATGTGAGATCCATGCAAATTCGTTGAATGTTGACATAAATTAAGATTTTTCGTTCTTATCTAGAATATGTTTATTTGATCTATACCATGCTCGATATATAACCGCTTCAGTCAACACAAAAGATCATCGTTGTTATTGGCGAAATCGGACCTGGTATAGAGAGGTTTAGATTGGGGGGATTCGAAATTCGAAATATCTCCATTACTTGTGGTTCGGATCGTAAAATGTCATGAACCTAATCTTGTTAAACTATTGAAGGTCTGCAATTGTTGTTCTATGTATTTCTTCACAACTCAAGTATTAAATGGGTTATTGGTACGTTCTAGTTTTCAGTCTTCACTAAACTTCCTTTTCTATCCATCAGTTTTATACATATAAATAGAGAATATGAAGAGAGATGAAATCACAGGGAGTCATACCAGCACTTGGGAAATCTCCTTAGTCTATGCAGACCCCTTGCGTAATGGACTTTTATTTATTTATTTTGATTTACCACTTCTTGTTTCAATCACATTTACAAGATATATGATAGTTTTGATATATATATATATATATATATATATATATATATATATATATATATGTATATATAGGTTTTATAAAATGTTAGTCATTGATCCAGAGGTACTTAATACTGTATTAGAGACGTCAATAAGTCATGAGTTTGAATTTTCATTTCGTAAATAATATACAAAAATTTTAAACTGATAGGAACCCTTTGATAATTGGTGGCAATGCTTTAACGATAATTTTGATTTTTTTTTTTGAGTATTTTTATTGACATACATTCAAAACTATTGCCCACTATTGTTTGTTTGCACGCAGGACTGGAGATAGTGGCAGGATTGTTTAAAATGCCCGTAATGTTGAAGGAGTGACACGTTAATTCAGGTTTCCGTTGCTGCTACCGAAAAACTACAGAGCCAGCCGGTTTTGAGCTGTAGGTTGTAATGAACATGAGTTGAATACCCCACTACATTTCACAGAAGTCGTCTTGAAACATTTTTTGATCTTGCGAATCAAGCGAAAATTTACGAATTTTCCTTCTTTCAAACCCCTTCTCTAAGTGTTCAATATAGAGGCGATCAATTAAAAATATCTGCCCTAAAGGGTTGCGAAACAAATAACAGACTAATTTTCTTTTAACGATCTTTAAAAGAAATACTTCAGTTACGAAAAAATGCTTAGAACAAGAATTGCATAACATCAATTGTTTAAAAAGATTGGATCTAAAACATGTTACGATCCGATCGTCAATTACAAATATGATCTTTAAAATTAACTGAAGCGGTTAAATAATGAGTATGGTAGAGATCAAATAAACATTTTCAAGTAAAGAATGAAAAATCTTAATTGATTAAATGAACACATAACGGATTTGAATGTATCTCGCAAAGTAAAAGTTCAATGAAAACCATATTTGATATTTAACCTTAGAACAAAGTCGTTTGTGTAATAACAGCTTATTCACAGAACAATTGGGTTGCAATAATATTATTCCTATATACTTTTTCCATCCAACGTATAATAACGAAGATATTTTTAATTTTTTATATTCCCCGTTCTAGACCTCCCCCCTCCCAGTGGTCCGATTTCTGTCATTAACGAACTTGATCTTTCTTTTTACATAAAACGATCAAATATCAAGTTTGCTAACGATAGAACAAAAAATGCTACCACTAGTGTGTTAACAGACAAATATATGTATATATATATATATATATATATATATATATATATATATATATATATATACTAGCTAAGGTACCATCGCTAGGGAAATCATGACTGCGTTGCTTGGGGAGTCTGAATAATAATTGTAATTTCTTTTAGCATTACTATGGACAATATTTTTTACAATTCCGTCTGAAGTATTAGGGGCGAGCTGGAGTGGGTGTTATAGGGGAAGTGTATGTGTTGAAACCAGTAGAACGTATTAAATCATTCACCTTTACATGATAATGACTTATACAACACTTATTATTTGCTCTTTTAGTGATGTTTGTTCTTCCGCAGAAATAGTTTTTTAAATATCATAAATTATTTAAACAAAACAATATTAAAGCGGATTGAAAGTGCTGGGGAGATGTACCCATTTACGTCTGCTAATTATTAACATTGATTTGCTAATATGTTACACATTACAGAGCATAAGTAAGTACAAATATGAATATAAAGTTTGTTCGTCAGTTCTGCATTAGCTTTCCTTTAAGGGAAATCTGCTACAACGGATATACTGCTTATTGAGGAGGGACCTCCGGGCGTAAGTGCTAAAGAAGAAAAATGATATCCTTAAATATGACGAGTTGTCGGTAGTCGTATTTAAGTGTTTATGCGGCAGTAAAACCATGGTGAGTAGCGTTCAATTCAGAATTACTTCTCCTTGAATAAAGAGAGGTGGATAACGCCAAAATTATTATTATTAACAACTATATATGGTGATGATAGTTCAACAGGGGACGTAAGACGAATGGATGTCTTTGCCAAATATGATGCCGATAGCGAATGGAGCACTATTTGTGAGAAGTACCGCTGTGACAGTGGAAATTGGTTTTGATGCATTAGCAAATGAGAAATAATAAAGTGAAGTAAAGGATAAGGTTGAGTACTCAATGACAAATTAGGTAGAGTATTTCTAGAGGCTGCGCCATAAACAGATAAAGAGTGGTGGACTGAGGTCCTCCAACAAATAAAAAGGCAGATGTCATTGGAGAAATTAATAAATTTTGACAAGGTTAATTAAAGAGATGAAAGAGGTTGGGCTTATTAACGAGATAAGACAGCCTTAGGAGATAGTGTAATTGAAGTCACTGTAAATTAAAAAAAAAGACAAAGGAGTAGCGAGTGCTAAAATTGTAGTAAGATATGAAAAATAAATGTTTACCCAGGTCTAAAAATTGTTACGGTAGACGAAATAAGAATAGCATGGATAGACTCAACTGTTACATAGTAATAAATATGCGTGCAGTGATAACACTGAAAGATTCGGAAGATTTACTTGAGTTAGAGATACCAAATTCAGAAGATTTAGAATAGAATGACCTAGTTAAATCCTAAGTAGATGGGCGCTAGAGATACATCTTTGGGCTAGAAGTAATTCGCTCGATTTTTTGAATAGATATTCATTCTACTAATTTTAAACTACTACTAGTTTTTAATAGTTCTTAAGGTCATCTTCAAACCTTGAAATTCATGTGGACAGGCCGACTGAACGTTCAGGCTATTGATGTTTTATTTGTTAGACACACTTCGCTGCTTTTCCAATTAACAGGAAGTAACGAAAAGAAAAAGGAAGAGGCCCATAAGGATACACAGCTCTTTCTGGATGAGGCAATTTTAAATATTTATGCGTCAGAAAGAACTGCTAGGTCTTGAGGCCAAATTTATTGGAGAGCCATTCCTAAGTAGCATCTGTATTCTAATTATAGATTGCCAGTTAGAATGTGCAACTTTAATTATCATACTCTTTTAAGACGACAGTATATTAGCCAAATTGTGAAGTGATTTTTTAGTATTCAACAAATTTCCTACAACCAATATTGTGGACTTATTCTGTAAATAGTGCTTTAGCGTTTACGGTTTTAGTTTATGTGAATGAACTCAGTAATGTTTTGAGAATTAAAAAAAAAATTAGTGCAGATTGACGACCAAATTGAAGTTCAACAGGCGTTGAAATGTCGATCAATTAAACTAAAAAATAAAGAATTAATAATGTAATAATGCCGATTCAATAACCGGAAAATTGTTAAGAATAGATTTTCTAGATGATATTTTTATGAACGGAAGATGTTTTAATTTAAATGGTATGAAGAAATGTGCAATTTTCTTTGCTCTCCCCCCTCAATCAATCCTCTCATGCACACCCCTCAATCTCCCCCCAATCTAAGACCATCTTCAATATATGAAAAGTTATATTATTAAAAATCTAAAGTCCTTTTTGCATTGTTAGACGTCTCTGAGGGCAGTGCAGTAGAATCGGTAAATGTTAAAAGCAGTGCCCCTGATGATAACGGTATTGAGACTTTGTATGCTGTAATCCCATAAAATAAAACATTATGAAAGTGTACTTCTTATTTAACTATCCGTTACATGTTTTAAACAGGCATCTTTCACCCTCAACATTACAAATTTTGGTGTAAATTTTGGTTCCAAGCTTTGGTGGTAATATCTTACTTAGAACCAACAAACAGTGGTGAAAGAAAAATTCATTGGTTCTAATCCTAATTAAAAAACTAATATATATTAATTATTTATATTAATATTTTATCCTTAATAATTCAAATCTATTTTATTTTTTTAACGCCAGTAACAGATTGAACTAAGTAAAGTATACTGCCCCCTCGCCTTCCCTTCTCCCAAACATTAATTCATGAGAAACGCCAGTTTGCCCTTTAGTGTTTTTTAAACTTTATTTAATTAAAACGTGGAAATTATTTGAACAAACAGTTTTAGTATTGTGGAGATAATCTAATCTTATTTATTAATATAATTTAATGTATTGCAGGTTTGAGATCCTAAATCAGTGATAAGTTGGCTCCACGGAGCGTAAGGTGGTGTGGTGAAACTTCTTTTGTCCTTCCAGTTCTGCCGCTTCCCTGCTTATACTTTTAGCAATGTAATGTTATTCTCAGGAATGTGAAATTGTTTAATTATCATAAATAAGTAATTTAAAAGGAAGAACGCTGGGGAGGTGCACCCAGTTACTTCTGGTGTTTATTAACTCTGCTCCGTTAATATATGATATACTTTACTGAACACACAGTTTGCAATCGAGATTTACATCGAATATTTTTAATAGTGGTTACGACGTGCCTAAAACAGCTGTCACCGTTCAACCGTTGTACCGTATCAAGGGAAAGTAACTTTTATTCATACATGGTTTGGAAGACAGAATACTTTCTATGATTATGAATATTACGGTCCATTACTTTATGAAAAAAAACTACATACACAGGAGACGGAAGATATAAAAATATTGAGGACAGTGAAGCCTTACATAACAAATAATTTTATTATCAACAAATCCACAGCAACGATAACCCCTAAACACTGGGACGGGGAAATGTCAAAATATTGTGCAAAGTAAAGGCTAGCCAAAAAAATACCATCATCATTCAGCCTCAAATGAATTCTCGGGCGAAGCCGGGTAACTTAGCTGCGTTTTAATGAATAATTTGTGTAAAACAATGTTGAAAACCCTCAAGCGGGAGCGGAAGTTGTGGGAAGGCTAACACAGTTAATTGTTGAAGCCCTGCTATAAAAGTACCAACGTTATTCAGTCAACACTAATTTCCCTTGCATCGCCAGATACCTTATATATACCTGGAATATATATATATATATATATATATATATATATATATATATATATATATATATATATATATATGTAATACATTTTCTGGGCGAAATCGATTTTCGATCCCAAATCGAAATCGATCGTGATCCCAAATACAAATAAATATTTCATTTCTATTCGAGGAGAGTATATCCTAGTACATCTACTTACCTTTTCTCGTCCGTCTAATTAACATAAGAATAACTATATCTTTTGAAAACAATAAGACGAGTCTGTCATTGAATATATTTAGTATTGTAAAAGTGCAATAAAGCAGTGAGTTATGATAAATGTATATAAGAGGAGATGAAGGGAGTATTAGAATGAGAGGAGTTGTATGGTGTGTAGTCGATCCATAGCTGGCAGTGGAAGGGGATACACTCTCTTAATTAAATCCGTCATCCTCGGATCGTTATAGAGCCATCTCTCGCTCTGCCATTTTGATTCAGGGTTTGCACGTTGCAGGCCTCTGTCTCTCCTCTACCAACAGTTATAGCTTATGATTATTGCATGTTGAGCCCATTCGCCTAAGTTCCATTTAGTACGTAATTACCTGTGCACGGCAAAAATCAATGAAGTACATATTTCACAATGCCTATCGCTACTCGTCATCCAGCAGCCCAAACAATCAAATATTAGCTGCCCCACATTCAAGGGATTTTATAAGGACAGCTTCCTTTTAAGCCATATTGGCATTATTATAATACACTTATATTAATTAGTAAGACCGAAATTGCTCTATATTAAATGAGAATCTAAATATTAATTAATAAGTTTGAATTTACTCTATATTAAATGAGAATTCTAACTATTGGTTTGCCATTCTAAATTGTAAAAACCATTGTACAGCTAAGAACGTCAAGCAACTATTGTATAAAGTTTTCAATGATAAATGTATACTATAATATTAACCCAAAAGAAATTTGCACAATGCGTAATTTAAAAATGAATGAGGACATTTATCATATAATACCCCTATCCCTATATACTCCCCTTTCAGAGAACAGTAGTTACCATTCACAACTTCATAATATTCTAAATAGTGCAACTAGAGAAGTATATATTAGCATTTTTAAATATTTAAGAAATAGTTTCAAATTTCGCGAATCTTTTCTGAGATAATTGTCAAATTTCTCTTCTACTCTTAATTGCTTTTTTTTTTTTTTTATTTTTTTTTTTTTATTTAGTATTGTTATACCCATGTAATAGTAAGAACAGGAACCAAGATAATGATAAGTTTAATGAAACTATTATGTTGAAAATATAATGTTTTTATATAAGTAAGATAATAAAATATAATGACACTTATTAGTTTGGGTTGTTCTAGAAATATTAATGTAAATTCTAGTCAGTTATACTCAATTCTAGTTAGTAAAAATATGTGTGTGTGTGTATATATATATATATATATATATATGTGTGTGTGTATGTGTGTGTGTGTATATATATATATATATATATATATATATAAGCTAGTAACTTAGAAAAACTAACCTCATTATAAAAGCCCTACTCCTTGCTATAAGGAAAATCCTTGGAAGCAATAAATAAAATAAAATAAAAATAAATATATTAAATGAGAATCAAGGATGGTTGGTTATCGACTACAAATTGCTCAATCACCGTTTTGTTCTTCATAGTCGCTTTTTGCTTTAAGGCGAGATAAAGCCCTTGCGAACTTTGTTATTCCGAACCTCCACCGCAACACATTAAATTTGGTATTAATTTGAGAATCAATCGCCGATCCGAGGAAATCTCTCGGATACATTCCTCTTCGTTGGACATTTTAAACTGGAGTAACCGCCGTCTGCCGCCTCGAAAAGTGACGATTAAAATCGAAAGTATATTTTTTTTGCCGTGAAACGCCTGTATTTTTTCTTTTCGAAGTGTCATTTTTCAACTCGAGCGAACGGTCTATTCCATAAATATTCGCGGAAATCAAGGCATTTAAGCCGTCACGATTTAGGAAGTGCATTGTTGGACCAGTCAGAATACGCGGGGAGATGAGCTGCATGGAGGTCAAGCCGAAAAAAAAAATCGTTTTCGAATTGGCAGAGTGAGGATTTTTTTAAATTGAATTTTTGAGAAAAGTTGTCAAAATCTCTGGATTTGGAAAGTCGAACGTTAGATCCTGAATTTCTCAGCCAAACTGGCTACATGTACGGACCAACTGACGTGCTCATGTTGTTTCCTGTAAGCGAATAATATTCGCTACCGGAATAATTTCCGGAATATCCATTCTGGAGCAAAATATGCCCCTCTACAGCCACCGGCCATTTGTTAAACAGAAAATAGCTTTGTTCAAAGGATAACTCCCCTCCCCTTTGACTCGGGGGTATCATATTGCAGGGTGGTAGACAAGTAAGTCCCAAAGAGGGTCGTGGTCGTCAATTTTTGTTTATTCCAAGTATACATGTATTTTACTGGCTTTCATACGAATAACTCGCTTTTTGAGTTAGGAATAAATGTGTAGAATAACAATTGTAGACCTATATTTGTTTAACAAGATTGGTTCTACAACATTTCACGATCCGATCCATTACAACTGAGATATTTTCAATATTGTAATTCCTCTCCTACTAAACCCACACTATTCCAGCTCCGAATTCAGCTAATAACGAATATGATCTTTAATGTTGACTGAGACGGTTAAAAATCGAGTATGGCATAGATATTTTGAGTTAGTACGTAAAATGTTAATTAATGACGTCATCGCAGAACGAATTTGCATGTATCCCGCATAATGGACTTAACTGCTGATAACCTTATCAATTGCTCCTAAAAAGTAAATCCAAAAAACAACAACAGAAGTTGAACATTTCAGTGGTAGTCAAATATATTGAAATAATATTTTCAGTGTTAAAGAATCTTTCAGTAAATTTGAAACAGTTAGTTTACTCACAATAATAATAACGGAAAAAATAATTGTTTCTTTATTCAATATTATTTCCTCTTGGAAGATAACTTGGAATAGAAGCAAAAAATGTTTATATCCAAAAATAAAAGGTTTTCTGCTTTTATAATTCCATTATTTATCGTTTTTGATTTAAAAGTAATGTGCAAACCTATTTTTCCTTTAAATTGACTTGACACATCTTAATCTTTACCAATTTGTACTTTGTGCTATTAAGGTCAATGGAGTTATCTACAGGATACTAACATTTTCTTGCCAGGATGGGACTAAGGACTTTATTTAATGAGCTCGCCAATAAATTCCTATTGGCCAGGAGGGAAGATAACTCGCGACATTAAGATTACCAAGTGCATCTTCCTATTTCGTATTCTTGCAAATGACCACATGGACATCGGCACATGCACGGCTTAATATGGTTTGTATGAATCAATTGGTAACACCATTTTAGAACCACCACCACCATCTTGTGTTCAGGAAGAATGCAAATTAAACAGAAATGGTTACCTTCCATCTATTCGGCATGTTGGTTCTCGAAACACATAGTGTTATTAATCGCTTCCTTATTCTGGAGTTTGTAGACTACATTTTCACAAACTAATGTATTGAGGATTTCATTCACATTAAGCAGCTTCCTTGTTTTCCTATTACCAATTTATTGAAAGGCTATTTATACCAACTAGATAACAGAAGAGACTTTCCCTATTTTCAACGTATTAGAGACATGAATTTAGTACTGACAAATTTACAGAAGTACTGAGAGTGCTTATAAAACCCCTCTGATAAATTACAATTCTACTCAAGATCACAATATTTTATCTAGATCAATTTTATCATTATCCTAATAATAGAGGCTGTGTTGAGGGACCAAAGCCCATGCCAACATGTTGTCAAATGCAGGCATTTATAGTACACGTAATTAGTGTCAGGAATAGTTCAACCAATTCGGGAGCAGAGACTGTATGGAGAACCCTTCTGCTGCGAATTCCATTTCAGTGATATTGATTACTTCATGTATGGTCTGTTTTGTTTCTTTAATGTCCTGCTATTTGGCACACGAATAATGAGGTGAAAAAATGCACCCCCCCCTTGTAGTTATCTGTAGGAATTGCATACAAAATTAAAACATTTCCTTCATCAATGATTATGGCTTGGAATATAATAATCTGTACATGACTTCTTCTGGAAATAAACTATCCGATGTCCCAAAAGGTATCAACATTTGATTATGTCGCTAATTTGTTTTCACAATAATACTGGTTATCTATTTCTTATCATATTTGCAGGATAGAATTTCCTTTATTAGAAATCTCTTTTCCTTGTAAGTTCTGAATTAATCAATTATTGATTGAAGTTTTATGGCTTCTAAATATATATTATTATTATAACGTATTGAATAATCCAAAGCAAATAGCGTTTGAAGGAGGTTGTTGAAGTTCTCCAGGAATTAACGAAATGAGTGTCCACTTACTTAATATAAATTAGGGAAACCGGGCAAGCCCGGAAAATAACGACATTTTTAACAGGTAGCAAGTAGTTTTGATGACAACATAAAGATAAAACTAAGTTTTATTTATAAAATGGTCATTCATACAAGTCCTCGTAAATTATGTTAGACAAGATTGAAAAATGAAATTCATATATTGACCATCAGTATTCAGAGTACAGTCCGTGTAACACATATTTGTTATTATAATTATTTTTTATGTGTTTCTATTGAACACTAGTAATGCACTTTATATTTAAAATTTGTAAGCAGCGTCAATACTCTTGTATGATATTAATTCCACAGAAACGTCGGCAATGCATGGTTTATGGATGTTCTATAATATATAAATACTAATTTATTTCTCTTTCCACTTGCCTAGACACTTGAAAAAGTCACATTAGTAGATTTTTAATGAATATATATTTAAACTAAATTGTTGGAGAGGCTTTGTAAGCAATATCATTGAATAACATATTTAACTTAACTGGGTAGGAAGATACTAAACCTTCAAAGCACTTCCACATCTAAAAGATTGGAATTGACACTGACTTCCAAGCACAATTATGGATTTAAGTTTACTAAATATTAGTTTAGAGTTAGCACAATGAGAACTTAGCTCAGCACAACCAATATTCTTCGTTAAATATATTAATAAAAAAGAATTGTTTTGGCAGGATAAGTATATAAAGTAAAAATGACTATCCTTGGTATGTTGAAATTTCATATTAGGACTGTTATAACTTCTAGTTGTGCACCTCTCTCTTGGGTTGGAAACAGATGGTTTATAGAACCTTAATTTTCTTATCGCATTATATCTTAAAAACAAAGAAGACTTTAAGGAAATTATGTTTTATTAGTTAATTTTTTTTTATTTGAAGCTTCGGAACAGAGATATCGCATGTCACTTTTTATTTAAATAATTTTAAATCAAACACAGAATAAATGTTTTATTTTACTTAATAGGACTACAAGAAAGTCATGAGGTAACTATAACGGATTTTTGTTCTATCAGTAATGACAATATCATGCTTATTCTGTGAAACCCTCTCTCTATTGCCCAATCGCAGTGAATCTTATTTACAAATTAATTTTAATAACATAATGAGGTTCAGAACCCTGTTGAATGACGAAGTAAGTAAATAAATTAAATTATTGGTTATATTAGTACCAATTTACTCAATTACTTCTTAATTTTCATTATCTTAAAAACATTTAGATTGATTAATGTAAATGGAATGCTAAAATAGAAATCACGATCTTTTAAAAAACACTATGCTCCCGTCCTTTAATAGTATGAAGGCATGTTCAATTTTATTATATGTTGTATGTATGTATATATATATATATATATATATATATATATATATATATATATAAACGTAAGCAGGAAGTATTTAAATATTTAATAAAAAATTATTTCACTGTGATCCACTTAGGCTATTTGAAACGTATATCCCACTTTTCTAGGGAGGGCGGGACAAAGGAATTTATTTAGTAATTCTTTCACTAAGTGAATTCCCCTTGTCAACTCTACCAGAGAACCCACGACTTTAGGATAACTAAATGTATTAAGGTCAACGCCTTTACTCAGGTAATAGTCCCTAACTGGTATTTAAATTATAAAATCAGATAAACATTCAAAGACTATTTATTAATGACGATCAATATTACATAAAATAGCTGATGAAGATGTAATCTGATATTTGGAGAGCGTCTCTATAGTTTGGGAAAGAGATTTGTAAGACATAAATTTGGGATTATGTTGATGTTTAGCTACATTAAGGAGTTTGTCGGATCTGCTAACTTCAATATCCAAGTTAGAAATTGTTTGCTGGTAAGTATTAGGTTCGATCGAGTTTCTAAACTTGAAGGTAGAATTTCCCAAGGATACCTATTCCCATATACCCACCCGTATATTAGGTTCAGCATAACATTATTTTATCTGTCGATTAATCATAACTAAATTCCACTCGCCTCGGAATCATATTAAATTGAAAAAGTCGCAGATTTTCTCTGTCTAAAAAATAAATTATTAAATCTCAAATAAATTAGAATAAACTGGTCAACGAATACTATGAATTTAAGATATAAGTGGAAATATAATAGAAAGTTGTCATTATCAATGTCACATTTGTAAGGTGGCACTTAATAATATAAATTCAATGAATCCAATCATTGCTAAATATTTATTAACAAAACGTATACATATCAACATTTACGTACTGTCATAGTAGTTAAAGAAACAATATCGCTCTATTGAATGTAATTGAGTAGTATTACTATTGCACTATAATATTATAAGTCTTATAACACGACTAACATACTTCCGTATTTCCCGAATTAATTGAAGGCAATTAATTCGCCTCACGATTACAAATTTTAGAGCTTTCCAAATTTAGATATCTTGCATCCAGGATATTATTAACAATTGTAAGTATTCAAACAATTCAGAACTAGGCTCTACATTTTGTATTAAATGCTTCATAATAGTTTTGTTATTGATATTTAAACTTGAACATTTTTAATTATGTCCCCTCAGCTATTGATTTTGTACTTATGGCGTAATTTCCACAAAAAGTTCTTTAAATATCTATCAATCCTACCCAGAAATACCAAAATAATGTGCACTCATAATTATACATATAATATATATTTGTCTGTTAACGCCCAAACAGTCATTATGAAACAGGATAATAATAATAAGAAAATATTAAAACATTTTATATACAAATAAAAATCAAGCTCTTTAAAGGCTGAAATCGGAGCTGGGGTGGGGCGTTTAGAAGGGGGAATTTCGATAATCCGAAATATATCTGATTGTATAGAACCAATCTTGAAGCAAATTAATAACCCATAAATGAGGTTTTGTATATGTTTTTCACTATCTTGATTCTGAACCGAGATATTTCCATTTTTTAGTTTTCATCCTATTCATAATTTGCTGATATCTTATGTATTACTTTATTAGAAGCTTAAATACCAAATATTTTCTTCATTGAACTTCTCCATTGTGAGGTACATGTAAATACGTAGGGATAAGACGCTATCAACTAAGATTTTCCAGTTTTGAGTTGAACTTTTGTATTTGATCTATACCATACTCAAGATATAACCATTTCATTCAACTCAGTTCATATTCGTCAAAATCTGATATGGGGGGAATATGGGAGGGGGGATTTCGAAAAATCAAAATATTTCTTATGAACACGTGAAAAATCTTCTTAGTTTAGACAGCCTGACGAACTTATAATTATGGTGTTTTAGTGCATACACTCTTTAGTCATGAACTTCTTTTATTTATTTCTAAACAAAGGATTTTTTAAAATAAATTTATTACATTCAGACGTCAGACGCACGTCATTTAAAGTGCGTTAAAGAGGTTTTCTAAAAATGATTCCCTTTTCTCGAAATATTTATGTTTGGGATTGTGAGTTTGAAACATACTCTTGTATCTTGTTTTATGATGTATGTCTTATTCTACTTTTGCAAAACATGTCTATGTTTTGATTTCCAAACAGCAATTCTTCGTAGATGCATATTGAAGAAAAATACATTATTTTTGAGTCTTTACAGCATATTTGTTCACGGCTTTGCTAATGCTTTTGAAAGCAAGCTGCGATATTAAAACTGATGTTTTAAATGTATATACATGAATTTATTTAAAATATGGCAGAGGCTAATGATCTCAAATCTTGTCTTATCGATTTAAAAGAGGACATTGGGCATATAAACTGTTTCACAACATACTAAACAGGTTATTATAGCCTCTGTTGAAAAAGGATGAAAGTGGAGAGGTTGTGCATAATGGAACTGGTCTGAAGGGCAGGGAAGAGCTGAATGAGAACCAGTTTGGCAGACAATGCGAGAGACCACCGTCTCCGCCGCGTCTAGACCTGCGTCTCTTCCCACGTACACAACTGACCACGCCTCCCCAACATCCTAATCATTCTCTCTCACTCTCGCTTTTTACCTTCTCACCAATATTCTCCTTCGTTCATTCACAATTTGTGCTTCTTTTAGGCGTTTCCCATTAAGAGATGTCAGCTGTTGAAGCTGACCTTCTTCAAATCCGACCAAGGAAATATTAAAAAAATAAGGTCCTTTCTAATATCGTTCGTCATAAAGTTTGTTTGATCGTTATCATAGAATAACTATGTACTGTTTACCCGGACATACAAACATTAAACAAAGCACACAAGTAGACGAACTTGCCAAATTAGCTACTCAAAAAAGAACTCACGACATCACATACTGTACATATCAAGATATTCCAGCCCAAGCAAAACATATGATACTCAACTTATGGCAGAAATCTTGGTTTACCACCACTGATAACAAACTTCGAGAACTGAAACATACACTTGGTGAATTAGAAAGTTAGAAGAGAAGAAGTAGTTTTAACGAGGTTGAGAATTGCCATTCACTAATAACTCACACTTACCTACTTACTGGAGAAGACGAACCCTACGGCTAACACTGTAACTGTACACTTACTATAAAACATATACTTACTGACTGCTATTTAAGGACTCGCTTAGACCATATTTAGACTGAATTACTACATGACTGTAGCCCGTATATAGACCGCGTATTACACTACTTGAAACAACAACATTTTCAAAAAATTATAATGTAGGAAAATATTAGCAGAAATGAGCAAACTTACGTAAATATAATAATGTTATATGTTAAATAACTGATTCGTCGCTAAGTCGCCCAGTTGCGAAATGCGATTATTGTATGAATAAATAAATGATCGTTATCAAATCGCATATTTAAGTAACTTTGCCAATTGCTAAAATTTGACGAGGAAGGATGAAAAAGTTTAGAGGAACAGAAAAAAAAAGTCCAAATATTTCGGTTATTATTTTGTAAATTCAATTTTCTACAATTATTGTTTAATAACTGAGATTTACATTTTCACTAGGCGAACATATCATATTTTCTGCTTAAATGAGAAGTATTATAAACGTCCACTCTTTACTAAGTCACACACTTTGATACTATAAATTAGTCCTTCACAATGAGCATTGTATTACTTTAGAAGCTCTAATTTTTACTAAATAAAATCATATTCGACGTTGATCCACTTCATAAGCGTTAGCCGCATTGGCCTTAATCTCACATGGTAAACCTAGAGTGGCAAGTTCGATTCTCGCCTGGGCAAAGAAAATTATTTAGTTACGGAATTCATTATATAACATCCTAAATCCCACACTGGCTAGAAAAGGGTGGTAACCTGTAGATAACCCGTCCCAATTAGCCTTAGTTGCAAGAAGTGGACATTAATAAATAATAATAATAAGGGTTACCCTGCATCACACATGATAAACCTAGAGTGGTGACTTTGATTCCCGCCTGGGCAATAGGAATTTATTTTGTGACGAACTCATAGTTAGAAAAGGGTTGTAATCTGAAGATAACCCTTAGAACCCCCCCCCCCCAATTAGCCTTAGAAGCAAAAAGTGGACGTTAATAAATAATTATAATAATAAACATTTAATGTAAAACTAAAGGGCTCGCTTCTTAGTAATTAAATAAAACCAGAAGGAATGAGGTTTAGTAAAGTTTGGTTATTATCTCTCTTCATCTGGCTTAAATTTCAAGCCCTGTTTACCTTTCCTTCTTATAATGGGAGAAATACACAAATCTCATTCCTCCGAATAGTCAATTTGAGTCATTATATTAATTCTAAAAAATTCTTTTTACATGATTGTAGCGTATTTGTTTTGGTGCAAAAAACTAGAAGGCGGCGGGTCAGTGATATAGATAGCATATTCACTAGAGAGCACCGAGATTCGAGCTTGGTTAGGACATGGATGGGCGACCGTTAGTGAGATGGGAGCAGGTTTGATCTCCAACCAAGGGGAACGTTACTCACCCCATATCCAGAGGCGCAAGTAAAATTCGAACTTAAATGTTTACTATTTTTTGGTCATCAGTGTGTGTTCTGGGAAGGCTCAGAGGGAGGGTGAAGAGAAGTCATTAAGCACAACCGTCAACTTTGTGTGTGGAGTTAATAGACCCTTCACGAACAAAATAAAATATATTACAAAAATTGAATTTGAATAACACAACAAGCTTCTTAACTCATTCTTTAAATGAAATGGCTATGCTTTGTATAACTTGCCTCTAGGTTTTTGTAAAGAACCGAAGTTGTGTAAAATATGGTAAATGAAAAGAAGAAGTGCAAACGTGGATAGAACAACTTTTCTTGAAGGAAGGAGGCCGATAATAGTGAAACCAGCACTTGCTGAATCACAATTACACAAGAGGTACTCATAGTACTCCTTAGGCTAGGAAAATAGTCACACATTGATTTTTTCCAAAGATCGAATTAGCGTGTTAAGAATAAAGGGATGATGGCTTATTGTTTCTATCGTATTATCCCCTGTAACGAATGTACGATTGCGGACGACAAGGAGGAAGAGGTTATAGGCTAACATTTAATGGTATGACGTTAAGACGGTAATAGTTGTAAAATGAGAGAGAGAACATCAGTTCAACAAACCAAGAAGCTTCGTGGGACCCATCTATCATTCCGATCATTCATTGCTTATAATCGACGATAGAAGAGGACTCACAAGACACAAAGAAAGAGAGAACGAGAATTAGGTGTGAAGTCCTTAATGTTAGCGCTGGAAAAATGAAATCAATAATGAACGGCACAGTAGGCTATGCTGAAAAGTGATAATGAACATTATATTAGATTGTATTGATGTAAATGTACTTGAATATAAGGGCAAATGCTTGTTACATCAGTAATACTAGACTGCCATTTAAATACATCTTCGTTCGTAATCTCAATCAATTCCATAAATCCAAACGCCCAACAATATGTACAAGAACTCGAAAAATTCTTCCATTAATCCCCAAACGAGAATTTTTTATTTGTATTTTCAGACGTCACTAGCCAACAAGTTCAACTTCAATAGATGCTCACATATTGGACATTTGCTAAAACAGTCATTGTTGATCTCTCAGTCTGCTTCTTGAAAAAACAAGAAAAATAGACTGATTGACACTGAATACTATGCACGGGAGCTTTACGTATTTGATGGTTCAACTAACGTTACGGGAATATTAGACAAATAAATAGCGAAACTGAAAAGTTATTATTTATTAATATTGAATATACCTAAGATGAATTTGGAGGAGTGCTTAAGAAGAGCAGATGCTTATAACGAAAGTTTAATAAGACAACGCATCTGTATGCTAATCTATCTAATGAAAAACTCAAGGAAGGGTTTCTATTTAATATCGAACAACCCGCCATAGTTCAAAGAAAATGAAAGACACCTGAGATCTCTAGTAAATGTATTAAAACCTGAACTCATTGAGGTTTTCATATTTAATCCAAAGTAACACGAAGCTAAAGAAAAACTAGTTAATAAGACCTGTCATTCAATTTTCTTCTAGAATTCTTATTCATAAACTCCTGAAATATTAAACTTTTTTTTCGAATAGGCGTCGATTTTTTGATAATTTTATAAGGAGTGTTATTTTCTTTTAAATTTTACACTGGATGAAAATTGAGATTTTATTCACTTCTTAGAGTTATTTACTTTCTTTTGTACACTAGTTTGATTTTAATATTCCTTTCAATAGTTATTTTATAATTATTTGTTTCAAACAGCAATTAGTGTGAAATTAACAATCATAACATGCCAATTTCGTCCATTTATTATTTTGAAACAACTTGCAAAGTTACATTCGGACAAATGGCCAGCCAGAGGATTGCCAAGATTATTAGCGTCCTTGACGAAGGAGGCTAAAGTCAATTGAATGAGTGCGAGATGAAATCTGCTTTTTAACCATGGTCGGTCCACTTAAATCCAACTCTCCGGTACTCGTAGTAATTTTCTATATAACAGGATAGTTAGCTGTCATAGTTTTTCATTTCGTAATTAGAATAACATCATAGGATCAGGATAAAATAATCTGCAGCCGTTACATAGACGAATCCATCCATGCAAAAAAAAGTAATTTAAAAAAATATAATTCAGATTGAATCCCTTCTTCTTTTTTTCCGAACAATTGAAACTTTAAACTAATTACGTTTCATTTGTAGGCCGATGGAATTATGTGTTTGCTAATGATGTTTTCAATTATGTCGGAATGGTTATAATAGCTGCTTTCGGTTGAGAGTTATAATCATGATTTTAGCATTAAAACTGAATTCTAATGGAACTGTTGGAACATTCATGATAATCTTGAAGCAAAAAAGAAAAAAAAATACGGAATAAAGAAAAATCATCTTACTCCGTTATTTCAACTCAAATTAAAGAATTAATGGCTAGCACTTTATTCCGTGAGGCACAGAGTCTAATAACTGTGATTTAAATGGCTTTCAGTAATAAAAGGAATTTCAAAGAATAATTTACCTGTATCAATCATCACCACACAGCTTTTAAAACCGACCCCAACCCCCTAAAGGCACTCTAAGAATTTTTTAATAACCTTCCTAATCTCTCTCCTTCTCCAAACTTGAACTGTATTCTATTATGCTAAAATACGGAGAAATGAAAAGTTAATCATGTCGTTCTCGATATTGAATTTTCTTTCCCTTAAAAAGGAAGAATAAGAGAGGAAAATGGAGGAAAATATGGGACTGAAGGGGGAAGAAGATTTAATATGGCCTGGAGTGGAGATATAAGGGGAGAAGAAATAATTGAAGGCCAAGTTGTGGTTTTTCTCCTCATATAACGTCCACATTTAATAACCCCCAATTTCCAAGGTCCCTTAGTAATTAAATGAAACGTACAACAACATGAGAAATGTTTCCTTTTCTCATTAATGAGGAAATTAATTGAAAGATTATACTTGTGACTATAGTAAATGCACTCTCACAATTTCAGAAATAATTAATTTTATTTGTCTTCGACATTTTTTTGGTTAGACAGGATTGGCAGAGGAGGCAGAAACCCAGCTGTGGTGAAATAAAGACGAAGTGAGTAGTTAATTATCTACTCATAAGTCACGAGGAGATAATAACTCAATTACTCATGGCATGGATCGTTTAGAGCTAATATTATAATCTCAATTCTCAATAGACATTAAAAAAATAATAGTGTCATTTTAAAATGGAGATCAATAATTCAAAAGAAAATCCATTTTCATCATTTCACAATATTCTTATAATTTTTTTTCATTTTTAGAGGGATGAAAGTGAACTCTCTCCGTCCTTTAGAGGTTTCTGACAAAGCTTAGCTATCAGTGGTCATATCACCAACTATTGTAGAGTACTGAGGATGAGAATGTGGTCTTAGAAGATATAGAAGAGATTATTGGAGGATCAGTTTACGTCATCTAAATAAAATATTTTAAAAGATACAGAGCACATTTACCTTAACTACTTTTTTTTTTTTATATGCACTTTAAGACGTCCATTTGATACATCAAGATGGTAACTAGAAAATAATAATGACTACTTTAACTTACCCAGGGTTAGATATGACGAAATTCGGCTATTTTTGATGACATAATTTAATTTAGTTTAATTCAAATATTGAAACTTCAAGTATATACTCCGTATAATTATTGATTATGAGCTAAGATGATATATGTTGCCATAGAAAATTTGTTATAGGTTGATATATGTGTATAATGAAAAATGACAATTAGGCATTAGCGTATGACGGTTTCCTGATTACAACCTCAGTATCTGTATACAACGAAACATACTTTATTAAATTGAACTGTGAATAAAAACTTATGGCAAAGTAGAAAATATAAAAAACATATAGCTTTTTTAAAAAAAATAAATGTTCAATAGTATAGTTTTTACCGAGTGTGTATTGTCTTAGAGGTTTAACATTGTGTAAAAAGGAAATTTTAGGGAGATGCTTGTCTTCATTGATCGAGAACTTGGTAGCTCAGTTGGTAGAAATATAGCAGAAAGATCTTAGTTTTGGAACATAATAAATAATTAATAACTGTTAATTGGTGACCGGAGATTTGAAATCTTAATTTTGAAATTCGTGAATGTAAGAATCGTACTAGGACGTAAACGAACATTTAATACATAACTGGTTCTTTACGTTTTCCCTCCATACAATTTATATTAAGGAAGGTGTGTTAAGACTTTCAAGTAAACCTTCACTCCTGTAGGTGGTAGTAAAGTATAAAACAGCAGTTAACAAACCTCTTTCCCCTAAAACTTATATAAAACATTTTATAATTCTATTCAGGCATTTTCCTGGCACACCAATAAAGCGGAATTTGGTTGTTAAAACTTCGAAGTTTATAAATTTAAATGATGTTTAAAGACCGTAAAATGTATTTTAAGCAAAATTTGCTGTTTTCATTTTTCCCGATAAAATCAATTTTAACGAAGATATTGAGGAATATGTTTTGACGTCGAAATAAACCCACAACCCCTGATACTGGTAATAAAGAATAAAATAACTCATGTTAACAATTCTCATTTCTTCTAAACATATACAAAACATTTCACAATTCTATTCAGGTATTTTCATGAACATGATTACAATCTTTGGCGCCCTGGAAGTCTAGATTCATGAATGTAAACAACGTTTTAGAACTTTAATCTTCATTCCAAGTATAATCTGGTCTTTCCAGTTTCTCAATTGCAGTATAAAACCATTAACACATAAGTTTAAGTTAACTGGTTTAAGTCCATACAACTACACACACACACACACACACACACACACACACACGCGCGCACGCACCTGACTGCTTGTGTGTGTAGATGCGTGAAAGCTGATTTTTATTATCTGCTAGAAAAACTATTTTAGTGTTAATAGCTGATTTCTAGTAAGGGAAATCATCTAATAACTAAATCCTGCGCTTTACTTGTGAACAAATATAATAAACCTTTTTTGCATTTTAGAATTGAAAATTAAAAAATATTGATGGAAATTTTTCATAAATGATTTAGCAGTAATGTCTTGGTAGTTTTTACATAATATTCTATGGGAGGAAAGTCACGCCTTCTCTCAAGACTTATTATAAATTCTCTTCACTTGTGACGGATTTTCCTCTCAGTAACCTTGGACTCTTTAGTGGTTGCTTTAATAAATTTCCTTTGAGTTGTTCCTTAGCCAGAAATATTGCTAATTAGTCCCTCACACTTTGAGTTATTCCTCTTCTCACGGTGAAAATAACGAGTTATTTTCGTCTCTGAAAGAAAGAATTATCAGAGGCTAGTAAATTTTATTTATTAAAAACAATACCCATAATAAGAATAAGAGTACTCTTAGATTCAATCAGGGTTATATAATGATGTAATAATGTGTGGACATGTAAATAACTGAATTAGTACGCGTACTTACAAATTGAAAATATTTGTTACATTATGTGGAGTTACTTGAGATTTAATCCTAATTGTTGAGAAAATATATTTTTGAACAACACAATTTTTTAGCAGATGTTGCTGAAAAGAAATTAGCTATTGAGTTTGTATGTAATTAAAAAAAATCCTCTTGTTTTTATACTTCTTACAAAGAAGTTGACAAAAGTTGTGCTGTAACCATATCAAAAGGCAATATCACCTGATGCTGCTTTCAAGGAAGCCTGAAGAGACTCTAACTCTGAGATTTCCAATGTGAAGTAAAATTTTTATGATAAACTCTGATGATAAAATAATTTTGTTTAGGGTATTTTTTTTATTTGATTCGTAACATATTCAAAACAAATTTAACAGCTTCATTTTTTCTTCCTTCACTAGTTACTAGTTTATTCACAAGTACTCCAATTATCTTCCTTCCACATTTATGAAGTTTCAGACCCTTACGATAAAGTCATTTTAAGCACTAGAAATGTTATGATAAACAGAACCCCTCAACTAACATAGTTATCGTATTATCTTTGTATAAAGGCTTTATAATCAATGCTTTTAATTGTACTCCAAGAAGCAGTTGAAGATTGATCTGGGGGCGGCAACAATATTCAAGCCTCGATTTCTCAGTTGATGAAATAAAACATCACTGATCTCATCTAGCAATTTATTATCTACTTCTAATTAAAAATCCCATGAGTAGAAATGGGGGTTAAATCTGAAAACAAGAATGAACGAATGACTCGATTATTATTTTAGTTACGAAAAAACGTATGTAACAAAATTGTAGATCATCAATATTTGAACAAGATTGGTTATATAACATTTTTGGACTCATAATAACAGAGATATTTTGAAATATTGGTTACTCTTCCTCTAAACCTCCCTTATTCCTAGTCCGATTTCAGCTATTAACGACTATAGACTTAAGTGTAGCAATAACGGGTAAATACCGAGTATGATATAAATTTAATAAATTATTTGCAAGTTAAGGGTGTAAAATCGTAATTGATGGCGTTACCACAGAACCTATTGGCATGTATCTCACACACTAAATGTTTAATAGAAACAATATTTGGTATTTAAGTTTCCAATAAAGTGGTTCACGAGGTAACAGATTATTATTAATATGATAAACTAGAAAATGCAGATATCTCTATTAATACTCAACGTAGACATTTCTCTAAACCTAAAAAATTATTTACGGCGTAATAACCCAGTAGTTTCTAGCCCTAAAAAACAGTTAAGTAACCTAACCTCTGAACCTATTCACGAGGGACGATAGTTATGGAAACGGCCGCCAGAGCTCTCGGCGGAAAGTTCGAACATAGCCTACTGGTGACCACACGCAGAATACAAATGCAAATATCTCGGTTAATATTCAAGATACAGAATAAATGTATAGAACAATATTTATAGTAAATTTAATTTTCAGTAAGATTTATTCTATACAATTTTTCGATCCGACGCATAATAACGGAGATATTTTGAATTTTCAAAAATCCCCCCCTCTAAACCCCCCCCTCCCACTGGTTCGATTTCAGCCATTAACGAACTTGATCTTCCTTTTTACATAAAACGATTAAATTCCGAGTTTGGTAAAGATCAAACAAAAATTGCGACCGCTAGAGCGTTAACAGACAAATATATATGTATGTATATATATATATATATATATATATATATATATATATATATATATATATAATGAACAGACCTGTTTTCGTCATCTCCTGGGTAGGATCGATGGACATTTGAAGAAATTTTTCGAAACTCGCATCATGAGTACGACCTCAATAGCTGATTTCCCTTAAGGGAAATCTGCTAAAACAGGAAAAAGAGTCCTCGCAAAAGGAAACAGCTAGGCAACTTACAAATCTAATGGTAACAAGGTAGTCAAAATGAACTCATTCATAATTATTCAAAAAATGAATTACATATTGTTGTCAATTTGTACAATTTACTGTTTATTTGGTTTAACTTTTATAGCAATTAGTTACGATAATAGTTATTTTTATATAAACGGAACATTAATTGTAATGTAAATTGACTGAAAGATTTTTCATTGCCGTTTGCATTAATTCAAGTGGGAAACATGCTTAGTTTTTGCAGGCCCTTCGTGAAGGGCTTTTTCAATGGATGGGCAATTCTGAAAGTAGGCTCTGCAAAATACTCAGTTTCTATTAGGTACCACCTAGGCAGCCAATGCTGGCTACAGGTCTACAAGGTATGTAACGTGTACAAAACTCTTGATATGATTTAATAGTATTCACCAAGAATTTCTTTTCATGTGATCGTAAGCAAAACGTTTGTGAATTTACATTCCCATTTATAACAGATTTTTTTTCTCCTTCCTGTCTACACAAGGAGGCTCTAGAACTTTCATTGAATTTGTCTAAAGTAAAAAGAATCAGACTGGCATTCCAGGGAAAGATATTGATTAAAAGAAAATCCATTTAATTCAAACTAGTTCACGAAACTTCTGAACATTTTATGGATTGTAAAACTTAATGTGGTTTAAACAGCAAGAAAAATAGAAGATTTAGAACTAGTTCCGGACTTTCTTTCAGTAAAGCTACGCTAAACTTAATCAAGCTCCCTCTTTACGAGGGGAAGAAAAACAAAGTTGACAAAACGATCCATCTCCTAGAAAGAAGTTGGAATAGATGTCTTGGGGATAGATGCAGTGTTAGAACTTCTAGTTGGGGTCAAGGGAGATAGTCGTTGAGGAAACTGGGTAAAGTTCTGCAGTAGGACGCCCTAGTCGCACAGGACATCCTTTAAATACAGTAACTCTAGCTCTACCTCAGAGGTGTTAGTACTAACTTTACATCGGGGAAAATACAATCTACCAGAGACTAAGGAATAGGACAATTCCCCTGTAATAGTATATTCCAATTCATACACTTGAATTATTAGATACGCTTCCTTATCTAAGGAAGTTAGATCCAATTTTATGTTCAATTCCGCAGAGAAGTTGCAATAGTCAGTTATCTGGTAGTCGGTCTACCAAGGGGAAACATTTAACTCTATTGTCAGTATCTCTCTGTGCTGATGGAGAGTCAATTACTCTCACCTCTATATTATTAGCAGATTTCCCTCAAGGCAAAACAGAAATTGAATTCGTTTTCATATTCGGATTTAGTACTATTATTAATAATAATGATTTACTGTTTTAAAACGTGAGTTGGATGTAGCTGATATGATTACATTGGTTTCCATATCCTGCATTTTGCATTAATCCTAATGATTGGGTATTATAGGTGTGTGCCCTCTCACCAAGATCGATCAGTGGACATTAGATGAAAAGTTCTGAAAACTTCGCCATAGCTTAATAACTGATGAAAATATATTTCAAATATTGGTCCTCACGTGCATTAAACTAAGCTGAAAGCACACTAAAATCTCGCCAATCTTTGTAATTGACATCATAAAGCAGGCAACTAACTTTTGCTAGCCCCACAGATAAGATTCTCAGAACGAACCTACAGTATACAATGAAGCAGACAATTTTGAAACTAACAAACTCAAGTCAATTAAACAGGAATCGTTTGGCAATTGGGATTGACTTCTGGGGAAGCTAGGGGGAGTTCACGGAATGACGCTCAAGTCCCTTATTAGGGTTCAATGACGATGATTGCTCAAAAGATTATATTTAGCTAAGCGGTTACCGTACTTTCACTTAGTTTTCGGAGCTTGGATACAGGCAACTAATAGCTTACTTCATTTACACAATGTCGGTTGTTGCGGAGGAAAATGGTATTTATATCATTCATATATATCACAGGCAACTATATCTAATCATCTGTAGTATCTGTTGTTATAAGTATATAAAAACAATATTAATAAAAATAATAAATAACATCATTTTCTATTAATTGATTTTATATTTTAAATATGAGTCTTGTAAATAGATATATTTAAATACATTTTCTTCATTAATATAATATTTTCTATTTTTTAAATTGAGAACCTTTTTTTAATATCCATTTTTGAGGTGCTGGATGGTGAAGGAATTATTATCTCAGGTAAGAAAAAACGCCTTGTTCCTCCACTGTTCTTTATTCGTTGTGACAGAGCGCTTTCAGATCATACGCTCCATCATCAGTGCCCTGCTCTTCACAATGATGAGACAGGAACCAAGGATTCCCTGTGACTTTTTTTTAATATGTTATATAGTTAATAGACAATATTTTTAAGTGAATATAACCCTACACGGCTCTACATTTTACAATTTAATGCATATTTGTTGTTGTTGTTTTTAGGACTTGAAAGTGGACAGATGTGCCGAAAGGCTAAGTGCAATAAAGTAAAATCAACATTGTTGGAAGACTTTTCTTCACACGACCCACCCAACCGAACCCCCCCCCCCCACCCACACACGCACACGAACGCACGCAAAGACATCCGTGTATGACAACTTTTGTTTGTCGTTACTGAACTCGTTATGTAGTCGCTTAATGTGAAATAGCCTCAGTTACTTAACGTTCAAAATCCGATCAAAATGAGAGTATGTCACGACACAAAATCTCAAATATCTATATAATATACTATGTATTCAGACATTAACTGGAAAATGAAATTTCTATGACTTTCGTTCATACCTTTTTACAAATATATTTGGTACTTTGCGCTATTAAATTTTTACTTCCACGAATACAGCTACTCCTAGACATATTATTTGCACTATATGCTTGAAATCAGTCATCCACAACGGAACGTATTAGTAGCGAATTCAGGAACACTGTGATCTCTATTTCAATGCATGACCTACATAGGTATTGATAATAAATACGAAATGATATAAATTAATATTTTGATTATTCTAAAAAAAAAAAAATATCCCTTTCTTTTAGGTTTAGGTTTCATATTCACAGTTTCCAGTTGAAATAAAGTCCAGGAAATATAAAGAGATTCATTTCAATTTTATGAATGGAAGGAATCAAAGCTGAACAAGATGGAATTAATTAACTCAATGCCAGGTAGGGAGGGCATGTTGAAGGACGTTGCTTCCTCGTATAAAAGGAAACCAACATATATAAAAAGTTTCAGGAAAAGCCTTTTAGAAATCTCTAGAGATATGCTTTGCTGAAGAGCCCCTATCTGTAATCGTGTCTTCCAATTCGTCTCATTTCAATAGAATCTGATTCCTAAGCATGCAGTTGACAAATAATATAAATAAATGATACCATTCGCAACCCTTGATAAAGTTGATGTTAGTGACGATTCAACTGAAATTAAGCCTCGAAGTAACTTTGATTTAACTATAAAACTGTTTTTAATAATCAAAAATGAAGATCTGTTATATATTTTTTCTTAAAGCAATGTGAATGAGCTTCAGTGTGCAATCAATTGCTGCTGTATTGGCTGCAAGTTTCATTAGATTCCTCAGTCTCTCCATTATTTCCCCAACTGGCAGGTGAACCACAGGGGGGCATCTAAGTCCTTTCTTATTCCTTACCTATACTGCCGACATCACATCACATCCTGAAACTTCCCTTCTTACGAATGCAGATGATACTGCAAATTAACGTCTAACTCAGATCTAAATATGACATCCGCATTTCTACAAGTACACATGCTAGAATCCTGGCTGACTCAGTGGAGGATCAAGATCAACTGCAGCAAATCTAACCATGTAACATTTACTCTCCGACGTTCCACTTGCCCTCCAGTTAAAATCAATAGTGCACCAAATTTCTCAAAAATCACTAATTAGGTGTCTAGGACTCACTTTAGACAAGCGTCTAACTTGAAAACCTCAAATCACATTAAAAAGACAAGAATTGAATAGACGATACAAACTTCTATTAAGACTACTTGACAAATACATCTAAACTGCATAACAAACGATTAATTTACATAACAGCACCCAGACCAATATGAACATACGGACTTGAACTCTGGGGTTCCACTAAACCATGAAATTCCAAAATCCAAACCAGAATTCTCCACAAAATTACAGATTCCCCATTTCACGTATCCAATTTAACTCTCGTCATGACCTCAACATTCCTTTTGTCCATACCCTCGCAAAATCCCGATATCAGAAATTCCACTCTCTCCTTCCCATCCATCCTAATCCTCCAATATGGCATAATCCAATGTGGACAAATAAAATAATAATAAAAATTGACTTGATTATTAGCTTAAGGTGGGAGTTAAGCCAATAATCAAATCGATTTTTGTTATTATAATATTTGTAATTTGCTAGTAATATTTAAATATTGTTGCAAATAAACTAATAAAAAGTAAATATTGTTGTGGATCATAAGAGGTGCAAGCAGAGAGGAAGAAACCAATCAATAATAGGTGACGCTAGCGTTTTTGCGTCATCATTTATTCCATCGCAGTTATTTATTTTGTGCAATTTTTATGCTTAGATTTTCAAAGTCAATAAAATTTAAATTGAATTAAAAATTAAAATATTATAGCCTAGTTAAAGTGTGATTAAATAATCTCTATTCTATCATCATTCTGCGCTAAAATCTAATATATAAAATTTCCATGTCACAATGTTAGTTAGCGTACTCCTACGAAACGGCTTTACCGATTTTTACCAAATTTTATATGCGTATTCAGTAGGTCTGAGAATCGGCTACTATCTATTTTTCATACCCCTAATTGATAAGGGTTGTTCACCCTTAACATTATTTTTTTAATTTTTGGCCGAAATGTTTTGTTTTTATTTTTTTATAATGTGGCATTAAAAAATACATACAACCCTAAATTTTTACTTTTTTATCACCAACCGCTATTTTTTTATAGCCATTTTAGTAATTTAATCATTATCATCCCGCTCGATAAGTGATCAATTATAGAGTTTTTAACTGTACTTGTACGATTAAAATTTCAATTTGCAATGACAATCAACAAATCCCAAGGCCAAACGATGTCTATTTGTGGCTTAGATTTGAGTACACTATGTTTTTCACACGGGCAATTGTACGTAGCATGCTCTGGAGTGGGTAAACCATCCAGTTTGTTTGTGCTCGCTAAAGATGGGCTAACAAAAAATATTGTTCACGCTAAAGCATTAAAAGATTGATGTTGTTTATTAATGTTACTGTCGTAATTAATATGTGATTATAAGAAATAAACTATAATAACTTAAAAATAATATTGTTTGGCGTTTGTTATTTTTATATTCCCTTACCGTTCATAGCGCTCCATGCCTATCTCATGCATATACCACATACACACTTATAATAAGTAAGTTACTTTTTGTCTACACTAGAATTTATCTAGAAACTAGAAATAATTTATATGGCAAAACAACGTTTGCCGGGTTATCTAGTAATTTATAAGAATCCTTCTTGTTGAAGTATAAATATTTTGGAGTTTATTGTCAGCAGTTTAGATTTTTTGGTCATGTAGAGTTATGTTCTGCAGTACTGCATGCCAGTCACACATGTGCGCTACGGTGGTGCTAGAAGTCCAGATTAACAAGACCCTTGCTCATTATTATTGTATTTGTAAACATAATATTAAATATATTTTTTTGAGTGAAACCTCTGTATAATATCTATTTTATGTCACAATTACTTTTTAAAAGCTCTCATAATTGGCGCCAGTATCTAACATTTTTTAATTTGAAAATTTATAGTAAACCGGATATACCCTAATATTTGTTGTGTTTATAATATATTAACATTCATCTATTAAAATGAATATATAAAGATATAACTATTATTAAATTAATGTTTGGAGCGTCTAGGACTTGGGGCCAAATCCTTTCCCTTACAATACTGAGGTAAGTGAATATTTCTTGAAATGATTGTACAGTCGGCACCCTATCTAGAGGCATACTTGTCCAAGAGCAGTAGATAGTTTTTTGAAAGAAAAAGAAATTATAATATTAAAAATCAGCTGATTTCGCCTATTGCAATCATCCAATCAGTTTTAGCAGATTTCCCCGCAGGGAAATCTGCTACTGAGGTTGTATTCATGACGCGATGGCAAAAATGAGATCCGTTCAATATTTTATACACTTACACACACACACATATATATATATATATATATATATATATATATATATATGTGTGTGTGTGTTTGTGTGTGTGTGTGTGTGTGTGTGTGTGTGTGTGTTTGTGTGTTTGTCTGTCTGTTATGGATCTTGCGGTTGTAAATTTCGTTTGATCGTTACCAAACAGGATATCTAAACGTACTATGTAAAAATGAATGTCAAATACGTAAACGGCTGAAATCGGACCAGAGAGGGGGGAGGGGGGTTAGAGGGGAATTTTGAAAACTCAAAATATCTCCGTTACTATGCGTCGGATCGACGAATTGAGAATCAATCTTATTGGAAATGAAAGGCCCAAGATAATTATTTGTTTTTTTTTTTTTTTTTTTTTTTTTTTTTTAGTAAACTCTCAATTCGTATTGACAATAAGCTGCTACAATATGATGCACTTTATTTGAAGCCTATCAATCAAATATTGTTCTCATTGAAATTTTACATTTTGAGATACATTCGTTACGCACGTGGGAAATATTCTGCGTGAGGGACTTTTTTACATTAAATCAGGATTCCCAGAGAGAACTTTAGCCAACATATTAAAATCAACATATATTTTCTCTTCGTAAGACCAACAAATTATACTTCTCATGGGAATTAGTCTGGAAATATATCTGTCTGCAATAGTATCAATAATTGTCTTATGTTCAGCTGAAATTTGAAGTGTCGATTACATAACGATTTTGATTAATGAAAAAATAGAAAGATGGCATTATCGGTGTGCCATGCCAGAGCGTGTTTTTTTTATTTTATAAAGAAAATTACATTTTGCATTTAAATGCATATGGTAATTTGATACTGTAGATTACAATCGTCCTCCATCTAAGTTCTCGGTAGACAAGTGAGATCTTCTATTTAGCAGTGCGTAAATTTGTCCGAATCTTCTGTTAAGTTCCTGTGTTTTAATTATTGTGTGGGAAATCCAATTAAGTCTAGTGTCCAAATGTAGTCCAAGGTAGCGTACACAATCGGCTGGTGGTATAAGAATATTGTTGAAATGAACAGGAGGACAGGAACTTCGCCGAAGGGAAAAAGTGATATCATGAGATTTAATTTCGTTAATCATTATGCGCCAAGCATTACACCATTTTTCAATATCGGTTAAGTGGAATTGGAGATTCTTCGAAGCAGTTATAGGATCGGAATCCGATGATCCCTGTGTCATCTGCATAGGCAGCTGAGTTATAGGTGATGTAGGGATGTCAAATGTGTATATGAGATACAGTAGTGGCCCTAGGCCAATGCCCTGTACAACTCCTGTATCCACAAGATAGTCTCCTTACACAAGATAGTAGTCTGACTAGTCATTTCCTTGACAGAAAAAATCTATAGGATTTAATTATAAGGTAGAAAGTGCTGGGAAGGAATAACTGGGTTCTATGAAACTATGCAGGTACGAAAATGTATTCCTTTTACATACAATTGCTATTTAATTAGTTTTAAATAAATTAACTATAAGAACATTTTTTGCTATGTAGATATTTTTTGAAGTAAACATTTTTTTTGGGGGGGGCGGTTTTAAGAATCCATTCCTTTTCCCGTAGACTTGTTAATTATCTTTTTAAATTTTGTTGGCTACAACTTTTATGTCGCAGCATTCTTCAATAAAATGTGCCGTTTCTGAAATAACGATTTGTGCATTTTATGGCTAAAGGATGCGTCAAGTCGAAAAATTCACCTTTATAAAATCGTTTCAAAATTTATTTTCTACAATAATCCGTCATAAAATATATGACATTCCATTGGAAATTCCATAGTTATGGTCGCTGAAGAAGTACTGGAGAAGGTTATGAGGTTGAATATGGACTGAAAACATTTTCCAAGGGTCACAATTATGGTATACCAAGCCTTTTATTAATACAATTACAGATTTTAAGGGGGGGGTGGCATGGGATGTTGGTATATCCTGTGTATGTGTATATATATATATATATATATATATATATATATATAGTAATATTTTCATGTATATCCAAAGATATCTGGTACCAAACAGGTATGGGTAAGGAGATAAATGGCTTGCCATCCTAAGAACAGATCAAGCAGAAATATAAAAGGCCAACAATTCACCAAGTCGTTTGTCCTCCTGTCTAATATCGCACACATTCCGTTTAATGTTAAATAATATAATAGCATACGATAGATATTTTATTGTTTTCTATAACAATGTTACTAATATCCTGTCTACTAATTTCCTTACATATTATTAAATAGTAAAAAAAAACATAATATATTCATTATAAAATTTTCTCAATGTCTACATTTAATAAAATCTATGAATTCAATAATTATGTATAATAAATCATCATCATCGCAATCAATCAACTAATCGTCAACTAATTCGAGGGTGAAAAAAGTTGATACTGTCATAGTCATATTTGATAAAACGAAAACTTATAACCCTACAAAATGCCTCTGAATAGAGAACTACAATTATCATTGTTAATAAAATACATTTCATCACTAAGACAAGATAATTTGGACCAATAGTATAATTTCTACATGATCCTCTTATATCCAGTCCTTAGCAGTAGACTCATCAACCATTTTATGACTATATAGATGAGTGTGTCTGTGTGTGTGCCTCTCATCATAATCTACCATTTGATTGTTCAGAAAAGTAAATGCCTGACTTCGAAATTAATAGGGTTATGTGTTTTCATCTATTTTCACCCCATAGTACATGTCCAGTCGAATTCATCTGATTTTATAATTTTTAGCAAAATACATTCCTGGCTCAAATGACATTTATTCTTTCCTTTAAAACATTATGAAAGGAGATTCATGTTGACGAGATATAGTCCTGTCATTTTTGAGAAATTTCGGTGATGGAACAAAATTTCCGCTTGGAAAAAGTGGATCTTTACTATAGAATAGCACGAGGGAAATTCGCTTATTTGACGTAACCCCTTTACTAAGGATTCGTATTTGATTGTAGGTGGGATGGATATGATAATGTGTAGGGTGTGTGTATTAGGAGAGCGTGGAGGGATTGTATATTGTGTATTGCGGTGGTGGCTAGCCTGTAGTAATGAAGGGGCAGCCCTGCAATGCGGGCTCCCCTCCTCTCCCTCTCCCACCATTTACCATTTACTTCCGCATTCCCCCTTTCATCTCTCTCCCACTCCCATTTCCCGCTCCTCCGATATTACCTCTACTAGCTGCGAAATAGTCCCTCTATATTCAGGGATAATAAACTTTACAAAAATAACATTAAATTACCAACGAGTGAGCTAATAAATTCAATGGTCTCTTCATAATAATTTCCTACAAATTTTCCTCAGATGTACATGTAAAAATTCACCCAAAAGAAAACGTTCGTCAATTATACACTATTCGTATATATCCGTTAATTTACAGAAATGAGTTCTGGTCGAATGTTTATTTATAGAACCCATAAACGTACAAAATGCTCTGACTGCTTTCTGTGGGTATCTATTAAGGTTAAATTCTATATATTAATGGCAATTGATTTGTATTTTTAATTCACAAACAATTGAAGTTTAACTTTAATTATTAGAAGATTTCCCCTAAGGGAAATAAGCTATTTCGTGATGTCGTACTCATAATGAGGTCCTACTCATAATGAGGTCGTACTCAGGACGCGATTTCCAGGAGATGACGAAAATGAGGTCCGTTCAACATTATATATATATATATATATATATATATATATATATAGACATATAGACATATATATTAATCAGTTAACGCTCTATCGGTCGCAATTTTTGTTCGATTGTTATCAAACTCGATATTTAATCGTTTTATGAAAAAGCCAAAAATCGAGTTCGTTGAATGGCTGAAATCGGAGCAGTGGGAGGGGGGATTTAGAAGGGGGATTTTTGAAATATCTCCATTACTATCCGTCGGATGAAAAAAATTGTATAGAACCAATATTATTATAAATTAAATGTACTATAAATATTGTTATATACATTTATTTTCTATCTTGAATACTAACCGAAATATTTCCATTTTAAAATTTTCAGCATTCAGTAAACAAAAGGAGGCGGGGGCGGCCAACAGGACGTATTTTCAGATATCTCTCAAAGGAGAAATTCAATGAGAACAATATTTGGTATTTACCCTTGCAATAAAGTGGTTTATTATAAGAGAGAGTATTGTTTATGTGGCATGTGTAGAAGTGGGGGTTTAATTAAAAAGTAGCATGGTCTACAGAAAATATGTTATTGTGGGAAATATAGATTTTTTATTAATAACATTTTTAGTGAAGTGTTAGGTAGAAGAGAAGTGAATTTTGATGATATCCATGATTATTGGGCTTCATTCGGCCATCTATAGGCCAAAAAGGGATCCATGTGCTTCTTGAATATTTAGATTAATTAGTCGGCATGAGCCAAGAATAGTAATGGAGAAAAAACATATTAGAGGCCACAAAATGTAAACTCACGGTGCACAAAATGTAAAAATATTGCATAATCGTAAGAGTCGGACAGGTACTTCTTGGTGAGTGTGATATGTAGGAGATCCTTAATATAGGAATGTAAGTGTGTTTTACATTTCTTAGTCGCTCACTGAAACTAGTTATAACTAACTGGCTGACGTTGTCCAATATCGATCAATATTGGAATTTCATGAAGCATTTGATCATCAAGCAACATTCAACAAACATCAATACTTCGGTGCTCTCTAACATGTACTGCTGGAGGCAACATACTCGGAAATCCACGTATTATATCTCTTGATAGAATCTTTGATTGCTGCCTTGCTTCAACAGAATACTACACATTTTCATCTTTTCCGCGATACAAGGCACTTTTTCGTTCTCTTTACAAGTGATAACCATCATCTTCGGAGCATTCTATTCGTCCTTCTCCTGCTAAATGATAATCAGGATCAGGATATGAATCATCTCCTTCCCTAAGACTGAATTCAAAGCAACCATCTTCAGAAATCCACCTCTCATCGAGGGGCTGCCTTCCTAATATACGGTAAATGTGAGACTCAAAATCGGAATCATCCAAAAATCCCTTTTTTGATTGAGCCATCCAAAAGTAATAATTTTATTTCCCTTAACTCTTCAATTACATAGAATATTTTGCAGACGTTTTGCTTATTTGTATATGCAAATCTTTAAATCTCATGTTGATATAATATAGGAATACAACAAGAACTCTCATTTCGAAACATAAAGCTTATAAACAAATAAATGTATCCTGTCACCAAGTCATAATTTTGTTGTTGTTTGTATACTAAATATTTTTCTCTTACGTTTAAAAACCAGACGATTGACACCACCAACACCACCATTCTTCGCCACTCTAGAACCCCAAAAATGCCGAATCTATAATTAACAGTTGTAAGTCAAACTCCAAGCACTGCTCAAGCAACTCTGGAACTACACCTCCTCCTCGAAGAAATCAACTAAAATTGCAATTCAATTCTTAGTAGATCGACTACCTATCCCAGCCGTCGCCGCACAATATTCACTTGCTACTACTCAATCAACACCACAACTTTCTCTATAGAGTAGTATTCATTACTTCCATAAACTAACGTCATCTTCGTGACGCATCTTTCCTGAAGAGATAGGAGTACTGTTTGCGAAAAGTAACAAGGTCTGCTCAAAAGTCAAGACTTTCTCCGAATTACTGATGCTATGTCTACATCTGATATTTACGAATTATTCTTATTCCACGTCAATGATCGTTCTTTATAAAACCAGTGAGTAATGGCCTTCCAACACAAACTTTCAACTTTTTACATCGCCATTACCCACCCCATCGACTCTCGGTGTATCAGTCTTATTCAATACATACTAAACATTCCAAGGTAGCCATTAAACTTTATTTATCTGTGTATATTTTGTAATTCTAATAATTATGCTATGAGATATAATTGCTTATATTTTAAGTATGGTTCTATGCAAATACTACTCAAAAGGGAATCAGTTTTATTTGCAAGACCAAGGTGGAACGCTGTCATTTCGTTTGCTAACTCTATTTGCAATCAAATTGGAAAAACCATGGAAGAATATAGTTTAGAACTGGGTCGTCTCTCCTATCAAACAACGAGACTGCTATTGCTCTATCAAGCTAAATGGCTTTTCTCTTTCACAGCTAACTCCTATTGTGGAACAATGCTATCAAACTTTATTATATCAACAATGAGATTAATACTGATGGAATATTATTTCAACATAATTTTATGTCTCTTTATAAATTAGTTAATATTTTTTATATTAGTTTTCATTGTGATAATTAATAAATATAGAAGGAAAGTCACGCCCACACAAATGGATGATCTGTATTTCAACATTTTTAAGAATTATTAGTATTCATTGATTGAAAATATGGGTTTAAAGTACGTTCTTCAAATTTAGCCACTTTTTTTTTACGAAGATCATTTTTGTGAACGACGGAGTAACTATAGACCTAACCATAAATTAATAATATTAATCTCTGGGAAGACTTGTAGCTTTGTCGATTTGAGAGTGTTCACTTCTTCCAATTCAGAAGAGACCAAAATGGTAAGGACAGAATAGCCTCAGAAGCCAGATGTTATTTTGTCCTGTAAAACGCTTTCCTCTCTAAAACTCTAGCTAGTAGAGGACAAATGACCAAAATCGATAAGACTATCTATATATCTGAACAATATGCAACTCTTGTGGTTAGTTTGGTCGATTTATTCCTACTTTAGGTTTTTCATTATCAGCAGTCCGGAGAGAGTAGGCTTACTCTCTACCAGTAATTTCGTTTTATAAAGCTTAATCCACTATAGACAAGTTAGGAATTACAAGTAACTTACGACTAAGAAAGCAAGTCCATCCTATTCATTATAAAGCCGTACTGAAAATTGTATATGATACCTCTCTGGATAGTATACTGTATAAAACAATTGCTATTCACGCCTAAAATTATTGAATGCTGCAGAAATAACGCTGATTTGGCTGTCTTACCTGTAAATGTTTGTCAGTATGGAGTTTGACGAAGGAAAAGCATTTTCATTCCAAATCGCTGGGAAAGTTTCAATGTTTCAATATCCAGGCGAGTGTACTCCATTGGTTGAGGTTTCTTTTCCTGTCATCATATTAAAAAAGGGTGGTAATCTATAGAGACGCCGTCCCAATTAGCCATAGCAGCATGAAGTGGGCGTTTAAGAAATAATGAATAGATTGGTCTATGGGTCTTTGCTTCTTTCAAAAATCATTAAACGTACAGAATGAGATCAACTCTTTATGTTTTTACTGTCAATGCAAAAAGTGAATAAGTCTATAGAAATGTATGGCATCCAAGGAAAAGACAACTTCTCTTCTATTTGAATTAAATCATGTGCAAAAAAGTAGTTCCAGCTATCTGATTTCATGATCTGCAGGATCCTCGTTGAGAACCACGAGAAACTGTGAATGCCATTTTCTCCAAGGTCTGTAAATCTTGGCAGTACGTAAAACTCAATTGATTCCTTTTCTTGGTAAACGACTATGTTGAATGAAACAAACATTAGACAAAGCACACAAGTAGAGGAACTCGCCAAATCAACTACTCAAAAAAGAACTCACAACACATACTGTACACATCAAGATATTCAAGCCCAAGCAAAACATATGATACTCAATTCAAGGCAGAAATCTTGGTTTGCCACAACTGATAACTAACTTCGAGAACTAATCATGCACTTGGTGATTAGCTTTTCTCAAAAAGGCTAATTAGAGGAGAAGAAGTGTTAACGAGATTACGAATTGGCCATTCACGACTAACTCACACTTACATACTTATTGAGAAGACGAACCCTACTGCCAACACTGTATCTGTAGACTTACTATAAAACATATACTTACTGACTGCTATTTAAGGACTCTCATAAACCTACCACCTCTCACCCTCTCCTCTTTGACTGAATTAGCCGCGTATTACACTACTTGAAACATAACAACATTTTCAAAAAAATTATAATGTAGCAGAATACTGAAAATATTTGCAGAAATTAGTATACTTAAGTAAATATAATAAATTATTATAGGAATTTAACAGATTCGTCGCTAAATCGCACCAGTCGCGAAATGCACTTATTCTAAGGATAAATAAATAAAAATTACCATGTCATATCAAATTACCTTTAATTTAAACAAAACTTTTCATAACTGACTAATGTGCCAGAGATAAAAAGGACATGTCAGAACTTTGTGTCTTTGGCAATGCTTAAATAATATCATTTGATATATATAAAATTGTAACCTCTGTCTGAAAATTGATTTTTTTCGCGAAATTTCACTATAACTTTTCGTTTCACATGTCATAGACACCATAACTGTATTTTCTTTCTTTCGTGTGTGTTTGTTTGTTTATTTGTTTGTTGCCTTTTCACGCATAAACAGCTGAACTGAAGTTTATGAAACTTGGTATGTATATTACTACTAGCCCAACTTAGACTTTAGGCTATATTAATATTCTCTAAGACAAACAGGAGTGGGGGTTATAAAGAAGGCCTGAAATTAAAAATAGTGATATTTCGTTTCCTATTGGTTTTTCGGTAAATATGTAACAAACATGTACATGTAAATTTGTAAATATGTACATAACAAAAGTTATTTATTTTGTTATTTAGAGTAACTTTTGTTATATACACTTTCGTCGTATACCGAAGTATAAATGAATTATACGCTAAACATTATAGCGGAAGTCAATAATTTTATTTGGCACAAAAGAATCAACCGAACTAAATAAAACTCGGTATGTGTATTAGCACTAACCCTATTATTATAATAAGCTGTACCAACATTTCTAGGGACGGCAGGAGTGAGGGTTGTAAGGGAGGCCTGAATTTAAAAATAGGGGTATTTCGTTTTCTATTTGTTTTTCTGCTAATATGCACATGACAAAAGTAGTTTATTTTTTTATTTGAAGTTACTTCCATTATATTCACTTTTGTCTTATAACAAAGTATAAACGAGATATACACTAAAACTTTAGCGGGAGCCAACAATTTTATTGAGCACTAACGATTGAACCGAAATTAACAAAACTCGGTATATTAATTAGCATTAATTCTTCCATGATTATAAGCTAGATTAAAATTTTTAGGTTCAAACGGGAGTGGGGGTTATAAGGGAGGCCTGAAATAAAAATCCGCGATATTTCATTGTCCATTTGCTTTTCGACAAACGTGCACATAATAAAAGTTGTTTACTTTGTTATTTAGAGTAACTTTTGTTTTATACATTTTTTCTGGAACAATGTATGAAGCAAGTAATTTGCGTAGAAATATTGATATGCTCAACAATTCTTTCCAGCATGAACTACCAGGTACCTCAACTGAAAAAAATAATTCAAATCTATGTTAATATTTTGTCCTTAATAATTCAAATCTATGCATAATGCACAGGAAACGTGAAATATGACAATATGGAGGCCAGTGAAGTCTTTCATAAAAAATTAATTTTCTTATTAACAAATCCACAGCAACGGCGGGTATAGACCCTAAATACTGGGACGGGTAAATGTCAAAATATTGTGCAATGTAAAGCCTTGCCAAAAAAATACAATTGAATTCCCGGGCGAAGCCGGGTATCTGAGCTAGTATATATATATATATATATATATATATATATATATATATATATATATATATATATATATATATATATTTAGGAGGGGGTGGGAGCTCCAGTCGCCGTGCAGCCTAAGGGGTAGGTTCACCTACCACTACCGTCAGCAAGCTGAAGGTAAAACTAGGTAAAGGTTCGATCCCCACCATGGGACATTAGTTCACGAAGTCGCTACCAGTGAGCGCTTGTGTCACAGTGCATATGGATTAGCGGGGACTAAAGATTATCTGCGCCTGACAGCCCGGCGGGATGCGGTTATGGTTCTCATAGCTCCCGTACACCGACAGACTGACAACCTGAACCGGCCACAGACAATACAATGGGGCCCGTCAATCTAGTGGAGACAACTCATTACAGGTCCTACTTGGATAACGGTGGTTGTACGCCTAATCAATCACTCACTACGTAAAATGCCCGTAAACTAAGTAGATTTCCCACGTGAAGTTTTATAATAGATAAATATACACAATAGTAAATCTTAACACCTCCGTGAATATTAAGTACAGACAGTAATGTGAAAGCGTTCAGTTAGTTTTAATAAACTCCCAACGGAAAGCGTTTGAATTGCAAACAAACAAGTAAGACAACCTCTCATAGCTGAAAAGATAGAAATATTCTTCGCTGGAAAGAAAAACAATTACTAAAATACATCTGAATATAACATGTTGAATTTATTGAAAACTATTTACTTTATCTAATACTGTAATTTGTAATGAATTAGAATAATTATTATCTCAATCACACAAATTTTATTAATTCTAGAACTAAAGACGGGGGGAAGAACGTATTTGCATGTATCTCTTATAATAAAGGTCTCTTGAAAACAATGTTTGGTATTTAAGCTTCAAATGATGTGGTTTATTATATAACAGAGTATCATTTATGTGACATGGGTAGGAATGGAGGTTTACTGATGGCTGACAATTAAAAAATGAAACTATATCCGTTCATACTAAAGGTAGAGAATAAATGTATATAACAATGTTTATAGTACATTAAATTTCCAATGTGATTGGGTCTATACAATGTTTCAATTCAAACGGTGATATTTTGAATTTTCGAAATTCCTCCTCTGTAAACCCCCTCTCCCACAGGTCCGATTTCAACAGTTAACGAACTTGATCTTCAGTTTTACATAAAACGTTTAAATATCTAGTAGTTTGGTAACGATTAAACAAACAAAAATTGCGACCGTCGGAGTCGTAACATACAAATATATATATATATATATATATATATATATATATATATATATATATATATATATACATACACATAAATAATTTTGAACGGATCTCATTTTCGTTATTTTCTAGGTAGGATGGTAGTATGGAAATGTTGGGCCCTTAAGGGAAATCTGCTAAACCCCTGATCACGAATTCCTGGGGTCTCGCTCGGGAGTGGCAAGGGTCTTTAAGGTATGTAAGGCCTTTTGTAAGAATTTTTATTTAACTCATAGGATTTATGCCTGAAAATAGATTATAAGGTGAGATGAGATCAGTAGTGAGTCCTAGCCATCACGTGGGTAATCTGCTTAGTTTACGCAGCGAGATTGACTTTATTCCTCACTGTTTATGTTTCACGTCCTATATGACGCCTCTTCATGAAAAGATCTTATTATAGAAAGATTAACCGAGTCGGTATCGTCAAGACGAAAATATAGGAAAACAGTACAAATAATCTAATTACATGGGTAAATGAAAAACGGTAGGATAAATCGATTCAGACCTCACTACAGCTACAAGAAAAAAATGGTAGACTATATTAGAATATTCACGATCAACAATTCCATAAGATCAGGTAAACGTAAATACATAAATTATACTTGTTAAGTTGATTGCCTAATAAAATATAAATATCATCACCGACTGAGACTTATCTATCGTCAGCGCAGTCTAACCTAAAATTAGCAGAGTTTTTGAATTCGTGCCATATTGTAACCGAAAATCTATTTTAAGGTCGCAATTGAGTTAAATTGATAAGAAATATTGAAGAAGTCATATTGTTAATTTAATTTTATGGTGTAGTATCCAAGAATCCACTCCTTTCACGAACGGCTAGCAAACTCAACTGGTGAAAGTAAGCATGACAACCCACGAATCAACTTGTTAGGGTTTTTGTTTGTTCGTTGAGTAGAATAGTTAATTTTACTAAATTTGTAAATCCGCAATTTTTTAGGCAGAGATTAATGTATAAAAAGAGTTAACCCTTTCTAATGCTTTGTTATCGATTTACTACTTATTCAAAGTTCCATAATAAATTGTGGATCTTCTACCGGCTTTCTTTAGTGTGTAATTAGGAAAAATGGTGGTGTGTGTAAGTCGAATGAGTGAACTCTAATTGATAATTCCTTGGATTGACCCCCATCAGCCGCCTCCTTCTTTCTCTGTTCTATCAATTAAATTTTCACTTTTCTTCAATCAGGTGACACAGCCGGATTAATCAAGAAAATGGAGACCGTTAAAATATAAATAACGGGAATTTTATCCCTTTCCAATTAAAAAGCTAATAGCTTTGGTTGAGCTGAGAGAGACTGACTAATTTTATTATCGATTAGGAAATAGGGATATATATCTACAAAACATAAAAATAAAAAAAAATAAAAAACAGTTTTCCTAATATAAAATAATCAAGGGTTTTATTAGTTTCTATCTTCAATCAAATAAATAAAATGCCTAATTGATTGATACAAATAATTCCCGGAAATGAGAAAAGTAAGAGAAATAAATCCCGTCCATTATTTAGTCAGGTGGAGAATTTATTTATTTATCTAAAAGACTGCTATACTGACATTTGATTTTACAATAGTGACGAGATTAATGGAAGAACATGTCAAGTGACATTGTCAACATCGATTTACGGCCAGCTTCACGTTATTTTAGCTTCTCCTGCACGTCTTAACTGACACATTCTTATGGATATTTTACTAGGACGCTTTTTCTATGTTATTAAAAAAATCTATAAGTCTTATAATACAAATTTGGAAACGTTTTTTTCTATCTTCATTGACAAGTTGATTCTCAAGAGCTATAAAACCTACCCTGTTGCGATTATTTACAAATTACTGTGTTATATTCAATATTAAATTTATTAAGAAATTTTAAAAAATAAAAAGAGACTCGTTAGTCATTTTGTTAAAACTTCTAGAATTCTGATTATTATGAACACATTAATTCTTGAACTTATTATAATAGATTAAAATAATAATATATACCCCAAATATTTGAAACAGGTCATAACTCTTATAAATATATAAACATACAGTAATCACGGTACTAAAAATATTTAACATTAATCTCATCATGGATTAGGGTAGTTGTAATAAAGACCTTCTTATTTGTAGTCATTTATTAAAAAAAGAAATAAAAATTACAGAAAATGTTTCAGGCTTCATAGCCACCTCTTGACTTCATCGCTCCATGTCAACAAAACAGAGTTCAACCATGTTAGCATTATAGAAAGGGGACCGTCTTAGAGATACATGAGAAGCCAATAATAAAAACGACAATAATAATAAAATGAACGTTGATATAAAAAATGATGAGACTTTACATTGTACCGCCCTTTTCCGCGTTGTTTAATAGAGTGCTTTTGGTCAATATTGGCTTATATGGTTTAAATATATCTGAGTGGTGGTTAGAAGACCACCAAACAAATAATCTATACACACACACACAAAAACACAACAATATATATAATTTTCTTAAAAGGGTGTAATAGTCTAAACCAAACTCGACGAAACTCCGGTTAGTACTTTCGTGTTCTAGGTCAGCCACTATATGAAAGTTTATGCCTTTCATGAAATGTCTTAAGTGTTGTCATATATCACTGACAATTCGCTCTCATACGTAAGAAATTTACGTTTGGTCAAGTTAAGTGTTATTGAAAAGAATCCAAGAGGACCACACCAGGCATCACACACGACGGAATGTTCTTCTGAAATGACAGGGTGAGGAAGCTCAACTGCGTTGAGTAAAATTGTCTTGCAAAGCTTCGAACGCTTCAGAAGCTTCTTGAGTCTATTCGATGGGTGCCTTGTCTTTCCTCTTGCCGTTACTAGTTAACCTGTTTAACGGGGCTTGTATCCATGCGGTACGACGGGCACTCTTCCTATAAAACTTTAACATCCCAAGAATCGCCTTAACGGTGGTTGGTTTTGGAAAGTCCTGGACAGTTAAAGAGAGTTCATATTTCCTTAGTCACTGTAACACCATACAAAAGTGCTCTTCATGCTCATCTGTTGTCTTAGATGCCAAGAGGAAGTGGTCCAGATAAAAGAAAAAAAAAGAGAAACCTTGGAACATTTTGTCCACAAATCGTTGAAAGATTTGAGTAGCAATGTGTAAACCGAAAATCATTCGGTTAAATTCGAAGAGCCCAAATGGGGATATCAGTGTAGTCTTCTCAATATCCTCCTCCGCAATCTTGATATGCGCGAATAATATCTAACTCAAAAATATTTTTCCCCCTTCCAACTGAGAGGTGAAATTCATAAGGTCAGGTACACCGTTGAGTGCACTATAGTCTCCGCAACCTCGAAGGGATCCTTTTTTGTGACGGATTAAACTAGACCATAGACTTTTTCAGGGTCGGGCAATTCCTTCTTCCATCGTGCGCCGGAATTCTTCCTCAACAGCTGTTAAATTTAGTAGACAATATTTGGGTTTGTTACGCGGCTTCCAGTAGTCACAACTACACTCCGAGCAGGGCCGGGAATCGGTTTTATAATCTCTGGGAATTTCTACAGAAGATGTGCATATGGACAGTTCCCAGGGATGGTTGAGATTGTAGAATTCTGGACTGCAGATACTCACACACTTAAACCTGTGTTGATGTCGACAAGCCCTGTTCCTGATGTCCAAACTAAGACCATAGGGAAAGAGAAAATCTGCGCCTAATATAGCTCTGTTCACGCCAGCAATAATAATCTTCCAGAGGGGACAGCGTCGGAATCCTATGTCAAGTTCGTTCGCCGTAAGTGGTAATAGTGCTGTAGTTGACCACGACCAGTGAGAAGTCCTTTGGAGGCTTATGTATCCTGGTTAGATTAGAAATAGAGGCTCCGTTATCAATGGGAAATGTAATATTTGCTGACAGGTCAACATAAAAAAGGCTGCGTTGGGGCTGGGCCTCGGCGGGTGCCGCTGCTTCTACCCGTCTAGTTTAAAGGCTTATACTGTGCTTTGTTAATATTGATAATAAGCACATAAAATAGCTATCATCGTTGTACGAACGATGGTATTACATTTCTTCGCGCCTTCTTAAGCTCCGCTTTGGTCTGGGGGGATTTCCCCTATAGGCTTGAAGGAACCATTCTTTCTACAAATGTAACATTGCCCAAAAGCTACTTTTCTCTTCAAAACAAAATGTACAAAAGAATAAAAAGTTAAGGTATCGTTGTAAATAAAATTATAAATTAAATATAAACTTTGTCTGAATTATTGAAACAAGAAACATAATATTTCATCTCGAAGCTGTAAAGGAAATGTAATAATTCTTTATGAGTTATATCTGACAGTCGGAATGAAATAAAAATCTATGATGCAATTCGGTTCCCTAGTAAATGTTGGAAAAAGATAAAAATAAAAATGAAGTATAGCACCGAAAAGCCATTCCGCACAAATGAATAAAAATTAAAAAGAAAAAAAAAGGCGGAAAGGAAGAAGTGAAAATCATATATTGAGGGAGAAAATAATGGTTGGATTAAATTTCCGAAAGAGTCTCCGGAGCATTAAAGAAAGAATTATAGTGGGGCGAAGGTGGGTAATCCGTGGTGGGGGATTGTCGTGGGTAAAGAACAACCCGAAATCTTGGACCCATCTGGCCTCAACCACCACTTAGAGAGAGTAATGGCCTCAATATAGTTCGATAGCGACCAATTCTATCTTCAATTGCTAACTTACAAAAAAAATCAGATAGAATAATGTTTATTTGAGGATCAATTGGGCTATTTATTGATACCGTAATCGGCAACTTATAAAGTGTAGCTCATACAGAATGCTATTGAACATTAGGGGTTGGAAGAAAATAAGAAAATTATAATTGTAGATATGTATTCCCACATGCTATAATGACATATTGATTATTTCGTTTCACCTTATATTCTCTATTTTTCACAGAGACAGAAGTCTATATAAACATAAGTAGAATTATAATTATAACGGGCTTATAAGCAGGATATGAGAGGTTTAGTAACTCCGTTACTCAAAGAGAAATTAGGAGGAGTGGAAGTGGGAGTTTACTATAGGCTAAAAAAAAAACAAATAAATCGCTTAATGTTTGAGTTACGAAAAAAAAATGTTTAGAACATCATTAGTTCTATAACATTTATGCATATATATCACGTAGCAAAGGTCTGTTGAAAACAACTTTTGTATTTAAGGTTAATAAGTCGTTTCATGGTATATTGGTTAACGTGAAGTGAGTAGATGTGGGGATTACTGAATGCTGAAAACAAAGAAGTTCGTCACGTAGGGGCTGAGTAAACTAGGCAGCATTCCCACGTGTTGGACTGTCTACTCATGTGACACTTTCTTTTCTCTACTCTTCTAGCAATAAAAATTGTCAAGCAGGCTAGAAATTTAATCTGGAGATAAGCTGTTTAGAGGCTCAGCTGCTCGAAATGAATGTGAAAGTTGTGAGGGGGGGGGGGAGGTACAAAGGTTTGAAAACAAAAATTGCCAAATTTTTGGTTAGTATTCCAATGGGAAACAAGGAAACAAATAAACTTATAGAACAACAATCCTAAACAATTTTAATTTTGACAAGATCCGACTCATAATTACGAAGAATGTTTTTATTTTATTCCTTCTCTAAACATCCATTCCTTGCACAACGGAAATAATAATAAATTAAACGCTTTATATAACATAAAGCGTTTAATTTATTATTATTTTCGGCTTATTGCTGATGTGAGTAGGATTAGGGGTTTAAAGAGTGACAAATACAATTATCTTGGTTATTATTAGAGTTAGGGAAGAGATATTTCCAATAACAATTGTAGGAAATTAAATTTGTATTAATATTAGCTATATAACATTTAATGTAAGAATAACGAAGATATTTTGAATTTTATTCTTTCCTCCCCTTTAACCTTCCTCCAATTTAAGGGACCGATAAAAAAAAAAAATGTGACCGCTACGCGTTAACACACACACACACACACACACACACACAATATATATAGTTTTGCAGGCTTTATTTATGACAGGACCTGGCATCAATGGATATTTGAGAAATTTATCTAAAATTGCTTCAGGTGTAAGTCAACCTCAAGCCCTAAAACCCATTTCCCAGAGCAGCATGACCTAAGGTATTACTTATTGCATTGGTCATGTTGGGGTGGCGGTATGATAAAAAACGATTTTGTATAAAGTAATTCGGTTTATTCAAAATACATATATGTGTGTGTGTGTGTCAATATTTTATCTAAATTTATAAATATTTTTAGACACGTATATAAAATATTTAATTAATACATTCTAGCTGAGGTATCCGGCTTCGCTCGGAAAACCATTTGATGCTGAATGATGGTATTTTTTTTGGCAAGGCTTTCATGTGTACAACTACATTTCCCATCTGGGCATATTGTTTTCTCATAAGTGTCAGGAAGGGGACTTTTGTAGTTTTGAGAATAAATGAAAATGAGTTTCTAATCAATCTCTCCACTGTTTGAAGCACCACGAACCATTCAAATCATAATTATGGATAGCATTATATAATTACATATCCTCTCTAATCTACATATTTCCTGTCTAAAGCCAATCCGAGTACACATTGTGAACCTTATTTATGAACATACTATATATATATATATATATATATATATTAGTAAATGTGAGTAAAAAGCCAATTCAACATTTCACAAGAAATAAGTTAACACAATTAACTATGTTAGACTCCTGGCAACAATATATCACGCTCCCGCTTGAGTGTTTGAACATCATTTTACTTAAAATATTTATTCAAAACATTAAAAAATTCGAATTTTCTAGTAATTTATATTCCTGGTGTAAATAAATAAAATTGGAACGCAAAACATAATTTAAAATATATTCTAAAAGCGAGGTAAGGAGAAGAGATCGTAGCCCTTGCAACCTCAAATCATATAGAGTTTATACGCATATTGTCTTTTCTTAAAATGACATTACCAAGTAACGTTTAATAGTTACAGATAGTATATAGTCATTTCAATAAAGTCAACATTTCGGAGGAAATAATATAATATATACCGCAATTATAGAATTTGTTTCCGCACAACCACGGACTTTATTTAAATAATACATTATACAAATTAAATAACTGAATTGTTCTTATAGTTTATATTTTTATTAGAATTAAGTAAGGAAGTTATTTTCTAATTTAAATAACAAATGAGGAGGGGGTGGGGATTTATAACCTCGCTAGTCAGAATCATACTTAGAACTATCATATAAGTCTAAACACATAATATCATTTGACTTAATATGCCTTAATTTACAACACTTTAATGAGTAATAACAAAATTGTTGACTCACGCTATAGTTTTTAGTATACATAAATCTCCTGTATACTTCGTTGTTCGACAAATGTGAATATAACAAAAGTTATTCTAAAAAACAAAATATTATTATTATTATTATTTATTATGTAGAGCTCCACATCTATGGCGATTTGCTCTTCTTAATACTAATTCTTCTTAAAAAAACGTGGAGGAAAAAGAAAACAAAAACAAAAAACAAGTAAACAAAATAACAAAACATGGAACACGAAATAACAACAGAACATAGAATAATAACAAAACATGGAACACGAAATAACAACAGAACATAGAATAATAACAAAACATGGAACACGAAATAACAACAGAACATAGAATAATAACAAATAATAACAAAACATGGAACACGAAATAACAACAGAACATAGAATAATAACAAAACATGGAACACGAAATAACAACAGAACATAGAATAATAACAAAACATGGAACGCGAAATAACAACAGAACATAGAATAATAACAAAACATGGAACGCGAAATAACAACAGAACATAGAATAATAATAAAACATGGAACACGAAATAACAACAGAACATAGAATAATAACAAAACATGGAACACGAAATAACAACAGAACATAGAATAATAACAAAACATGGAACACGAAATAACAACAGAACATAGAATATTAACAAATAATAACAAAACATGGAACACGAAATAACTACAGAACATAGAATAATAACAAACAATAACAAAACATGGAACACGAAATAATAAAATGAACAAAACTAAAGGAATGGAACACAAAAGTAACAAGAAACACGAAGGAAAATCTTTGGAAAATCCAACCAGACGAGATCAAGTGGTGTTGTCTAGACTTAGAATCGAACATTCACCACTTACACATTCATACCTCATAAACCGTAAAGACCGACCCACATACACTCACTGTAACACAGTACTGACCATTAAACATCTCCTGACTGACTGCAGACTATGTGAACATTTGAACTTACCCAACGACTTGTACGAACTACACTGATGGACAAAATTAACGCACCACCTACATTTCTTCAAAGGTACCCACTATATTTTAATTTTAACACTAAAAAAAAATTATATAGATAAAATTAGTCATTTAAAAACAAAATTTTATTTTACATTCAGAAAATATGGTACACATTTTCAAAGAAAAAAAAAAGAAAAATATTCTTCCAAAAATGAAAATTAAAACTCACTTTTTCGTAATGTCAATAACGGGTATTGCCACCCCTGGCACGAATAACATCCCTTAAACGCCTTTCCATTGATTTAAAAAGAGTCACTATCAAGTCCTGAGGAATGTTGTCCCATTCTTCGAGAACAGCTGTTTCCAGTTCCGCAAGGGTGCTAGGACTCGGATTCAGACTTCGTACCCGTTTCTTAAGGTGGTCCCAGACATGTTCGATCGGGTTTAAGTCAGGACTCCGCGGTGGCCACACCATGCGCTCAATCCCAACCTCTCTCAGGTAATCATCCACCATTTGTGATCTGTGTGGTCTGGCATTGTCGTCCATAAACAGGAATCCCTCTCCAATGTACGGTGCAAATGGCACAACTTGCTCTTCAATTATGTCGTACAAGTACCTCTGTGACGTCAGTGACCTTCCTCGCACCACAACCAACTCTGTACGCGCATCGAACGAAATTCCTCCCCAGAACATAAGTGAGCCACCACGAAATGCCACCTGGGGAGCCATGCAGCATGGGGCGTACCTTTCTCCTGGGCGTCTCCATATGTATACACGACCATCTGAAAATTTGAGACCTACTCTCACTTCATCTGAGAAGAGAACTCTCTTCCAATCTTCCGAAGTCCAATTCACATGGTCTTGAGCGAAACGAAGTCTGGCCATTTTGTGAGCTATGGTATGCAGAGGGACACGGGCAGGATGTCGAGCCCTCAGGTTACCTTCATTGAGCCTTCTCCTAACAGTCCTGCTGGAGATCGTCAAATTTCGGGTTTGCCTAATGAGATTTCCAATTTCATTTCCAGTAATACTGCGGTTTCGCAGAGCTTGTAGCATGATGTACCTATCGTCTATTGCTTCTGTACACCTAGGCCGACCCTGGCCTTCTCTTCTAGCATGTTGTCCAGTTTCTCTAAAACGCTTTAGAGCTCTTCCGATTGTTGTATGATGAACTCCCAGCCTTCTAACTTCACGCTGGCTGTATCCTTCCTCTATCAATGTCACTGCCCTAACACAGTCAAACTCACTTAAATGACTTACTCCGTCCATTAAGAGGGGGGAAAATGAGTAGCAACCTAGGTTGCTGAGAAAGAACTAACGAGAACAAGTTTATGAAGGGAAGATATTATCAGTCTAAACCTACTGTCTGTAGAAATCAGGATTAAAATAATCCTCAAGAGTAAACAAAGCATTATTTATGGTTTATATTAACTCTGTAATCTCCTATATACCAATAGATAAAGAACACAGAAGCTGGACACAACCAGTTTGATTATAACTTCAAATATTGTAGTAGTGCGTTAATTTTGTCCATCAGTGTATTAACAGAAGGTAGCCCACTTATAAAAACACTCTTAAACCACTTGAAGACAACTGACATTTACAACAAACTTTAAAACTCACCTACCCTACTCATTTCTCTACGTTTTATATCTCTGTATAAAAAACAAAATAAACAACTTTTATTATGTTCGTAATTGCCGAAAAACCATTAGAAAACGAAATATCCCGATTTTTCATTTCAGGCCTCCCTTATAACCCCCACTCCTGTTCGTCCCTGAGAATATTAGTATAGCCTATAGAATTAGTGGCAATATACGTACTAAGTTTCTGTAATTTTGGCGTGAAAAGGTAGCAAAACAACAAAGAGTCGTCTATCAAGATTTGTGAATCTTGAAACTTCGAGGAAAAAATCAATGTACAGACATTAAAATTATATATATATATATATATATATATATATATATCATTGGTCCAAGATGGAGGACCGTGTAGAGTTACTAGAAAATGTGATCAAGCTTTTATTGCCAACAGGTGAATTTCCAGTACTGAAAAAGAATCTGAAAAGTGACTTATACAACGGAATAGAGATATTACAAGGATTACAGAGAAGCCTACGTGAAAAAAATGAAAATTGCATTGCTAATATTCAAGAAACAGTCACAAGACAGGTTAGTGAACAGAAAACATATGCATATGTATTGAAGAACAAAATAAAACCAAATAACACCCACAAACTTATCATAAAAAATACAAATTTAAATGCTAATCCAGACGAAACTAAAAAGGACTTTAAGAAAATTATTAAACCAAACCAATTAAAAGTTGGCATTAAGCAGCTTAAAACTACCCATAAAGGTTTCTTAATTGTAGAGACTGAATCAAAAACTGATGTGGATAAAATTCATGAAACCATTTTAACTTCAAACTCTAATCTCCAGTCTGATTATATTAAGAAATTTAGACCAAGAATCATTATAAAAAATATTCCTGAAGAGATAAACGATGATAATCTAATTGAAACCATTTTATTACAGAACGAAGAGCTTGGTCTAACTAACCAAGATATTGTCAGTTATTTTGTAATAAAATCGAAGTTCAAACAAGACAGAAGGCACGCAGTATTACAAGTATCACCAATTGCAAGAAATCTTTTTGTCAAACGAAATACTAAAATTAAATTATTCTACACAATTTGCTCAGCCGATGACTTCCTGTCTGTTCGCCGCTGTAGGAATTGCCAGCGTTTGAACCACTCGGGAAGATGCACCGGGAAACTTACCTGCCCCCATTGTTCAGAAGAACATGAAGCCAAGGACTGCCCGAAGAAAGAGAAGCCTGAAGATCATGCCTGTATTAACTGCATCAGCTTTAATAAGTATTGCAAACCTCAATTAAAGGTATCGACAGCACATTCTGCATTAAGCAAAACTTGCCCTTCTTATATTAATGCCTTTAATAGACTAATCAATAATACTGACTATCAATGAATATATATTATTCATTATATATGAACACTGAATTAACAATCCTTTATTATATAATAGCATACATCATTATCACCTTTAATATATCACACATTTACAAAAAACACAAGTCACTCTCACTGGTTGTTATGCATAATACTCGTTACTATGGAATCAACATAACCTATAGGATAATATATCTGTTGTACCAGTGAATAAGTGGTTAAGTCCCCCTTACTCACTGGTCGACTTAACCACTTATTCACTGGGGTTACAGATATATTAACTGTTTACCAAATATTTGGAGAAAATCATGTGTTTTAACTAATTCATATAGAGCCATAACCTAAATATTATCATGTTTACGTTGCTATGGCAATGAATAGGAAAGTAACAGATGTTCACTCTAATATTAATTTTCTACAACTTAACCTCAAACATAAAATTAATTCTACGATTCTCTTATATGAATATTTACAAGAAAAAAATATCGATATTGCATTGATACAAGAACCCTATGTAGGTTCTAAAATAAATTCCACTAAATATAAAATTTATACCACTGACAAAAGTAAATCACGTTCACAAATAGTTATTAATAACCCCCATGTCGATGCTAATTTATTAATTAATTATAGTGATCCAGACACAACTGTTGTGGAAGTCATAACGAATGGACGAAAACTAATATTAATAAGTGCTTATTTTGATATAACTCATGACATTGAATCAAACACTGACAAACTGACTAAAATTTTAAAAGACTTAAAATCTCAAGATATTATCATTTCTTTAGACAGTAATTCCAGATCAAAATTTTGGTTTGATAACAGGACTAATCAAAGAGGACGCAAATTAGAAAATTTCATAATAATGAATGACTTAATCATAGTAAATGAAAATCAAAATTTACCAACTTTTGATGGTCCTAATGGAAGCAGTAACATTGATCTCACATTAACTTCCAGGAATCTTCAGAATCAATTAATCAACTGGAAAATTTCTACCATAGAAAATTTTTCTGATCATTTGACCATTAAATTCTCTTTATGTTTTATTCGCCCAATACAAAATACAAAAGGACTTGGATTATTATATAATACTAAAAATGCCAATTGGCAAAATTTTGAAAATAATTTAAATTGTGAAATATCAAGAGAATTCAACATAAATGAAAATATTGATCTTTATTTAGCTCAAAATATAAAATCAAATACAATCGAAAACATTATGAGCAAATTTTTCAAGGCAACATATAAAGCTTGCAACAAATCTTTTAAAATTAGAAGTTTCAAATATAACAAAACTAAATCTATTCATAACCCGAAGCCATGGTGGGACAATTCATTATCTAAACTTAGAAAAGACTCAAATAAATTAAGAAGAATATATCAAAAGACTACTAAAGATGAAAGCTTACGTGAAATTAGAAAAGAAGCATACTTACTGAAAAAACGTGAATTTGAGAAAACAATGAGAACTAATAAATTAAAGACATGGAAGGAATATTGTAGTAGCATAACTCCTACAAATCCTTGGAGATGGCCATACAAGTTTGCAATTGGAAAGTTGCGTTCCTCATTTACGCTCAATTCAATAAAAAAAGAAGACGGAACATACACAATTAATACAGTGGACACATACCAATATATACTAGACAAACTTGTAGAAACTGACTGTATCTCAAATGACAAAGAAATACATACGACTATTCGTAACAACATACTAAATGATCTTAACACACTTGACGACCTACCACTAACAGACGATGAAATAGAATACATAATTAAAAACTTAAAACGAAATATTTCACCAGGCATCGATGGTATAACTGGTGACATTTACAAACAAATATACAGATGTTTTCCAAAATTTTTAAATACTTTGTATAAAACATGTTTTCAAAGTGGTATATTTCCTAGAATATGGAAACGGTCAAAATTAGTACCCTTAAATAAACCTGGTAGGAGTAAATGTGAAATCTTATCAATTAGACCAATTTCGTTGATCCCAACTGGTGGAAAAGTATTAGAAAAAATTGTAAATACAAGATTATATTATTTGTATTCAAAATCATTAATGCATGAAAATCAGTTTGGATTCACCCCTAAAAAATCTACGATTGAAGCATTGCAACATGTAATAGATTTTATTACCACCTCAAAACACAATAATTCACACACTATTCTAATTTCACTGGATATTAAAGGTGCTTTTGATAATGCTTGGTGGCCATCAATTTTACATGCACTTCAACAACTAAACTGTCCCAATAATATTTATAAATTAATCAATAACTATTTACATGACAGAACATCATACATCATCACACCAAACATTAAATTGCATAAATCACAAACACAAGGTACACCGCAAGGGTCGGGAATCTCGTCATTATTATGGAATCTCATAGTAAATGATTTACTAAATAATAGATTACCAAATAATGCTAAGATACTGGCTTTTGCAGATGACATCATTATTCTGATAACATCTAAGCTATTTGAACAACTACAGGTGTATATAAACATTATTACAGACATCGTAGAAAAATGGGCACATTTACATAAACTATATTTTAATATTCAAAAATCTTCATACATTATTTTTACTCATAAAAAATCACCTCCGCCTTTTCAAATACATATACAAGGACAAGACATAAAAAACGTAAATTCAATTAAATATCTAGGTATATTCTTTGACAGTAAACTTAATTGGAATACTCATATAGACAAACTACAAGAACGATTATTGAAACTCATCAACACATTATCTATAGCAGCAAGAAACACCTGGGGACTGAAATCAGACGCATTACACATATTATATAAAGGTGCTATCCTTCCTTCCCTCACGTATGGAATAAACATTTGGCACACTGGACTTAACAAACAACATAACTTAAAGAAATTACAGAGAGTACAAAGACTGATGGCAATCAAAATTATAAAGGGCTTTAAAACAGTTTCGTATGATGCAGCCTGCGTTCTAGCTAAAATAGTTCCCATCGATTTATTAGCACACACTTTTGTTGATCAATATAACCTTCTTAAAAGGTCTATTAATTCAAACGATATTCAAGCTGAATTTGTTGAATCAGAATTGGAATACAAAAAATGATATCACCCCGGCAAATTTCCAAGTATATTAATACATCAAGGAAATATACCTTTTAAAACGGAAATATATACAGATGGGAGTAAAGATGGGGAAAATGTAGGTTGCGCTTGTGTAATATTCATTGATCAGGAATTGACAGAGATACATAAATTTAGACTGGGACACAACTGCACAAACATTCAAGCAGAACAATACGCTATACTAAAAACCTTACAAAAAATGCAAACTGAACATACCAGAGAACTTACAGCAGAATTAAATCATATTAACATATACTTTTCATGGGTTAAAGCACATTCTGATAATTTTGGAAATGAATTGGCCGATAGAGCTGCTAAGTCTGCTTCAAAAGATTCCCAATTACCAGAATGTTACAATAAAATCTCCAAAGCCCACGTAAAATATATGTTAAAAGCTCATCTAACTGAAAAATGGCAACAACAATGGACGGTAACTAATAAAGGACAACACTTAAAACTTTTCATTCCAAACATTAACACATATTTCAACAGCAAATACATACAGACAGACTTTTACATTACACAATTAGTAACAGGACATGGTACGCTGAACTCTTACTACCAACGATTTAACATAAAAGACAACAATACTTGCCCCTGTGATTACTCAACTCCACAAACAAGTCAACACTTAATATACGATTGCAGACTACTGACTAACGAACGACAAAATCTAAAACAAGACATAGAACAAAAAAAAAAGGCAAATTTCCAATAGAAGAAGACAAGTTATTTTTAAAATATAACAATCCTTTTAAAATATTCGCAGAACATGCTTTTGATACAATTAATCGGTTAAATACTTATTATGGCTGATACAACTACAATACTTAAAATATTTATAGGATAATCATTATTTCTTTTCTTTTTTCTTTTTTTTTCTCTTTCTTTTTAAGATTAACAATTTTCTCTTTATATGTTTTACTTTACTTTTAACGTTGTTATTGTTAATTCTTTATATATATATATATATATGTTATACTTTTAAATTATTTATGTATAAATTAATTGTAACACTACAAATGCATGTGATATGCTAACTTGCATGGGACATGCAGAAACTAATAAACGGTTACTATAGGGTTACTATAGGAAGGAAACAAATAAAATATATATATATATATACATATGAAGTGTAATGAATGTACACAGAAAGCCAAATTCGACTATCAAAGGTCTTTATTTGTAAGTTAAACAACTATGGAAACTCACTAATAAAGAAAATCAGGCTTAAGAAAATTGAAAAAAATACAAATTGCAGAAATGCACTTTGCCATAACTTTCATTTTTGGTTATTGGTTAAATGGGATTAAAGAAACGAGACCTATGACAATCATCTTATGACGAATTCATATAGCAATATATAACCTTACAGTCTGATATATATACACGAGAGATCAAGTACTGCAAATAAAGCAAGCATTTAAACTTACCTCAAGTCGCGTAATACAATTATTTATATACTTCCAGTCAAATTGTCTTGACATAATGGCAGTGAGAAGGTTAGCAGTACATTAATGTTTTCATATTCTTACTTGTTAATAATTCGCCAGTCAACATGTGCTCATTAAGGACTACGGAGGGATAGTTCTTTAATATTTCTGTTCTTGCGTTCTGCCTTATTTTGGTCATTGAGACTATATGCTGAAGGTAATACTTATATCCATCGATCTATACAAATATATATACATATATATATATTATTTTTATTTATTTGTTTCCTTCCTATAGTAACCCTATAAGAAGGCCGTTTATTAGTTTCTGCATGCCCCATGCAAGTTAGCATATCACAATATATATATATATATATATATATATATATATATATATTCAGTATTTTAAATTGTGATTTCTTTGAGGTTTTAAAGTTGATAAGATGTAATTTTTATCTAATTACAAAATGTAAGAGATATTCCTATACATTAGTCAGAATCATACATTCTGGAATTCGTTCATTTGGATTATTATTCTGGAAGAAACAATCTTTTATTAGACCCCTCCAAAGTCTCTTTAGATAAAAGAAGAATGTTATATTCTTTGTGAAGATAGGAATATCACTGGAGTAGTTTTTAATGATGCAGCATCTACTCTTGAGTATTCAAGGCTGTTCCAGTTTGGAGCCATTCCAGGGCAGATCAATGATCGTAGGCATGTCGCAGTAGACGAGCAGGAGTCTCTTATACATTAATAATCAACTAGAACATAGAATGATTTATAACATCTCTTGAAGACCTTTTTGTTGATCCCTATTTTCCTTGTTTTAAAGTACACACTATATTTCAATATTCGTATCAAATTAATTCCATTTGAGATAAATTTGTACTGGACGAGCCTCTCAGTAGTATGCTGGAGACTGTTTAAGTCTTTTTCTCATCTGTCATAAAGGCCATTGATGCACTTGCTTCTCATTTGGAAGAGAGTTCAAATAATGAGTATACCACATGGAATTATCTCCTACCGGCATATATGTGTAGTACCCGAGTCCGGCGTGTTGGGGATATGTTAATAATAAAAGTATTTGTTGTGTACTTAATTCTACAAAATACCCACTATTTTTATATTACCCGTTTTCTGCGCATGTATCTTTTTTTATATATTACATAATCATAGATTATCATATTATTACAGTCAAACATAAGGAGTTTTGTTGATTTCGATTTTGTCTTTCGTGTCCTATAACATTGTTGACCCGTTCTGTAGTTTTCGTGTATACCTCATTCAAACTTCGTTATACAAAGCAAAAGTTCACATTACGAAAGTTACTTTACAAAACAAACAACTTTTGTTATATGCACGTTTGCCGAAAAATGTATATGTTACGAAATATCGCGATTTTATATTTCAGACCTCCCTTATAACCCCCACTCCTGTTCATACCTCGAAATTTTAAAATAGCTTATAATCAGGGAGGTCTTAATACCAAATCAAGTACGGAGTTTCGTTTAGCTCGGTTGAGTCTTTTGTGTCATATAAAATTGTTGACTCCCACTATAGTTTTTAGCGTATAACTCATTTATACTACGGTATACGACAAAAGGGTATATTACAAAAGTTACTCTAAATAACAAAATAAACTACTTTTGTTATGTGCATATTGGCCGAAAAAGCAATAAGAGACGAAATATCGCTATTTTTAATTTCTGGCCTCCCTTATAACCCCCACTACTCTTCTTCTCAGAGAATACTAATATAGCCTGAAACCTAGCCTGAATTAGTAGTAATTTACATACCAAGTTTCATTAAATTCCGTTGAGCCGTTTACGAGTCTATAAAGGACATACAGACAAACATTCATTTTTATATATATATATATATATATATATATATATATATATATATATATATATATATATATATATATATATAGATGGGTGAGGGATAGAGAACAGGTAAGCATGACTAGATATAAAATATCAAATAGAAAATCTGATAAGTTTACGCAGCCTTTGCGTGACATACTTTTTCAACTACTTGGCATACTTTGGTTTACATCACGAACTTTACTGTGATCTTGTTCAATGTCGCCCGATCGTGTAGCAACATTTCTAGAGCAATAAATAATAAATAAACTAGGACCAAATTCTTTCTCAGTGAAGCTGATTAGGAATTTCATTAACAGTATCTTATTATGAGTGTCATAAATGGTTTTTGTTGTCAAAATCACATTCTGAGATTTCTAGGCGATCGGACTTACTACCTTTAATAGGAATTAAGGGCATTTAATTTATGACAGAATAGAATACAGTAGTACCTACAGACTAGTTAAAGCTAAAATTTTGTTTTCTAAAAAATCCATAGGGTGGCCATATTATAGTTTTCTTGTCACACTGATTCTTATAATTTTTGTTTGAGCTGAGTGAAAAACCAGCCGTCTAAAGCATTCCTCTTCGTGTTACTGCATCTCAGACCTCAAAGATGGTTTATTATCGTTCAATGTTCCAGTTTCTTTAATAGTATATAATTAAAATGGATGTCATAGAGGGCATGTTTTAAATGTTATTTGTCAGAGGTACCTATGAAAAAATAATGCATATTTTGAAAATGAAAAAAAAAAAAAAGTAGTAGTATTTTTAAGCATTAAGAAGGATTAATTTGATTTTGCACTCAACTCATGATTCTCTTAAGGTAGCCAGTCTTTGTCAATTGTAAAAATGTAAGAAGAGGCTTACAAGTAACCCAGAACAATGGTGTATCGTGTGACAAGGGGAGCAAGGACGGTGAACCGGGTGGGACTTGCGGAGCCTTGGAGTCCATATACGAAGGGTCCTAGACGCGTGAGTTAGATTTAGATGATGACAGAGACTTATATCTTCGAAGAGCTGTAGCGTATTGTATTTAGTTATTTATACAAAATAAGAATATAATATTAATTTAAAAGGATAAGAAGAAAAAACACACAAAAAAAAGTAAACCTTTTTAGCTTACATAGGCTATTTGTGAGCCACAACAAGACTATAGAAATTTTGGTTTACACAAAGATTCAGTTATTAGGATTGTTTGAAAGGAGATAGAGGGTGTGGATGCTGCTAGGGTGAAACTGGAGAATCAATACAGACACCATGTGATATTCATTCATTGCTCTCTCACTCTCGCTCTCTCCCCTCTCTTTCTCTATCTCTCTCACTCCTCTCTCTCTCTCTACCTCTACATCTCTCTCTCTCTCTCTCTCTCTCTCTCTCTCTCTCACACACACACACACACACACACACTCACATGCAGACCCTCTCGCCCTCCCTCTATCTTGGTATCTCCCCCCCCCCTCTATCGCTCTCTCTCTCTCTCTCATTCTCTCTCTCTCTCACTCTCTCTCTCTCTATTTATCTCCGTATCTATCTTTTTATGTCTCATTCTATCTCTCTCTCTCTCTCTCTCTCTCTCTCTCTCTCTCTCTCTCTCTCTCTCTCTCTCTCTCTCTCTCTCTCTCTCTCTCTCTCTCTCTCTCTCTCTCTCTTTTCCCTTACACACACTCTCTTTCATCCCACTCATTCCCTCTTTCTTGTTTCATCTTTCTCTCACAGCCCAGTTTCTCTAACCATTCCTAACATTTACCCATTTTGTTACTAAATCTCCCTCTTTTCCTCGTCTATCATTTAATTCCACAGTTCCTCCCCCACTCTTCGTATCTCTCTTTTTTCTCAATCGAGCACACTCAGGCTCCTCTAGCATGGAGCTCTATTTCAGCTGGAAAGGGTCATCTAAATATATAGCAGTTATTCTGACTTCTACCAGTACTGACCTTCAACCCTTTCCTATACCCATTTATCCTGGAACTTTATAGGAGATTTAGGATTCTGTTTGTCTCATGCCTTGTTTGTCTGTATCAGTGCGAACTGTGAGCTGTTTAGAATACGTTATGGCAATGGCGTGGTCTGGATTGGGCAATTAAAAATAAACTAAACTTGATATCGAATACAATTTTTTTCTCATACACACGCCATGTAAATATTCCGTTTAAAATATAAATTACTGATTCCTTACGTTAACAAACAGCTCATGCTGAGTATAGCTTCTTACATCAAACATGGACTATTTTAAATTTCAAATAAGAATGTTAAGGAAATAAACTCAGCAAAATTAACAATATATGAAATTATTAACAATGAAATACTCCAGAAGGGTATTACCAAATTTCTTTTAAGAAAAATATTTATACCATTGTGATTTTTAACATGTCGCGATAAAAATGAGTCTGGCCAGATATATATGCATATATTTGAATGCATGCATATATATTTGATATACCCATATGTATGTATGTATGTATATATATATATATATATATATATATATATATATATAGTGTGTGTGTGTGTGTGTGTGTGTGTGTAAATGGCCGCAATTATTGTTTGATTGCGACTAACTCAATAGTTAGACGTTTCGTGCAAAAAAAAAAAAAAAGTACAAGGTCGTTAACGGGCCAGTATATAGCATGGAGGTTTAGGAAAGGTAAAATACAAAAATCTCGGTTATTATCAGTACCATTTATATAAACAATGTTGTTGAAAATGTAATACTCTATAATTAATAAGGATCAATAAGAAGGCCAAGTCCTCTACTGTTTTTTAATATAATACTCTATAATAATTGTATAATTTAATACTCTATAATTGTTGAACATTTTTCCTGCTAAATCGAATATTGACCGAAACATGGAGTTTTTAGTATTCAGTAAAGTAAACCCCGATTCCTACTAATCTCAAGTTAACAATAATTTGCTATGATCATGTTAATAATAATTTACGATTCCTACTAATCTCGCGTTAATAAATAATTTCTTCTTAAATCTCCTGGCTAGGGGTAGAGGTCGATGTTTACATCCGTGGTTAAAAAAAAATGTCAATACCTCCACTGTTTTAAATGTATATTACAGAGCTTGCTTTCTAGGTCCTCATCACTCAACGACATGGGCGAGTCACCATCGCGGATTTATAGAAGAATAGCATGGACGATGAGGCTAATTTCGGTATAACCCGCCAATATATAGGGAATTGTCTTGTATCAAACTTAAATTCAATATAAAAAAAGTGAAAATATAGATAAAAAATATAATGAAAAATGAATGTTATAATAGAAAAAGTTAAAATATCACCACAATTATCTTTTATTATAATATATTATTATTATCATATTTTATTATAATATATTATTATTATCATATTTTATTATAATATATTATATAATATAAAATTTTATTATAATATATAATAAATAAATTTTATTATAATATATTATATTATATAATATAAAATATCAAAAAATGTTAGACAATGAATCACACTGGAAATATATTGTGTTATAATTGTTGTTATTTACCTTTATTCCTCCAACATGAATATTAATCCAGACACTCGTAGTTTTAGCAGATTTCCCTTAAGGGAAATCAGCTATTGAGGTCGTACTCATGACGCGAGTTTCGAAAAATTTCTTCAAATGTCCATCGATCCTACCCAGGAGATGACGAAAATGAGGTCCGTTCAAAATTATATATATATATATATATATATATATATATATATATATATATATATATATATATATTTGTCTGTTAACGCTCTAGCGGTCGCAATTTTCGTTTGATCGTTACCAAACTCGATATTTAAACCTTTTATGTAAAAAGACAGATCAAGTTCGTTAATGGCTGAAATCGGACCAGTGGGAGGGGGGGTTTAGAGGGGAGGATTTTCGAAAATTCAAAATATCTCCGTTACTATACGTCGGATCGAAAAATTATATAGAATCAATCTTATTGCAAATTACATTTACTATAAATAGTGTTATATACATTTATTCTTTATCTTGAATATTAACCGAGATATGGGCATTTTTCTGTTTTCAGCTTCTGAGACGAGATCGGCTAACTTCGGGTCTACTCGTGAGTTTCCGTCAAAAGCTAGTTCGGGTCGTTCGCGTAACTGTACGGCTCTCTATTATGAAATTTCTCTATTGTATAACTTCACGTGGGAAATCTGCTTAGTTTACGCAGCCCCTGCGTGACGGAAGTTTTTAGTTGGTTGCCTTCATTGGACCCCAACTTCTAATTGTACTATTTTCAAAGAAAGCAATTGTATCAATGCCACACTTGTTTAGCTGAAATTTCAGATCCTGTTTACTGAGGCTTCTTATTATGTGAAAAATAGAGAATAGCGTGTGAAATTATGTCTTCAGCATGACAGTGCTTCGATTGGAAAATGTGCTATGTTTTCGAAGCAAATGCGTGACTGACTGTTAATTAATGCCAACTGCTTCAGAAATTTTCTTGTTTCCAAAGCAATATTTATGAGTGTCATAACATTGTAGTTGGGTCACGATCTTGTCTTGAGGGAAATTGTTAAAGAGGAGAGTGGTTATATTTAAAAATCAATTCTCATTTTCACTTATTTGGTCTATAGTTTAATACTATATCTTGTAATATTGCCTAAAAATCTCCTTGAATGCTTCTAGTGAGTAAATGAAGCAGTAAAAACATGTATAGTTATCCAATTTTTCAGAAAGATAATCCTTTATGGAAAATTTCCACTAGTTTTTAATTAACTTCAACCTACTCATAAATATGGTGCATTTACATTCCGGAGACTTCTGGTCTCGTATTTATTATTTATATTTCCTACTAAACAAATTGCAAAACTAAAGAATAAAACCTGTAATTTTTCTAAAATGTAATATTTTGTTCAACACTTTTTATTTAATTTGTTTTCTGCACTATTGAGCACATTTGTACAACTTTATTCTGTTTAATTTGTAACTACTGCCTTCCACGCATTAATTGATATGGCAGTTCAGTAAAAAATTATTTCTTTTCCCTTGAATTAATTATTTTGAATTTAATATTTTATATCGAATCAACAATCAAAAAATAAAATAACACTCAAAATAGATGAAACTAAGACTTTTCAAGTTTCAACCTCATCTTTTTAGCTTGTAGACTATTTTAAAGTATTCCACCTTATTATTTAGGCTTCAGAAATGGTTACAATCTTTATTAGAGATTGTAAGTAGGAAATTTGATGAGGTTCAATAAAAAGTCTTGTCCTCTACAGGTACTTTAATGTTAATGCAGAGCACACTTTCAGAGTCCAACCTTCATGATCAGTGCCTGCTGATTAGAGAAGTGTAGCCAGTACCATAGCAGCTAGGTGACTCCCCCCCCCTCCCCCTCCCCCTCCCCAAGAGTCAAGTGGGCAAGACTTTATTTATCAATCAAGATCAACTGGTTCCTCTACCACCCAGCATCTCGTGAGTAGTTAATTTTGTATAAGCGATTGCCTTACGATGTCTTAACTAAGCTGTGTTCTGATGTATTAGTTTGCTTCGTGATATTTTGTGCTATTATTCTATTGGAATCTGGTTCTACCGTCAGTCGCACCGAAGGTCCAAGATAACATCTCATTTAATGACCTTATAGACTGTGAAGGGGATATTTTATATTATGATAAAAGAAATCAATTAGAAAATCATTCTAATTTTTTCGCAGCTTATTTGAATGACCATGCCATGTTGATTCCTAATAAATGACGGCAAACATGTTCCAAAGTAAAGCAGTGTGAGGGTTGTCCCAAAAGAATAGTCCGCACTTCAGTGTCTGTCCTGCTAAGCTCCTTCCTGCTGCATATCATAATTTCTTCGATAATAAAACCATCAGGTATATACATAATTGTATTTGTTAGTAGATAAATATCAATCAATATATAAGTATGATTTGTCAAATTTTCAAACTAAGACAACTTTTAAAATTTTGATTTTCTTTTTGATAGTTTTTTTTTTTCAGCTAATAGTGCTCATTAATGCATATTTCTTTGAATTTTTTAGTATCAACATAAGAATCGTAATTGTAGAGAATGAAGGGTGGTTCCTCGTTAATAGATTTTGTTTATTAACTTAAATACTTACTGAAGGGATGGATAACAAGGAAGTAATTAATCAGGAACAAAAAAAAAGCCTTGTTCTCTACAAGGTCTTTTATATTCAGAGAGCACTTTCAGAGACGAAACTCCATCATCAGTAGCCGCTGGTTAGAGTCGTGTAGCCTGAAGCAACCTAGCAGTCACCCGGATGGTCTCTTAAAGTGCTCTTTCCATATTAAAGTACTGATAGAGGACAAGGGTTTTTCTCGATCCTGATAAATTGGTTTCTCTACCATCCTGCATCGCGAGAGAAGGGAGTAATTCTTAGCCTTTTAAAACCCCTTCTATCGTTTCAGGAAGGAAGATGTTGATTTATACATTATTGAAATACTCATTTAAACTTCTCCATTGTTTAAACATTCTAGGATCAGTTCGCAACTTAGTAGTTAGTTAAGCTGCTGTACAGCATATGCTAAATTGCTATTAGAGGCGGTAATCGTTGTCAAAGGGACTGCCAATAGCTGAATGGTAGAGAGGTGAATGGTCCCCAATGAGCAATTCACGAAGCGACCTCTTGCTCAAGCACCTTCTACGTGACAGGGGAAGCATATTGTGCTGATTAGATGTTCTAATCGTCTCGATTTAGCATTTAGATCTAGCATACTAATAGGATATCTTGCAACTAATTGGACATCTCCATTGCCAGATTAAGGGCTATCTTCCATCTATGGAGTTCCCATCGGCTATGACACAATTAATGGCTCCAATTAGTTCCAACAAGTGCAGTATGCATTAAAAGTTAAATCCTGTTCGTTCAAAGGGTTAAGTCGTCAATAATATATATTTTATTTAGAATATTACAGCCTGCATTTAAATGTATTTGGTAATGTGTGATATGTACAAAAATAGTCCCTCCATCACCCTTGACAAAAGCCACACCTACACACCACAATGAGAGGAGCAGCACCTGCCTGCCTGGCAAGGAAGTTAAGGGCTAAGGAGGAATGGCACTTAGATTAAGAAAATAGCCACTGCTATCACTTCACTTTACAGTTATAAGAGATCTCTGGGCCATTGTCTCTTGAGGCGCCACGGAGGGGAATAAGGATGAGTGGTACTGGAAAGGGCTAGGACTTCTGGATTAGGATGATTGGACAGCCTGCTGAGGAATTTTCTAAATCTTAAGGGAATTAGGTCCTTTACGAATGGGATAATTCGCCAATAGTGATTAATTATAAGCAAGCTATTATAAATAGGGAACCAACACAGTTTATATATCATCTTCCATCTATAATATTTTATTTTATTTATCTCCTTTAGCTAGAGTTCACTATACCTACTGTACAGTGGATCCAATTTCTGAAAAATGTCTCTCAGTGTATTTAAGCTTTACAATTATTCTTTAATGCTCCCATACAAAGATAACCATGAAAATAAGAATTTAAATTTGTGATTTATTTATTTATTTATTAGGAGCTTCGCAGCTGTGGCGATGTTGCTCGGGAAAAAAACTGTATAAAAAAAAAACGAAACGAAACGAAACAAAATTAAATTAAACGAACATAAAACAACATAATAGAAATGTAACATGAAAAATAGAAAAGTAACACGAAACTTAATTTAATTAAGATTTAATTTTGGAATAAGACGTTTCACGATATACTGGCTTATTAAACTGAATACAAAAAAATAACCAAATCTCACTTAATATTCGCGATACGAAAAAATGTAAAAAAAAGAAAAAAACTTAAGAAATTTAAATTTGCCAAAAGATTGTTTGTGCATTTTTTAATCGACTCATAATAAGGGAGATATATGTCAATATATACATAACTTGGAGCCACCTCCCCTAGGTCCACCATCTGAGCCCGTGCTGGTCTCCTTGCCCAGCTGGTGTCCTATGCAAAATTTCTGAGCAATCTGTTGGGGGAAGGAGATTGTGTCTCCTCCGTTCGAGCTACTCCTCTCAAGAGGTCTCATTAAAACTGTTAGTTTTATTCTTTCTTGCACACCTGGGTTGCCTGCATTCCATTCTTTTACAATGTTTTTTTTTTTTTGCAACTGATGTTCTTCTTAGTGTTTCGTGGTTTAGTTTTATATGCTCCTTTTTTTTTTCTTTTTCAATTTTATAATTTATTTTCAACTCTTTCCCTTTTTTGGTATTGTATTTTTATTTTTATTATATATTTTAGTGTTATATTGATTGATTTAATTCGATTTTTAATATTGTGTTTGTTGAATTTTCATTAATTGAAATGGTATAAATCTAAATTTAATAAAAATTATTATAAGTCCAAAAATTTATATAATATTGTATTAATTATTTATATTAATTTATAAAATTAAATGAAAATTATTATAAGTCCAAAAATTTATATAATATTGTATTAATTATTTATATTAATTTATAAAATTAAATGAAAATTATTATAAGTCCAAAAATTTATATAATATTGTATTAATTATTTATATTAATTTATAAAATTAAATGAAAATTATTATAAGTCCAAAAATTTATATAATATTGTATTAATTATTTATATTAATTTATAAAATTAAATGAAAATTATTATAAGTCCAAAAATTTATATAATATTGTATTAATTATTTATATTAATTTATAAAATTAAATGAAAATTATTATAAGTCCAAAAATTTATATAATATTGTATTAAAAATTACCAAAATATATGTATGTTTCAAGAGGCTCTGAACATGGAACTGGTGGTCTGAAACTGCACACCGCCTTAATTAGCGTATCGTGGAAGAAAACGCTTAGTTTGCTCATCCAGTTATATTAGATCCTCAACCACTCAGCATCTAAAAAATTAATGAAACACGTAACAATTAATTATTAAATCAATGTCTCATTACTACTCAAAACATTATAAACAGTATTCATTATTTTCTTTCAAATGTCAAATTGAAGAATGGTAATTGATAAGAATTAACCTAAATAATTGCGTCCACTGTTAAAAAGGCCGTGATGGCTTTTGCATTGTGGGATACCATGTAGATGGTGCGTAATCTACAAAGATTCCCCACTTGATGCAATTCGAAAATGATGGTGTAATTCCAAGTTCTATACTATCAAAGTAAAAAGACTATGTAAACGGGACTTCAAATTAAAGCTGTACTTGAGGTGTTTCTTGATACATATGATTTAAGTAAAATTCGTTTGAGTAGAACATGGCGTTAAGTATAGACTGAAAGAAAAAATACAAATAAATCGGTAATATAAAAATAACCCGTGATAAAGTAAAAATGCATAATATACCGTTGTAGAATATTAGATTCCAACAAGATTGGTCGTATAATATTTTTCGATTTGAAAGTTACTAGGTAATAACAGAAATATTTCGAATTTTCCCTTTTCCCTTCTCAAAGCCCCCATTCCTTGTTTGACGAAAGTAATTCGCTGTAATTAAGTTTGAAATAAGACGATTCGTGATATCTTGTATTATTTTTAATTTGAGATGGTTGGTGTTTTACTAAACGCTGAAAACAAAAATAGAAAGTGTGTCAGTTAATTTTAAAGATAGAAAAAAATGCAAAAAAAAAAAACAAAAATGAACAGTAGACAATTTTTATATATTTATATGTGTGATCGTGAAACGTGGACCGTCAGTAATGAAAAGAGGAGGACCTACTGGTCTGGGAGATAAAAGCCCTGAGAAGTGAGAAAGCAACACGGATGTCATAAGGGAGGAAGCTTCGATTGATGGACTTACGTGGCGTGCCTTATATCGTCAGTAATTAAAAGCAGGAGGACCTACTGGTCTGGGAGATAAAAGCCCTGAGAAGTGAGAAAGCAACACGGATGTCATAAGGGAGGAAGCTCCCATTGATGGACTTACGTGGTGTGCCTTATATCGTCAGTAATGAAAAGCAGGAGGACCTACTGGTCTGGGAGATAAAAGCCCTGAGAAGTGAGAAAGCAACACGGATGTCATAAGGGAGGAAGCTCCCATTGATGGACTTACGTGGCGTGCCTTATATCGTCAGTAATTAAAAGCAGGAGGACCTACTGGTCTGGGAGATAAAAGCCCTGAGAAGTGAGAAAGCAACACGGATGTCATAAGGGAGGAAGCTCCCATAGATGGACTTACGTGGCGTGCCTTATATCGTCAGTAATTAAAAGCAGGAGGACCTACTGGTCTGGGAGATAAAAGCCCTGAGAAGTGAGAAAGCAACACGGATGTCATAAGGGAGGAAGCTCCCATAGATGGACTTACGTGGCGTGCCTTATATCGTCAGTAATTAAAAGCAGGAGGACCTACTGGTCTGGGAGATAAAAGCCCTGAGAAGTGAGAAAGCAACACGGATGTCATAAGGGAGGAAGCTCCCATTGATGGACTTGCGTGGTGTGCCTTATATCGTCAGTAACTGTTATCATGCAATAAAATATTCCATATTCGTATTTCTAAACTTCTAAGTCAGTGGTAAGCCAAAGACATCGCTCACAGATGGAGCCTGTATTCTAGGAAATTATCATAAGGATAATTTATTATTTATTTGAACTATTACGTTTAAATAGAATATTAGCTTTCACCGCAAAAACCGAAAATAAAAATTGTTTAAATTAGAAAATAATATTTTTTAATAATAAAAAAACATGATAATTAAAAAGAAAAATTGAGTGCTCAGATTAGCTGTGTAAGCTGAGGCGTTGGTCTTAATCTCACTGGATTTTCCTACAGTCGCGAGTTCGATTCTCACCTTGGCAAGAAGCATTTATTTAGTGAGGGACGCGGTAATTAAATTCTTAGCCCCACCCTGGCCAGAAAATGTAGTAACCGATAGACAACCCGCCCAACTTAGATTTAGTGGCACATAATATATTAATAATAAATAATATAATGAACAATTAATAATTAGATATTAATAATTATAAACGTAAATAATTGACAAAAACTCCTCTTAATAAAAGCAAATGACTTTCTAAACATATTATCCCCCCTCCCTGTCTAAATTCTCTCTTACACATGTCAGTGGGGCTAGACTGGAGGGTAGATTAATGTTGTAGTCGGCATACTCATACTGGCTAATAGTCTATCATTATGCAGCTTATGCAGGCTACAGGTTACCGAGGTGTGGTGGTTCTTTGGCATTGAATCGAATTTTCTCCATTCATACCTTTACTGGTGTGAATAGAATTTTCCTCATGATGCCTTTATTGGTGGGTGATCTGTTGCAGAAGGCAAGGGGAAACCACTGTATGTCCTTGTGACCCTCTTACTACCTTGTTTGGTACAGTGAAAATCAGTTACGGACCAGTTCACGAGATCAATTAGCAGGTGTAGCCTGTAAATACTACACACTCCACACATTGAACATAGTCATTAACAGATATAACACTTATCTGGAAAATATTTAAAGAGGAAAAAACTCCGGTATTCAGATATGGCTTAAACTTAGCAAACTTCCCACATGCTCGTTGAGACAGATTACGTCTTGTATTCTATTCTCAATTTTCCATTTAGTTAGAACCATAAGTAAATAAGACATGCATTTTAATCCGAAAGTGAAATGAGTAGCATAAGAGCCTTAAACGAATATTACATGAGTAATAGTAATATTTTAGGAGAGGCTGAACATGCTGAAATACAAATGATAATCAAGTTAATATTCAATATTAAGAGAAATGGATAACAAAGCAATTGTAATGCATTTACTAATCAACAAAGTTTATTTTTCAACAATTTCAGATGAGACATTAACAACGAAGATATTTGTAAATGTGCGTTTCTCCCACCCCCCCCCCCCCCTCTATATTAATCCCCACTCATCCGAAACCGGCTGGATTCTTTAGCAAACTTGATGAAACATTTACATATCCAGTTCGGTAATGGTCAACCAAAACATTACAGAAATATAACCTAAGTTATGGGGCATATTAATACATTTAATTAATACCTATAATATTAATTTAGGTGGAGAGCTGTACTCATGGTTATTGCCTATATGGGTTCATTTACGCCCGAAATATAAAAAAAAAAAAAAAAGACTGATATAAATAATAGTTGTTTTAATTCATACCATGAATTTAAAAAAAGAAAAAATCGATTCAAGAAAGTAAAATCAGTGAGTTCATTTATTTAACTATCATAGGATACAATAGCTAAAAATTTAATTGAAAAAAATAAAACTTAAATTGAAGGAAAATTCAATATAGTCATTTCTCTATGAAAGATTCTACCTCTATGAAAATTGTAAAACCTCATAAGGTTTTACGTTGAAATTATAAGTGATTCAATTATATTTTTTTCAATTAAAAAAGATTAATTATATCAAATGAAAAATTAAAGTTTTGTAGTTTTATATGAAAAACAAAATCTTTATTTATTTTCCATTTTGTCACTCTTTTCCCTCTTTCTTTTATTATGATGGGAAATCTTGGAAAACAGAGGGAGAGAAAGAGAGAGAGACTGTATGTTAAAATTTATTTAAAGAGCATAAGGGGTTGGTGTGGAGAAGAGGGGCGGGAGGGTGTGGGGGTGGTTGAAACATGGCGGCGGCTGGTCACCATGGCAACCTCTTTCTCCCGCCCGCACCCCTCATAAATTAACGTTAAAAACCTGCCTGGTGGGGAAATTAGATTTCAAGTTTTCTTGTTTTTAGCTCTCTGTCTGCTCTGGTACCTTTTCTACCCTACAGCACTATCAATATTCATATAATCTTCATTTTAGGGTGTCGCCATATCTCCAAACAAACCAAGATTAACTGAAAAATAATCTGCCATACTATCATGCAAAATGTTAAAAAAAAAAAAAAGTATACAGTGTTACAATGTTTCACATACATGAACAACACGATAATCGATATAAAAAGTTTAATTGAATAAAATGACTAATATTATGACCCAGAAGGCTCGATTCAAGTAACTAAGATTAAATTATTTGGAAAATATACATAGATCTGACCAGAAAGCATGAATAATTTTAGTTTCAACTCATTACTTCCTTACTTAATTAAGTGTGTATTTGAAAGTTTTATTTCACTCAAAACTAGAAAACAAAAATCAAAAACAGATATAATGATCCAATCCCCAACAACAAAAAACACAAAAACATAAAATCATAAATTAATATTTTATTAGCTCTCAAAACCAGAACTCTCAAACTCAGTGGTCATATCTTCGACTCAGAAAATATGAAAATTGTAAAACAAATTCTTATTGCTTCCAAATATCGCAAATCATACATCAGACGTTTTATACATTGCAAACAAATGTGACCTGGCCACGTGTCGCCGAAGCTCCCAATTGCAGACCACCAACATCCACAAAATAACAAACCACCTTCAAGTTGTGTGCTCAGCCACCTAAGCCTAATCCCTAAAAGCACTCTGCCGAAAACCTTAAGCATAGAATTAATGTAGAAAAACATAAAACTTACATAAAAGACGAAATGAACTATTTCAAAATAAATTGGTTCCAAGTTAAATAAAACATTCACTTTAAATAAAAGAACATTGTAAAGCACGACATTCCTTTCAAAGGCTGTGCAGTATATATTTAAAAAAATGCGTAGTATATATACTAAAGGATAAATTGATATTAATATTTGGTATCAGTTACAATTAAACATAAATCTACAATGGTATTGCAAAGTATTACTTTAGGTCAGAGTTGGATTATTCTAATAATAAAATGATGAAATTAGAAACCATCAGGATTAAAAGAAAATGTAATTAAAAGAGTTTTACGTCACAAAAAAAGACATTTGAGCTAAAGAACGTAATGCAGATAGGTTTAGTAACATTTTGTACAAAAATATGAATTGTAACATCTCAGCAATAATCATAGCGGATTTTATGACAAAGAAAACTACATTGGGCTCAAAGTGTTCCCCTGAAAAATACCTCTATTAATTTTCTAGTTTCTGGTAGAAAGTCAAAGGTTTTAGTATAATGTATCCGTGTTAGTCAAATGATTCCTTTCCTTCCTAATTCTTCAATTTTACCACGTTTTTATTTAAAACCAAATTTTCCGATTTCATCGACATTAAAAGTCAAACATTTATATACACATGCCGCTTAATCAGATAAATGGTGCATAACAATTCCCATAGTACTTACTATTAGCAGATTTCCCTTTAGGGAAATCAGCTATTGAGGTCGTTCTTATGACGCGATTTTCGAAATTTTTCTTCAAATGTCCATCGATCCTACCTTGGAGATTAAAGTGGTTGGCAGACCTAATTGTTTACATTCAAGTCGCTTCCCGTAGGTAGGTTTCTTATTATCGTTTGTATTTATCACTTATTATTCACGGGAGTGTTTTGCCACCAGTATGTAGATTTATCTATTGTTAAACTTCACGAGGGAAATCTGCTTAGTTTAAGCAGCCCCGCGTGAAGGACTTTTCTTATAAAGTATGCATTTTATATCGGTTGAAATTGTTGACCTTAAAAATACAAGGGGCATACGTGGTCAATGAGTTTTACTAAAGATGTGATCCACTCGACTTATATCCCCGTTGACGAATGAAGACCTCGAATGACCAGTCTCCAGTAGACTGCCAGGCCTCATTGTAACCGAAAGGGAAGAGGGAGACCTGATCAGAAGCACCGGCTTACTAGTTGGTATTATATAGCAGAATCAAACTGGTTCATCTTACCAACTGGCTATCTGGCCGATTTGCTCACTAGACTAGCGAGGCGACACAAGCACACTCTGCTGTATTAATTACAAGCCATACCACGCCTACTCATATAATCTGATCGTGAACATTCGTCAATTCTTATAATCAAATCGACAACCTTCGCCTACTCACAAATCATGAACTTTCGTCAATTGATATAATCAAATCGACAACCTTCGCTACTCATATAATCCAACCGTGAACCATAGTCTAAACGTATAATCTATCTGTGAACCTTCGTCTACGCATGTACTCTAATCGTCAATCTTCGTCTGCTAATATAATCTAATCGTGAACATCATCTACTCATATTATCTAATTCTGAACCTTCTTCAACACGTATAATCTAATCGTGAACTTTCGTCAATTGATATAATCAAATCGACAAACTTCACCTACTCATATAATCTAATCGTGTTTGTCGATTTGATTATATCAATTATTATATGAGATCTAATCGTGAACTTTCGTCAATTAAAATAATCAAATCGACAACCTTCGCTACTCATATAATCGAATCGTGAACCATAGTCTAAACGTATAATATATCTGTGAACCTTCGTCTACTCATTTACTCTAATCGTGAATCGTCTTCTACTAATATAATCTAATAGTGAACATCATCTACTCATATTATCTAATTGTGATTCATCGTCTACATGTATAATCTAATTGTGAACCTTCGTCTACACATGTACTCTAACCGTGAATCTTCACCTGCTAATATAATCTAATTGTGAACATTCGTCAATTCTTATAATCAAATCGACAACCTTCGCAAACGCACATACCTTTATCTGCTCATGCAATTTAATCGTGAATCTTTGTCTGGTCATGTACGCATATCATGAATCTCGTAAGAACACTGGAATCGCTACCACATCTCACATTCTATCCCTGGATTCTCCCTTTCGAAATGACAGAATGCTAACGATATCTGGTAATTATGCCGGTAATTTTGCATTTTGGTTATATTAGCTCCCTGAAAACACCAAAATAGTCCGAGGGAGACATTTATTTAAGAATAGTTTCAGGAATAAAGGAAAACTATAATTTCTGAATCACGAACAGTGTATATGAGAAAAATATTGTTGGAAATAATGATTTAAAGAAGAATGACCTTGTATTAGGTTTTGACGAGCCGCTTAATAACAGATATTTGTATGTTATCCTTATATTAACCCCCGCCCTCTTGATTTCATTCGTTGCAATTGGTCTACTTTTTCCAAATTTGATATTTAAATATGAAGTTTCGTAACGGTTGAAGACATATAATTATAACCGACAGATCGATAATAGACTATGTAAAATTATAAATATATTCCCACTTTCCTGTTTGGATTAGCGGACGTTTGAGCAATGTTTTAAAAAATAGTTTCTTGAGGATAAACTAAATGGTTAACCTGAGAGAAATCTGTTGAAATGTAAATCCGGAACAGAGTCAATGCAAGATAGACAGGCAAACTAGAAAGAGATTTAGAGGTGTAATTTGCACATTAAGACATTTGAAGTGAGGTAGTTTTAAGGTGGGTTTGTGATTCAGGAGGGGTAGGGGGAAGAGATGTTTCTCCCGTAATCTACTGTAGGGGCCAAGGTGGCACGCTCGATTTGATATGTTTGAATATGTTGTAACAAATCTATTAAACTTAAAAAAAAAAAAAAAAATCATGGTGATAACTTTAACCTATAATAGCTAAAACTGATTGCGTTTACTCGTATTTTATGTCCTGAGAGGAGAAATTGAGTCTATTTTTGTTTCCTTCCTTCGCAGAATTTTACATGACTAAATAATAAAGAATAAGAAGACCTCAGATAATCCTTTAGTAATTGTTTTCCTAGTCCTAATTGATATGGCCTTCTTAAAGGAAAATCCAGGTGAGTTATTTAATTAATAATCCAATAACTTAAAATATACATCCACCTGTAATGGATATAGTACTGTCGATAAAGGTATAATTGAAAGAATTCATATTTCATACCAAATTTCTTGAATTTACTTCTTCTCGTTATAAACATATATGGGCCATGACAGAGAAAAGACTCGATGGAATTTACCAGCTCTCTGGTAGGAGAAAAAACGTTAGGCAGGTGTTGCATAAAATATGCAGATTTCGAACGTTCGAATTGAAATCTATGCTCAACATTTAGCGTCTGAGGTACTGTGAAAACCGAATTAGTAGAAGTGGTGGATTACTAAGGGCTGAAACTATCAAAATACAAATAACTAATAGGGGGTAATAGTCAAGATTCAGAAAAAAAATGTGGAACAACATTTTTGGAAATTGAATCAGAACCGACTTATGATAATGAAGATATTTCTAATTTTCGATTACCGCCCTCTAGAGCGTTAAAAGATGAATACACACTCATATATATATATATATATATATATATATATATATATATATATATATACACCCCATTGAGCAGGTGCTGTATAAATTAAGCTGATTTTAGCCGTGCTGGAATATCCTGTAAACAGGACAAGAGTGGGGAAATCAGAATGCTAAAAGAAATATTCATATAACTCGCTTAATATTCAATGAAAAAACAGTATAAAAACTCTAAAATAGAGGATATAAAATTATTAAGTAGAGTAAATATAGCACATTTTTTGTATCCGTTTTAAAATAATGCAGATATTTACAGTACGCTTATTTCATCCCCTAAACCCCTCCCATCCTCTAGTTCAATTACAACAATTAACAAATTCTATCTTTAGCATTATATGAATCGTTTAAATATTGAGTATGGTATCAAATAGGAAAATAGTGTGGACTTAAGACAATACAATCTTTATTAATGTCGTCACATGGAACATATTTGCATTTATCTTCAGCAGATTAAACATTCTTGAAGCCAACGATTTTGATATTTATACTAGGAACAAGAAGTTACTTTATATATCTGCTAATTGTCCATTTGAGATGAGCAGGAGTGGTGGATCAACAAAAGCAGAAAACTAAAACATTTAAATATCTCCCTTAATAATCCGCATAGAGAAAAATATATACAAACGAACAATAGACAAGATGATTTAATTTTTTACAATGTACATAATTTTTTGATCCGACTCATAATAACTGAGATTTTTGAATTTCTCATTTCTCTCCACTCAACCCCCCTTCCCCTAGTCCGATTTGAGCAACTAAAGAAGTCAATCTTTAGTTTTACATGAAAGGCTTTAATGCGGAATTTTGTAATGATCAAACAAAAATTATGACCACTAGATGTGTAGTTATATATTCATACTAAACGGACCGCGATAATCGCGTCATAGTTAGGACCTCAATCTTATATTTGAGATAGAACCAAAGCAAGATACACATGCCATTACTATGGTTATAATGATTGTCGAATATTAGGAATTAACTGAGACGTTGGATTTGCGCAAAGACAGATCTTAAGGTGCTTAAGAGAAGTCACCGTTTGATGAATCAGTTATAAATGATTGGATCCACTCAATTGAGCAGAAGCTGATTTATGGAAGCATGTGTATCTGGGTTGCTGGCGGGGATTTGGAGTGGTAGAGTGTGATTATGGTGGGTGATATCTGGGAAGTGACCCAGTTGTGAGGTGGGTGATGGTATGAGGTGGGTGGCGATACACCCCCAAGGGCCAAGGACACATCTTGCCCTCCCTTAGCACACTTCGTCATCGCTCAAAGACACCCCCACACCGCTAACCCTCATCACTCCGCCCAGAAAATACCCTTCTCACATCTCACTTCCCATCCTTCTTTACACCACAAAAAAAAACTGTCTTGTTTACTTTTAGAATAAATGTTACCATTACTGAAAATTTTCACCTTTAGTATTAGTAGTATTAGTAAATAACTGCGCCATAGAGTTTCTCCATCGTTCTGCCAGCCTCACCACCTTGTTTGTTATTCAATCACTTAAAGATTCCGCCACACAGGCGCTGCTTATACTAAACAGGCTACCACCTCCTGCAATGATGACGCTAGATTAAATATGATTCTCTATTTCTCTAGTAATAAGGTAAACTAGACTTCAAATTTAAGAAAGAGATCAAGTGACATGTAAGAAAATAATAAATAGAACGAAATTTGTGGGTTATAATATTTTCGCCGTAATTGGTTATTTTCGATCCCACTCATTATAGTGAAATAATTTTGATTTTTTGATTTCACCTCTTCCCCAAAACACCACTCTTCCTCTTTCAATCTCAGTCAATTGCTGTTTCGATCTTCATTTTTAGATTTTGGTAACGATTAGTAATATATATGCTTGGATTCCTGGTGTTACCCGATAAATCATTGCTGATGCGGGAAAAAATATTGATATATATATATATATATATATATATATATATATATATATATATATATATAGAAATATTGAGGATTTACTATGCACATTTATTTTTACGTCTCCTGGATTATAACTAAATTATAATGGTGGCTGTGCGGGTTAAGTCAAGAGTACATCTACTACTAAGGGAGAGTTGTTAGTTATTAGTTAGTAGTTATTAGTTCACTACCAGAGCGCGCTACTGTCATGGCGCTATTTGATTAGCGAGAATCTAGCGTGTATATAAGACTGACTCCGGTCGGTAGTCACCCCCCTCCTCTCCCTCTATAGTTCAGTATAAGGGGAACTATCATTCTTACCACCGGTAGGTCACACTACCTTAACACCAACCATCAAGAAGCTGGGTCTCAGATAAAAAAAAAAAAAAAAAAAAAAGTAGACACCCGCTCCGAATGACTACCAATAATGACCCTAACCACCCCTAAATAAACATGGAATTTTAGTTAATTTTTATACTCCCAATCAGAAATTTACAATACCTTCATTATTATTGGCTTATAAAATATAATAAAAAAATAATGAAGATAAAGCAATGCGTATATAATGCAATCAATGCACTATGAAGAAAATCGAGTGAGACCCGTTCACTAAATCAAAGGACTGAAGGCGGCCGAAGTTATTCAATTCTGTTTTGAACAAAATATTTTATCATATCAAATTAGTTCTGAATACAGCCGCGATATTACTTTTCCATGTTCTGAGCTCAAAGAGGATTTTTATCGGAATTTTCTCACAACGTGAAAATAACCGTTTTTAGTAAGAAATAATCCAATATTTTACAGAATTTATTTTAATGCTGTAAAGTCAATGTAATCTAAGACGTCTGTAGTTTGCTCATAGGTTTTAACAAGAAAAGTAATTTAGCCAAAATAAGCCGTATCCATTGTGCATTTAGTTACTGAATATCTCTATATAAATAAAGCTTTAAGGTTTCAATAATTTTCTATTTAAGTTCTGTGGGGATTCATATTTTTTATTTCTAATAAATCTTAATTTATTTTTATTACTTTAATTGGAGTAGGGAAAAAAACCCTCGTCTCATCGCCAAGTACGGCTACTCAATAACTGCGACAGGATGGATAAATAAGGTCCTTGTAAACAGCAATTTTATATTACGAATGCAATAGCCAATATTGAAATATTTCCCTCCTGTATCCCTTTCTTTTTAGCTGTACAATAAGAATGTCTGACTTCGTAATATTATATAACAATGGAGATTGTTGGTGTTCGCTCAAGGACATATTAAGACCTCATTTGTATCTTCAGCCAACGTAGGATCCGTAAACATTTTTGAATATGTTTCGGAAAACCACATTAGCAAATAGTGGAGGATAATTTTTTTTTTTTTAAAAAAAAAACATGAAAAACGTCTACTGAATGTAAATATACTCAAGATTAAATGCCAATTCTTTTGATATTGCAAAAAGGTACTTAATTTTCAAAAACATGGCATACATGTCAATTTAATGAAATAATATCTGAGGATAATGGCCGAAATCGTGCCAGGAAGACGGGGGGGGGGTTATGTGGGTAGAATTGAAAATTCCAAGTACCTCCATTATTATGAGTCCGATCGAAAAACCTTATTTGACCAATGTTGTTCCGTATCGTACTTGCTACAATTAGGTACTGTTTTATACAAGTTTTCTCTTACTGAAATATTAATCGAGCTATTTGCTTTTTTTGTATCAATCCTTCAGCAAACGGCCACTTCTACTCATCCATTTTCACTTTGTGTAACTGACTCTCTATACACCTTATGTTGAACTTACATTTCAATTCCTGTTTCATAAGCTTCTTCCTATGAAATAATGATGGCGGAATGAGAGGTCATTTCAACACATGGGATGTTAACTTCGTTTACGCAACACCTGTGTGACCGACTTTTTTGGCTCTCATTGTACATATATCTAAATTATTATAAGCACAAAATTTTACATTTTAATAATAAAAAGTAAATATTAATATAGCTAATGTAGCATTTCAAAATTTAAGCCTCCAAACACTTAAAATAATTCTTTTGCCATTCTATTTGATATAATTTAATAAGCTGAATCGAACGAGACCAGCTAGCTTCTAGACGATATGGCCCAGTGGTGTAGAAAATATTAGGTTTTTTCGCCATTAGGTAGATTTCAAACCATTGTACGTTTTTAAATGATAGACTAGAGGAAGAAGTTCTATTATAATTCCATAGACGGAGATAATTGCTGCCTTTCAGCCTTTATTTATTCATCAAATATACTGTTTATTCTTTAGCATGTCATTATCTGTATTAAATGGAATCCATTCTAATGACTCACGTACAAGAGTAAGAAGGGAGGGCCTTGTAATGGAAATATAACGAATAAAATATGTTCTTAATTTCTTTCCCTAGGCTGCCAAATCCGTTTAGTCTTGTTTTATTTCTCTAGGAAATCTAGAGTCGTGGGTTCGATTCTCGCGTGGGCTATATATATTTATTTACATGACTCTTCTGTTCCTCCTTGGCTAAAAAATGCTTGTGACCTTCTGGTAGCCCGTCCCAATATGCCCTAGTGCAATTAATAATTTTGCTTTCATTGTAAACAGCTACTTCTTTTGCACATGGATATTTTGATATTGTATTGTTACATGTTAGAGGTTTAGGGGTTGAGTTTGGAGGTAGACCCCAGAATATATTGTGGCAAGTTTCCTGAGCTATTATGATCAATATATACACCTCACATTCAGGACTTACCTATCTCCAGCTGAACCGGTAGTCTTGCTCTCAAAGAAGGCTCTCTAACCCTTTCAGTGCGCCTGTATTCTCTATCTCACCCCTGAAGGAACACATCAATGTATATAGATAGAACATTATAGTTCATAGCAGTTCTTATCTTCTCTGTTATAAAAGTAAATTTACTTTTTCATGCTTATCATGCCATACATTTAAAGTGCTTGCAGAAGTATATTGTGTATTGATTCTTATATTGTAACTCAGCAAGATATTATAAATTAGGACATAGAAATTATAATAATATAACCCATTATAATATAATAATAAGAGAAACCATTTATTTCTGAACAGATTAGATTACAAATTGGTTATGACTCGTGCTTAAAAATAAAAGAAAAAAAACAAAGTAATTAGATACTAAAGAACCTTGACACATACAAAAAATCCAAAAATGTGGCTTACTATTAAAATAAAAATTTGAAAATCCGTCACATACGGGGTTGCATGGAATAATAAACAGACGCCGTCATCTGGGCATTCGAGTCTTGTTTTCACCTAAGAAATTACTCTTAGTGAACTGAAGCCGGGCCTAAGATTTTAAGTTGTATACAAGCATAAAGTAAATTTCGCGAAAGTAGATGAAGTCATTGAAGGCTGGTAATGAAAAATTTCAATATTCAAATGATTAGCCATGCTACAATTACATCATCTGGGTTATGGCTGTGCCCATAGAATCCAGTCAAATTCCTTTTCAATAAATAAATTACATTTTTTAAAACTTAAAAATGTATTTTTAAGCTAAAATAAAAATGATGATATACCTAACATCATCATTTTCTGGTATCTTGGAATTGTATTTTGCAAAATTTCAGTTCATGCGTTAATTTCCTATGATTTTTAAATTTTTAAATAATCATTCTTGTCTGTTATATGTCCTACACATATATGATTAATGAGATCTCAATATTTTTCTTGACTCAATTCTTTTGATAACGTAGAACATTTTCTGAAGTAAAGCTTCTAAACAAATAAATTAGTGGGGTACAGGTAAATAATGTGAGTTAGAGCGTTGGCCCTAATCTCATATTGCAAACCTAAAGTGGCCTGTTCGATATCCACCTGGGCAATAGGAATTTATTCAGTGAAGAACTCATTAAATATAATCCTTAGTCCCTCCCTGGCTAGAGATAAGGTTGGTAACCTGTAGATAACCGTCCCAATTATCCATGTAGCAAAGAGTTAACGTTAATAATTAATGATAATAATAATAACTAAATTAGCTTACTAAAAAAATAAATAAAAATATAATTTATTTTTTGTTCAAGGTGCTCCAAATTCATTTTTAACAGATTTCTCTTAAAGGAAATCAGCTATTTAGGTTGTACTCAAGCGATTTTCGAAATATTTCCTCAAATGTCCATTAATCCTACCCAGGAAAAATAAGGTCCGTTAAAAACTATATATATTTGTCTGTTAACGCTCTAGCGGTCACAATGGAATTCGTTAGTAAACTCGACATTTGTAGGTTTTATGTGAAACTAGAGGTTAAGTTCATTAATGGCTTAAATCGGAGTGGGTGGATGGGGGGGGGGGTAAGAAGGGATTTTCGAAAATTCTTTATATCTTCGTTATCATGCGTCGGATCGAAAATTTGCATAGAACCAATTTTATTGCAAATGTAATGCTCCATAAATGTACGTTTTCTCACTATAGTGATTATTAACCGAGATAATTACGTTTATTTAGTTTTCGGCCCTCTGTAAACCCTTACTTCTACTCATATCATATTAACAATAAGCTGTTACATTATGAAGTAGTTTATTTCAAGCCTAAATACCAAATATTGTTCTCATTGAACTTTTACGTTTTACGCAAACACGTGCCGCACTTAGGAAAACTCCTTATTAACGCAGCTCCTGCGTGGTGGACTTTTTTTTCTTAAACATATTCTTTGTGAGACAGAATAACAGCTTATTATATTCATTACTAGTAGCAGTATAAAATTGAAATGATTCATGAATCAATTAGTTTTGTGAACTTAACAGCTATCTAACTCAATTGACAGCCACTAAATAGGAGGCTGAGTCAGGGGGGAGTGTAGGAGGAAAACGAAGATTGGAAATTGACACCGTGAAAGGTCACAGGTGCGATGAAATAAAAAGACAAGGCCCCAAACTGGTCACCCCCAGACAAAGGTGACCCATTGTGTAGGCTAGTTACGGCTAGGCAATAGTCCCAGTTAATTCAGCTCTCTAATCAGCTCATTGTGTGCTTTCCAAGGGAATACTTACATCAAAATAAAACCGCTTTGAGGACCATGTTCTCCAACTGTGGTCTCGAGTAAAAAATACAAAAAAAAAATAAATCAATCCATGAAGTCTAGTGAATGTTGGTTGGCCAAGCTTTACCAACCAACAAGATAATAACTCCTGAATAATAATACACAACTCGTTTATGTGGTTTTAGAAATTCTTGTGCTTTTGATACCCTACAAATAAATAATATAAATATTTTACAGTAATCAAGCGGTTTAATAATACATACTAAACATTCGTCAAATCATGAAAATATAAACCAATGATAGTCGATGCCATAATGTATTTTTCGCTTCCCGATAACTTGAGGCCAATTTGGAGAATAACCGACAGGGATCTATTAATTATACTGATCCTCAATTTGTAGAAGTGAACATCTTGTAAACAGAAGTGTTTCATGTTATATTAATGACCGGATTTGTGAAACTACCGCTTACTTTTAAAGCCATCTAATTAAATAAAATAAAAGAACAAAACAACACACTTTCTTTTTTATTTCTTTTTTTTTTTTTTTTTCTGAAACTCACTGTTTTTAAGAGTTAGTCCAAATGTCCACAAATTTTTACTAGTAAATATGTAATAGTCTTGTGAACCAAAACTAACTATTCATTAAGAATAAAATTGAAAAATCCAATTTCAGATATTACAGTGATAATTCATGTACATTATTAATAAAAGGAATTTCTCTTTTTAGGTTAAAAGTATGTCACGCAGGTGCTGCGTAAACTAAGTAGATTTCCCAGGTGAAGTTTTACAATAGATAAATCTACATACTGGTAAAACTTAACACACAGTGAATATTAAATGAATAAATACAAATAATGATGAGAAATAGATCAGTCAATTTACAATTTAATAACCTCCACAACAAAAAGCGTCTGAATTGTAAATAAAAAGGTCATACAACCTGTCAGAGCTGAATAGATGGATATATTCATGATCGGAAATAAAAACAATTACTGAAATATATCTGAATATAAAATATTTATTTTATTGAAAACTATTTATTGTATCTAATCATCAATGCAATTTATAATGAAGCAGAATAATCTTAATCACTTTAATTTTATTAATCCAAAAACAAATGATGGTGGGGGATCCTCAGAACGTATTTGCATGTATCTCATCTAGAAAAGATTGGTTGAACACAATATTTGGGTATTTCGGCCTGAAATAAGGCGGTTCACGATATATTAGCTTATTCTTAACGTGCAGTGACTGTTAATATTCAATATGTGCTTCTCTGTTAGAGAAAACATGTACATAACAACATTTATACAACATTAAATTTGCAACAATATTGGTTCAATGCAATTTTTCGATCCGACTTATAATAACGGAGGTAGTTTGAATTTTCGAAATTCCCCTCTCTAACCCCCCCCCCCCCCGCGCACCGGACGAATGCCCATGAATAATTGCTGTAAAACTTTCTTCCGCCACATGCATAACTTTCTTTTACCATTAGCTACAGGTACAGCAAATCATGAACTATAGCAGATTCACATTTCCAATAGTAGGTACCTTAAACTCCCCTTGGGTCAGCCGAATTTTCTATATTTTGCGTAATTCCAGACGGAATATTAATGACTTCTAGAGTAGCACATTGCCCACTGTCTTCGTACAACATAACCTCTTTCTATCGCTTAGTTGGGCATGTGTGATAGCATCGGCCTTCCTGAAGTCACTTCATCGTGGATTAACATTTCTAGGCCAAGCTACCTCTAAGTATTCTTCTCTTACAGACCAGGCTGTTAAGAACTGAAGAGTAACGGCCAAATTAGCATGATATTATAGTAGGTATTTGCAATTTACTGCGCTCTTGCTTCAATGATCAACGTCTTCAGGTGATAAATAAATGTTGGTTTGTACACAAATAAAATAAAAGGCACCTAATTAAAAAGGATAAAAATGTGAAGAAATTTAAATGTATAGGAATTTTCTATTCTCCGCACATAGTATGAGGTCGGTTTATTCATAGTTTTCATATTTTTGTTTAGTCGGTTATACCACTAATCGAGTCGATTTATTTAGTTTGGCCCTGAATTCAAGGTATACGAAGCCGCAACATTCTGGCCAAACTCCAATATTCAATTAACTTCCAATCATGTCTAACTTTTGTGCCGCAGACCGCGAAATCAAAATGGGGAATTTAATGGTATTCAGTCAGAGGCGTGACAAGAAAATCATTATGTGAGCCCGAATAAAGAATTAGGTAGGAAAATAAAAAGAAAAGTGGTGAGCTATAGATGAAAAAGGAAAACAACTATCTAGGCGTAATGAGTCACGGAAGAGCACATAGTCTGAGAAAGGTCAGAGAGAGAGACAAGAGTTGGTCGAATACTGCTTTCGTGCTTCGGTAATTGGAGGATACAGGTTGGTTGGGACCACGTAGCATACCATGACGGACGGGGAATCCAACAGGACAGTTTCCAAATCAAAGGTCATACTCACTCGTTACAGATTATACACCCAGGCCGCGCTCAGAATCGTCATCTAGTTTAGCAGCCCGCAATTAGCATTCCTTAATTGCCTAATAACTATTTGGGCCTATCTCTGGCACTTGAGAGGAAATTACGGTAGAAAGCCTTGGGACAAAGGAGGGGGATCAAGGAAGAGAGGATGCCTTTGAGACGGAGTCAGGTCATAATCACCATTTATATAACCAACATCCCGACTTAGTCAGTGGCGTAATGCTAAGTTCGCCAAGCGCACGACACGAACTTGTCACAATCCTGTTGCAACGTTAATCTGTGTATTTCTTTTTTCATCATCTGTTTTGAGCATATTTATGATGAACATCGATTTTAGGAATTTCTATTCGTTGTAGAAACCTGATTAACTCAAACTTCTACAAATGATCATTTTATATATCATTTTATATGTTTCATGATATAAACATTAGTGCGTTAAGAACATTCATTACCTTAAGAGAATTCATCGTATGATACTGTATTCCTAAAGGGATTTTAGAAAACCTTATTTACAATATCCATCGTAATTTATGATGAAGAAAAGGTCCTTCTATATATATATATATATATATATATATATATATATATAGGGTGGAGCAAAGGAAACGGATGTTTTTCACTATTTATTTCACTATGTATTACATTATTCCTCTGCTCTACCTTATATATATATATATAGGGTGAAGCAAAGGAAACGGATGTTTTCCACTATTTATTTCACTATGTATTACATTATTCCTCTGCTCTACCTTATATATATATATATATATATATATATATATATATATATATAGGGTGGAGAAAAGGAAACGGATGTTTTTCACTATTTATTTCACTATGTATTACATTATTCCTCTGCTCTACCTTATATATATATATATATATATATATATATATATATATATATATATATATATATATAGGGTGGAGCAAAGGAAACGGATGTTTTTCACTATTTATTTCACTATGTATTACATTATTCCTCTGCTCTACCTTATATATATATATATATATATATATATATGTAAATTGTAAGGTCTGTTTCTACATTGATTTGATTTACCAAAATATTTATTTAAGATACTATTATGCTTAACATGGAATTGAATCGACATCAAATGTTTTGCGCTTTGGTCTAAGTTTGTTTTTCGTAACCTTTTCATGCCTAAACTACCCATTACCTAAACTGAACCAAAAATTATGTTTGATCCTAAGCATTAAGTTAGTAACCCAACTTATATTTCAGGCTATTCTAATATTCTCAGAGACGAACAGAGGGAGTTGGTTTTCTTTTGATCAGTTATTTATTTATGACTCATGTACATTCTTCAATATACAAAAAAAGTAGAGAGATAGCCATGATTACCATAAAGCTAAGGTTTCAAGACAAATAAACAGTGAAATTTAGACTAATTTTTGTTATATAAACTTTTGTCCAATCTAGGCCGAATTGAGTGCAATAAAATGTGAGTCCATGCTCGGTACCATGAGGGAAATTTGCTTATATTACGCTGCCCGTACATGATGGACTTTTCAATAACTATAACGAAACTGAATTTGAGGCCTATAAATTTATCAAAGACGTCTCTCAGTAGTGTTTTATCGTAGTAAATAGTAATCATTATTGAAATTAATTAACATTCATTATTCAGTTTAATGGTTGACGTACCATAAAAAAAGAAAATTCATATTCTAAAAAAGACATACTTCACTCTAGTATGAGTTCATTATGAGACACTAGCGTGGATGGGATCCATGTCCTTTTTATAGAAATGTTACAGCTGATGTAACGTTAAATCTATTTTCATTGTTATTTTTGGGACCTTGAAAGTGTAATCTAATTTCTGACTTTATTGAGAGTTCTGTATGTAATTGTTATGAGCTAGCCATCCCTAGAGAAGTACCTACCTTGGGATGGTCTGTGCCCTGGGAGCTCACCACTCACACCCACTTCGTGCATCCCAATTGTACCAACCCTTTTCATGATATATGACCCTCCTTCGTCCATGTGATTTATATAGTCAATTTGCAGGTAACAAACTTCTAACAAATCGTTCTTCCAACTCTCCACACCCTTCTTTCCTTTCTGGATTTTATAATTTCCCATGAGGAACACTTACCTCAGCAAAAACTCAATTAAATTACAAGAAAAATATTGACTTGTGGACGTGATCTAATTACAGCGCATACCTAATTTATGAAGCTAATATTAAACTTAGGTAAAAGAATGTAAAACTCATTGCTGACCTTCCTGATGGGCCCACAAGTCAGCGTTTAAATTACTCATTAATAATATAATTCTGAGTTTTACTTTAGTATTATTTCTAACAAATATAAACCCTAAATATGATTATTTGAACCGATATTTGAAGATAGGAGTAATAACTAAATTGCATTTAAAAATTTACCTCCTTTACACTCAGTACGCCAGAAAATTACTACCCATAACGATAGACAAAACATAGAAAATGTTGAGCATTCCATACACTGAATATGGAATCAACATCTTTTTAATTTATGTATTTTAAAATCATTTCTTCACCAACATAACTTCAGAGCTTTATCTCACAAAGATCTCAAACGTATTAAATGGCATACTAAAATTATTCCTCCATTTCGAAATTAATCATATAAATCCTATGCTTGAGAGAAAAAGATAATTCAGCTCTTCTAATGTTTCACTCTCACAACAAATCCTGCTACATTCCAACTATTGCTACTGGTCGAGTGTCCAATCCTAGTGTTGTATCTCGTCCTAGAATCCAGCTTATTGTCTTATTTATACCATACTCCTTGTCAATGTCAATACCCAATTAAAACATTTCTGCATAGTTTTGATTTCTGGCCTATCAATGAGCTTGACCGTCCACTTTGCAGCAATTTTGAAAATTCTATCGATAATAGCTGTGATATTAAAATCTACGCTAAACATTTAAAAGGTAGATGGGAAAGCGTAAGAGTGCGAGTGCTTATGAATATATATAAATCCTATAGGTTTTTAATTCATGACTTATTTTTGTTCTTTACCTATGAATAACTACTTCTTCCGATGTCTTCATGACATGTCGAGAATGCATTTATTTCTGTAGACGTGAATTAATGATCTCTTATCCTGCTACAGTTAGAAACGCACATATTATGTCATCAAAGAAGCATAAATTCTTTGTTACAAGGACCGCAGGCCCAAAGTCAATCAGTCACTTATAAACATTTTATTTATATAGTAATTCCACGGGCAGCTAAAATTAAGTGAGTTCGGATTCCTGGGATTTAAACCAGACATCGCGAACATTATCCAGAGCTTCAGCAATTAGACGCAACCAGGCAAGATAATTGGAAAGAGTAATTCAAATTTCAAGATAAGTTTATTTTTCTCAAGCCATATTTTTGACCTAGTATGTAAGCACAAATGATTAATTTCAAAATTTCTGTAAAAACTACTAACGTTTTCCTCAAATATTATCAGTAATTAGAAAATAAATACCTCTTCAACAGTGAAAAGCCCTTTGAATAAAATTGTAGCTATTCTAAAACATATCTTATGTTTAATGTTGCCTGTTGCATCTGCGGTAAATGAGCCAGTTCTAAAATTATCGGTGAGTATGATGCATGCCTTCTTTGGTCATTGCTCCTAGGTTCTGGATCGGAATACTTGCGAGGTCGCTGGGATCTCTTCGTGATAAAAACAGAGGAAATAAACGATCTTCAGTCTAATGTATAGTTACGTAATCCACGGCTCAAGTTTATTTTAAGAATATGCAGCGCCTTATTCCCTTCTCACTCCTTATGTGTTTTCGACATGTATGGTATAAGCTATAATTATGGCCGTAAATTATGTTATACTTTTATATGATAATAAAAATCGCAAACTTGGTTAAAAATTATGCAAAACAACCTCTGACATTGAAATACAATCCTCTCGACATAAAGGAATATTCCAAAATGTTTTAGCAGATTTCCCTTAAGGGAAATCAGCCTTTGAGTTCGTACTCATGACGCGAGTTTTGAAAAATTTCCTCAAATGTCCATCGATCCTACCCAGGAGATGACGAAAGTGAGGCCCGTTCAAATATATATATACTTGTCTGTTAACAATCTAGCGGTCGCAAATTTTGTTTGATCCAAACTCCATATTTAATCGTTTTATGTATAAAGGAAGATCAAGTTCGCTAATGCCTGAAATCGGAATAGTGGGAGGGGAGTTTAGAAAGGGGGAATATTGAAAATTCGAAATATCTCCGTTACTATATGTCGGATCGAAAAATTTTAAAGAACCAATCTTATTGCAATTAAGTTTTCTATAAATATTGTTCTGTACATATTTTCTGTATCATGAATATTAACCGAGATATTTGGATTTTATAGTTTTCAGCCTTCAGCAAACCCCCACTTCTACTCATGTTAAATTACTTATGTTAAACTAACAATACTTGGTTATGTAATAAACCACATTATTCGAACCTTAAATACCAAATATTGTTTTCAAGAGACCTTTATTATACGACATACATGCAAATATGTTCTGGTGACCCCACCCCCCATCTTATGTTTTTGGACTACTTAAATTTGATTGAGATAAAAATTATTCTCATTCATTATAAATTACAGATTACTATATAGTAAACAGTTTTAAATAAAATTAATATGTTATATTCTGATATATTTTAGCAATTGTTTTTTTTTCCGGTGGGAGTCGGGTCGGCAGACCTGTTTGTTTACATTTCAGACGCTTTCCGCCTGGAGGAGAAAAATTTTTTATTTTTAATATCTAAAATGTCTTCAAGGTGGTGATATGTTACCAGTATGTAGATTATCTATTATTAAACTTCTCGACTTTATCTCACATGGTAAACCTAGAGTGGCGAGTTCGATTCTTTGCCTAAGTGGATGTTAATAAATAATAATAATAAATTTCTCGCCAGAAAACTGCTTAATATGCGCAGCCCCTGCTTGAGGGACTTTTTTTGCTTTAAACAACTGACTACGAATTAGCCAAACCGTAATAACGAATCCATATAGTGTCTTTAATGCCGCTAACTATTATTTAATACCATTAAAGGAATTGTGAATTCTGTGTGTTTGTCTATGTATGTGTTAGAAAATAAGTGTTATATGATCAACAAATGACAAAGTAGCAATGTGGGATTGTATTCGTTCTACTTGAGTATTTTTAAAATTCTGAGAAAAGACTTTTACACAATTCATTAAATGAATATTGCCTACGTTGATGACATACAAGCCATTTATAATAGGTATCTGGGACATTCAAGTTTAAATAATCCACGCTTGCACAATGCGTCCCTTCTCTCTTGCAAACGTTGTTATTGTGAATAATCTCTTCTTGTTTTATAAAAGAAAAATGTTATGTCTTATTATTAGTCAGAAAAGTTCAATTAATTTGTATTTTGGGAAGTGGCACTCTACTTTAAGTGGCTTGCCAAGAAGGTGAAATGGCAAAATATAAATGGGGTATTTTAATTTTTTTATTGGTTTTATACAATTTATTTGGTACATAGTAGCTCTTTGTTATAGGTATAGCATCTTATTGATACCGAGAAGGTCATCGAGAAAAGGAATAAGGAACGGCAGAGGTTCTCTAGAGGAAAGCACGAATTGCAAAGCAATCTCCAAAAAGGGGAGAAAGGCGAAAGTATAAAGAAAGCTCATGAAGGCGGAAATGTCGAGGTGATGAGAAGAATTGTCTGGTGGAAAAGAGCCATCCATAAGTTCTATAAGGGCGTCAAAAGGCTTATACGGGATTCCAGCTAACCCCTAACTAAAATCCTAGCTAGAGTAGAAGGATGTACTTCTTCTTTGAGAATGATTGTTCCTTAGCTAATATATAGAAGAATAAGAACGAAATCTTACATTCCAAGAACCATGGAGTTTTTATTTGAAATTAGCTGTGTTACCCGTCTTTGACCGGAATATTAGAAATGACATGGAATGGTTATTGAACAAAGATTTGAGGAAAGAAATAGAGGGGGGTGAGAAGGAAGAGGGAATTGTCTCCGACTCATATTGAGAATAGAGATCACAATCTAATAATCTTACAATTGCATAGTTTTGGAAATTACGGCACTAGAAGAGTTGAAATGGACAAAAACAATATCTAACTCCAGAGTCAAACTCTTTCAATCAAAAGTTTCATTATGCCGTCGTCAGCTATGGTTCAATAACAATTGACCAAAACGAGAAGATATTATTGTTATTACTGGCCTGAGTCGTGTTATTATTATTGCAAGTTGGGATAGTAGAATGGTACTGTTACATTTGGGGTTCTGCCGTTAATGTTTTGGCACTGGAGTAAAGAAAACCATTGCTCCAATAACAAAAAAGTCCGTCACGCAGGGGCTGCGTAAACTAAGCAGATTTTCCACGTGAAGTTTAGTAATAGATAAATATACATACTGGTAACACAACACCGCCATGAATAAATACAAACGGAAATAAGAAATGTTTCATCCAATTTCAATAAACTGCCGACAGAGAGCGTTAGGTTAGAAATGTAAACAAACGGGTCTGCCCGCCTCACACCGGAAAGAAAAACAATTACTGAAATATATCAGAATATAACATATTAATTTTACTGTACTAGAGACCTTAATATTGAGTCAGAATAATTGTTATCTCAATCAATCAAATTTTAGTAGTCCAAAACCTTAAGACGGGGGGGGGGGGTCACCAGAACTTATTTGCATGGATCTCGTATATTTAGGGTCTCTACAATACAATTTTTGGTATTTAAACTTCGAAAATGTAATGGATTATGTAGCAGAGTATTGTTTATGTAACATGAGTAGAAGTGGCGGTTTGCTGATGGCTGAAAACTAAAAAATGCAAATATTTCGGTTAATATTCAAGATATTGAATAAACGTATATAACAATATTTATAGCAAATTTAATTTGCAATAAGATTGATTCTATACAATTTTTCGATCCGACCTATGGTAACGGAAATATTTCGATTGTCGAAAATCCTCCCCTCTAAACCCCCCTCCCCCTGGACCGATTTCAGCCGTTAATGAACTTGATCTTTCTTTTTACATAAAACGACTAAATATCGAGTTTGGTAACGATTAAACAATAATTGCGACCGCTAGAGCGGTAACAGACATATATATATATATATATATATATATATATATATATATATATATATATACTAGCTCAGATACCCGGCTTCGCACGGGAATTGATTTGAGGCTGAATGGTGATGGTATATTTTTGACAAGGCATTACTTTGCACAATATTTTGTTTACCCGTCCCAGTGTTAAGGGTTAATACCTGTTGTTGGCATTTGTTAATAATACAATTAATTTTTTATGTAAGTCTTCACTGTCCTCCAAATTGTCATATTTCCTGTCTCCTGTGCATTATGCATAGATTTCAGTTATTAAGGACAAAATATTAACATAGATTTGAATTAATTTTTCCAGGTGAGGTACCTCACAGTTCAAATTGGAATGAATTGTTGAGCATATCAATATTTCTACGCACATTACTTGCTCCACACATTGTTCCTGAAGAAATGTATAAAACAAAAGTTAATCTAAATAAAAAAGTAAACAACTTTTGTTATATGTTTGACGAAAAACAAATAGACAATGAAATATCGCGAATTTTTATTTCAGTCCTCCATTATAACCCCGACTCCCGTTCTAACCTAAAAATTTTAATATAGCTTATAATCATGGAAGAATTAATGCTAATTGACATACCGAGTTTTTTTTAAGTTCGGTTTAATCGTTAGCGCCCAATGATATAGTTGACTCCCGCTTTAGTTTATAGTGTATATCTCGTTTATACTTTGTTAAAACACAAAAATGAATATGACAAAAGTTACTCTAAATAACAAAATAAACAACTTTTGTTACGTTCATATTCGCCGAAAAACAAATAGAAAACGAAATACTGCTATTTTTAAATTCAGGCCTCCCTTACAACCCCCACTCCTGCACGTCCCTAGAAATGTTAGTATGGCTTGTTATAATGAAAGCGTTAGTGCTAATCGACATACCGAGTTTTATTTATTTCGGTTGGGTCTATTGTCCCAAATAAAATTGTTCACTTCCGCTATACATTTTAGCGTATATCTCGTTTATTATTCAGTATACGATAAAAGTGTATATAACAAATGTTACTCTAAATAACAAAGTAAACAACTTTTGTTATGTTCATATTTACCGAAAAACCAAGAAGAAACGAAATATCGCTATTTTTTTATTTCTGGCTTCCCTTATAACCCCCACTCCTGCCCGTCCCTAGAAATGTTGGTATGGCTTGTTATAATGAAACCGTTAGTGCTAATAGATATACCGAGTTTTACTTAGTTCGGTTGAGTGTTTTGTGCCAAATAAAATTGTTGACTCCCGCTATAATTTTTAGCGTATAACTCATTTATACTTCGGTATACGACGAAAGTGTATATAACAAAAGATACTCTAAATAACAAAATAAATAACTTTTGTTATGTGCATATTTGCCGAAAAACCAATAGGAAACGAAATATCGCTATTTTTAATTTCAGGCCTCCCTTATAACCCCCACTCCTGTTTGTCTTAGAGAATAATAATATAGCCTAAAGTCTAAGTTGGGCTAGCAGTAATATACATACCAAGTTTCATAAAATTCGGTTCAGCCGTTTATGCGTGAAAAGGTAACAAACAAACAAACAAACAAACATACACGAAAGAAACAAAATGCAGTTTTGGTGTCTATGACATGTGAAACGAAAAGTTATCGTGAAATTTCGCGAAAAAAATCAATCTACAGACAGAGGTTACAATTATATATATATATATATATATATATATATATATATATATATATATATATATATATACAGTTTTGAACGGACCTCATTTTCGTCATCTCCTGGGTAGGACATCGATGGACATTTGAAGAAAAATTTCGAAAATCGCCTCGTGAGTACAACCCCTTAAGGGAAATCTGCTAAAAGAAGTGAATACACCAATATCAGCAGAAATGTGTTGAGTAAAGTTGAACATGTTAGAGATCATTGTTCAGATTTATAATAAAGATACATTGAAACGTTGCATGTTTACCAGAGGTGCATTTTTTAAATCTGCCCAAAGACAAGAATATGCCAGTAGGCTGTTAATAATGTTAACTAATGTAAAATATAATGCAGGGACTACAAAATACATTTAAAAAAAAACAAACTGGATCGAAGCTGTCGCGGTGACTCCCATCATTTCCATTGGTCAGAACAAATTTCGAGAAATCTTTCAAAGTTCAAGATTTATTAAAATAAAGTCCTTTCGCCATCTTAAAAGCTCATCTTCCGACTTTGCTAAAATCGCTCCCCTCACTTCTGGTTAAGTACGTAGTGTCTTTGCTCTTTACGTAGCTTCAAATTTAGGAGTTTTGAGAAATCACAAGTGCTCTTCCGTAATACATATTTGAAAGGACTAGCAATATTTCTGCGCACTAAGGGGACTTTTCCTTTACAGAATATTTTTCCTAAAATTCAGCTCCTTTTAGCATCTATGTTTTTCTTGCTTCAAAGTTGTAGGCAAACAAGTGACATATTACAGTCTAATGACATAAAAATATAGGAGATGATAAAAATTCAAGTTTATAACTTTATCATCATATCATTGTCTTATGATATCTTTAACTTTATAAAGAGTAAAACCCTAAAATTATTATGATATAAATTAAAGTTATTTATTAAAGTTCACTTTGTGCTACTAAGGCTAATTGGGATGGGCTATCTACAGGTTATCACCCTTTCTAGCCAGGATGGGGCTAAGGATTGTATTTAATGAGTTCGTCACTAAATAAATTCTTATTGAAACAGAATCGAAACCACGAGTCCAGGATTACCAAGTGAGATTAAGACCAACGCCATCATTTACACGGCTAACCAGATCCCCTTTTATAATATAAACAAATTATAAATGCCATTCGTATTCTCCAAATAAAATATATTCATATACAATTAAAATAAACATGCTTACAAATTATATATAATTAAAAGAATAAATACTGTTGGAGTCTTACGAATTAAAAAAAATCGAAGGGTTCGAGTAAGCATACTTTGAATGGCGATTAAGCATCCTTTGAATGGCAACATCCAACTTTACAAAAATTCTCATATTGCCATTTCTATTGCCTTGAGAAGACGGACGGACGGTCTAACGTGCATACAACTGACAATGGACTATATATATTTTCAGTTGAGATTTCATTAGTTTGAGGTTTTATAAGTCAATTTATGTTTGATTACTGCGGTCCACTGGATTTCTTGTTGAGATTTCTTTTACGCTGGCATACGAGGTTTCTCGAAGTCACTTCAAGCCAATTAATCATGTACGAAAAAGGCGAGAATCATTTCGAAGGTTGTTCTAATAGTTCATGCTGAAAGAGGAAGCACGACATGAGTCATGATGGTGTTAGAGATCATTGACCCGAGGCCTTTCGACAACAAAGCTCCAGAGGATCCTGGTCTCAGGAGATATAATGGAAGAGAGAGGGAGAGAGAGTGAGCGATTGAGAGAGAGAGAGAGTGAGAGAGAGAGAGAGAGTGAGAGAGTGATGGTCCTCCGAAAAGAAGTGACCGGCATATGAGAGAGGGAGGTCAAGGCCAGAGCCAAGGCCGTTCCCTGACTCCTTTCTCGCTAACTTGAGCTCGCTCTCTCTCTCCCATCCGTATCTACCTACCCGACACTTGTTACCGGTTTTACTTTATTTTATAGCTCCTCTCTTCTCCTCCCCTCCTATCTTTTCCTCTCCCTCGCACTCTTCAAGTCGTCTTATTAACTTGGCCATGGGAAAGGGCAATGATCTCGTCTGCGAACTCCATGGTTTTATTGCATGCCCGAGGTGAACGTCGCCACGCTCTATCTTTCCTTTCTTAGTTAAAGGTATCCAATTAGAAAATTCATCTAGTTATATGGCGATCTGCTTGTGTATCTGCTGAGCCATATGGAGACTGTATTTATGTTAGTTCACATATTCAATTGCTCTCTTCGTGTTCAGAATGGATGATACTTTTAGAAATTAGAATAGCCAATTTGTTAATATACTCAACAAGGACTCATAATACACATTGACCGACGTCTAGTAGATTAAAGACATAGGTTCAATTTTATGATTTAAGACGCTCTCAAATTTCGAAACATAAATGTAGTAATTCTATGGACTGATTAATTTAGTTATTTTCTCTTAGTAATATTGTTCAGTCGTATCTCCCGCGCTTTCTTGGTTCACTAACCGGCCGTACATCAGGGTCGCCGTAGGCGGTGGCCAGGAGCGGAAACTGCAGTGCTAGCATACAGGACGTACCGCTCGCTTTATGGCTGGCAGCCATTGTTCATTCTGATTTCAAGTTAAGAGCACGTGCTTGAGTAGTTTTCTCAGCAAAAAGGGGAATAGTGTTCATCTCCCTCAACTCTAGTGTCAAAAAAAGATCGCCGCATCGAAGATAAAGGTCTCCGCAACCAGTTTTCATCAGCTAGAAGACAGAATCTCATTGGGAACACAAAATAATACAGGAAAAAAATTCCAATTCATGGAAAGTATATGTTTCTCGAAGGTACCTATTTCTTTATTATAATGCTAGCATTATCTATCCTGTTTTCCACGCAGAGTATCTACGTAAACAATTAAATGAGTACTCATAATATAGGACCGTTCGATCATTATTTTGTGTATATACATATATTATTGACTTGCCGCTAAAGTTTACAAACAAACAAAGGGTAACCATTGTGTTCTACCTATGTTGTACAGTCATATTTCATAAAGTTAAAGTTTCTTTGTTTTCACAACATCTTTATCAATAAATGTTAATGTTTGTTTCAATTAGATATAAGGTTAGTCCCTTAAATTAGTATTCTTTTCAGGTTTAAGTTGTATAAAATTAGGGTACTTACTGTAAAATTTATTACATGTTATCACTTATTCAATATATACTTGATTCTTTGGGGAACTCAAATAGTGACTTGTATTATTTCCCCTCATCTTTCCACCAGGATAGTAAATACTTTGGTATAATCAAGGCGAGGAATTTATCTCTTTTAATAATTTTATTTCAGTCTAATGCTTTCTCATTATTACCACAAAAGTTATTATTACCCTAACAAATATCAATATACAGCATACATTCATTAATAAATGAAATATTTATCTTATTAAATTTATTACACTGTACCATAGTAATACTCTGTCTACCCTGACAATCAGACATTAAGTAGTCAAAAAATGCTGAACAAGCAAATAACTCTGTCTAAAAGCGCAAAATTATGGATTGACTTCTGCAGGGCAATTCAGTCATTAGTTAGTTGCAATAAAATTGCTTCAATCTTGACAGCAAATATAGGCAAATCAAAAACAACTTGAGTGCGTGGTCTTTAGAATTAAAAGTTCCTGCAAGAGAACATTAATGACGGCATCTTCCGACAGATTTGACGATAATATTATTATACTTAAATGTTCAATTTTATATTTGTGTTATGTACTATAAAGTATTAATATTATATCATTTCAAAGTATGTCGTTGTTTTTTTCATGAATACATGTTCTTTTTTTTTCATACATTAACTAAAATGGTATGAGTAAAATTTCATGTCATATTCACGTAAGTTGTAAATTTACTACCAGGAACGTAAACATTTGACTGTTTCTGTAGATCAGCTATGAAATCGGTATAAGTGGTCAGATCGGGCATTTCTCTATTAACCCAAATCAAGCCCACCACTGGCCGTCAATGGTTGAAATTAGCACTTAAATGGATATTCAAACCGTTAGTTCTGTGCTACAGCACGAAGGTGATAAAAATAATCATAATCAGGTTATAGCAGCTATTGAGAGTGGTATAGTGAAGAGAAAAATGCGTTATTTTTAGAGGGAAAAATGCATTTGCTTGACTACTTTATAGAGTTAAAATAAAAAGATGCTGTGGGGTTGCCGCAATGCAGGACAGCCGACCTCCACATACACCTACCTCTAATGTGAGTATGTTTCATACTTATATGTTCCAACATTATACAGCAAGTGAACAATTTATTGACAATTCACTCATTGCTGTTACAGCATATTTTTAACCTATAATAACTGAAAAAAAAGTAATCCATACATTTAAACTTTGGAACAGAAATTCCTTTATATGCACTCTCTTTTTTCAGATTTTAAAACATACAATTTTAATAGCTAGTTTCTTAACTTCCTTTTGACAAGGTTTTCTGAATTCATAATATGAATCACATGGTAATCCATGTAAAACAGTTTACTGTAAATTATATTTGTTTTAGGTAGCGAGCAGAGGCACTCCTGCCGGTGCCTTATTAGCAGATTTCACTTAATGGAAATCAACTATTGAGGTCGTACCCATGACGCGATTTTCGAAATGTTTCTTCAAATATCCATCGATCCTACCCAGGAGATGACGAAAATTATATATATATTTTGAAAATTCGAAATATCTCCGTTACTGTACGTCGGATCGAAAAAATGTAAAGAATCATTCTTATAGGAATTTAAAATGTACTATAAATATTTTTAATATACATTTATTATCTATCTTATATTAACCGAGATATTTGCATTTTTCAGTTTTCAGCCTTTAGCAAACCCCCACTTCTACTCATCCTGCATAAACAATACTCGGTTATGAAATAAACCACATCATTCAAAGCTTAAATACCAAATATTGTTTTCAGAGACATTTATTATACGAGATACCCGTACATGCAAATATGTTCTGATTACCCCTCTCCCTTCTGAAGTTTTTGGACTACTTAAATTTGATTGATTGAGATAAAAATTATGATGATTCATTATAAATTACAGTACTAGATATAGTAAATAGTTTTCAATAAAATTAATACTTTATATTCAGATATATTACAGTAATTGCTATTCTTTCCGGCAAGAAGTTGGCAGAACTGTTTCCTGTCGGGAGGTTTCTTATTATCGTTTGTATTTATTCACTTAATAAACTCGGTGGTGTTGTGTTACCGCTAGGTAGATTTATCTATTGTTAAACATCACGCGGGAAGTCTGCTTAGTTTACGCAGCCCCTGCGTGATGGACTTTTTTATTATTAGCTGAAGCCTTGAAATAAAAAAAATATTTATACCTGGAAATGTGATGTGAGTTTTCTATTAAGTTACTAGCAGAACAATGTTTTGTTATAGTTATATTTGATAATATAAATGGGGCAAGATAGTAGGGTTCATTAAAGTTAAAGGAAGCATGCTCATTGTGACTAATGACAAAAATTAGTCAGCTTATACAGGGGACGGGCAAGGAAAGATGGCTTTCTAACAACCGTGGACTAAGTGGAATTTGCTTCACTAGTGGAAAATTCCGTTTGTTAAATTTTCCCCATGGTACTTTTATTGTTGGCTGGTCTGATGCAGGAAGCAGCGAGAAACCGCTGTACCCCCTTGTTACTCTCTTCATTCCATGGGCAATTATGATTATCTGTTTACGGGAACAAGTACCAGGTGCAGCCTATAGATTAAATTAAAAAAATCGACGTATAAATTAGTTTGGAAAACATTTTAACTTTCAAAAATGAATATGCTAAATATTTTGAGGAGCTTTTATGAGAAAAATGAATTAAAAATGTGAACACGGCAAAAAAAAACCCATTAAGATCACGATTTAAACAAACATTTATTAAAAATAAAGTTCGTGTTCCAAAACTTCATACACGAGCTGTATTAAATTACGCCAACGATAATGTGACAGTTGTTCAATTTCGAACTGAAATCGAAGGACGACTAAGCTGAACATTCAAATGCCTTTAGTTTTTTTTTTTTTTTTTTTTTCACTGTTTGTAGGCACACGCAGAGAGAAATAATCTGAAATGACTCAGCCCTGAAGAACGTGACTTATTCCTTTTTTTTGCTTCCGGTCTATGGCACCGAGGATTGGCGCAGTCTAATCATTGCCAACATAAATTGTTAAACATGCCGACCTTCTCTAACATTACCCAATGCTCTGTAATAATAATTTCCCTTTATTTGGTAGCACTGGGAGGTAAACAAACCATCTACAACTCCATTTTCTTGGTTTTTAATAATAAGTTACCAAATTTTTGGACGAGAAGTATGGAAAATTATGAATATTTTGTATAATATAATTTTGAAAATTAATTTAAATAAAAAATAAAGAAATACAATAATAAACAAATTTCTTTTTTAAGTTACTTGATACTTTGAAAAACCTTATCATTAGTGGTCCAATGAACTTGAGGGCAAAATATAAATTAAACTTATTAACTGGAAATGAAATACCTTTGACTTAAAACTAAAGAAGTTAAAGTATTCGTCATGTCTTTGTCTTAATATTAATTATTTATATTCCAAAAAGGGCTGATTATTTACGTGAAGTACCTATTACTATGTCCAGATTAACTTGACTTAATGTATTGGGTTAATGTCAGACAAATTTGAATAAATTAGCCATTGAGCAAGTTCGCCATTGTAAATTTGCTAGCAAATAGATAAGAAGGTGTTTATTATTCAGGGAATAGCTACAGTTTTGGCAAATGAGAATGTTTTGTCCCGTCAGTAATTATGAGTGAGTTAGCAGTTAGCATCCTATTCTTAGTTAGTTCTAGTGGATCTCTTACATTCTCTTATTTCTGTTACTTGAAGATCAAAAAGTATTGTTTTCACCTGGCCAGTATCAACCTCCTCCTTGAATAGGAAATAGCATTATTCTTAGAGATTGGTGAAAACAATTTGTATTATTTACTATCTCGGAACTATTGCCATTAAAGGGTGGTGACTATAGTAAATGAGTTATCAATATGTGTTCTCATGAATAAATGTTTTATGTATAGTGGTATTCATTGCTTATGGAATTGAACTTTCTTAATCATACTTATAATCTTTTGTTTTCTATTTGTAATTTGTCTTCTGATAATTTCGCTCTGTTGAAGATGTTAGGTTTCCTTTCTTTTGGGTAATTATCACCAAAAAGTTTTATTTCCCTTGAAAAGCAACAATAACATCCGCCCTTAACTATTCCTTCAGGTACAATGATTAATGATAAATATATTTACTATGTGTGTGGGTGTTGTGCGTTTATCTCCGTGAATACATAAGTAAATATAATTTTGAGTTAAATTATTATTTTACTGGGTATGTAGACTTGGAACTCCCAGTAAACAGGTCTAGTTCTCTGCCTTTGGATCCCCTTTTGTTCATTTTAGCAATTATTTACACGAGGCTTAATTAACAGTGTTATTTGCCAATATGAGATGAGAGCAGAGGTTTATCGAAGCGGAAATAGTTCATTGGGGTGTAATAAATTAGACATGTAGGATATTGGAATGAGGGGTATATGTATAGGTGGGGAGATATACTCGAGCAGCATATTGATTTGGCAGCGAATTATTATTTCCTCAATCCCAAATGGTGCCACTATCCTGTCAGAAGGGAGTCCCTGAATTTCCCGAGCACAATTCGGACGGATCTCCTGTCAATTTGCAGTCAGCCCCATCGCCAAAATCACTGCCTTTAATTGAAATTTAGTTTCCTAAAATTATATAATATATATTTAAATATCTATCAGTAAATTATTTTGACAGGTGGAGGATCCCATCATTAAGGAATATAAAAAAGTCCATCACGCCGTAAACTAAGCAGATTTCCCACGTGAAGTTTTACAATAGAGAAACACTGCTAACAATTATCACCACCGTGAGTAAATACAAACGGTATGAGAAATCGTTAAGTTAATTTTAAGAAGCTCCAAACGGAAACGGCTTATAAATTGTAAACAAATAGGACTGTCAACCACTGAGAGCTGAACAGATAGACATATTCTTCACCGGAAAGAAAAACAATTAGTGATATACATCTGAATATAACACATTGACTTTATTGCAAACTATTTGCTATATCTAGTACTGCAATTTATAACGAATCAGAATAATTTATATTTTAATAACTAAAACTATAGTAGTCCAAGAAATAAAGAAGGGGGGGGGGCATCAACAGAACGTATTTTGCATATATCTCACAAAGTAAAAGGTTAAAAGACAAGAAAGGTTAGGTTACACGTGAGCCGAACTACGGAAACGGCTGAACTAATCCGGAAGCTTCCGACAATAGCCGCAAACACACTTAATAAAAATGTAAATATCTCGGTTAATATTCAAGATAGAGAATAAATGTTTAAACAATATTTATAGTAAATCCAATTTGCAATAAGATTGGTTCTATACAATGATTCGATCCGACAGTAACGGAGATATTTCGAATTTTCACAAATCCCCCCTCTAAACCCTCCCTCCCCCTGTATATATATATATATATATATATATATATATATATATATATATATATATATACAGTTATACGGACTTCATTTTCGTTATCTCCTAGGCAGGATTGATGGACATTTAAAGATAAATTTCGAAAATTACGTCATGAGTACGACCTCAATAGCTGATTTCCCTTAAGGGAAATCTGCTAATAAAACTCGGTGTGTGGATTAGCACTAACGCCTTCATTATAATAAGCAATATCAACATTTCTAGGAACGGGCAGAAGTGGGGGTTGAAAAGGAGGCCTGAATTTAAAAATAGAGGTATTTCGTTTTCTATTCGTTTTTCTGCAAATATGCTCACGACAAAAGTAATTTTTGAAGTAATTTTTGTGATATTCACTTTTGTCTTATAACAAAGTATAAACGAGATATACACTAAAACGTTAGCGGGAGCCAACAATTTTATTGGGCTCTAACTATTGAACCGAACATAACAAAACTCGGTATGTCAATTAGCATTAATTCTTCCATGATTGTAAGCTATATTAAAATGTTTAGGTTTGAACGGGAGTGGGGGGGGGGTTACAAGGGAGGCCAGAAATAAAAATTCTCGATATTTCACTTTCTATTTGTTTTTCGACAAACGTGCACACAACAAAAGTTGTTTACTATGTTTTTTGGAGTAACTTTTGTTTTATACATTTTTTGGGAACAATTTATGAAGCAAGTAATTTGCGTAGAAATATTGATATGCTCAACAATGCCTTCCAATATGACTTCTACTAATATTACTACCAGGTACCTCACCTGGAAAAATGAATTCAAATCTATGTTAATATTTTGTCCTTAACAATTGAAATCTATGAATATTGCACAGAAGACCAGAAAGTTCGAAACCCTTGCGAAAAAATATATACAACAGGAATGTAGAGCATCAATATATATTCAATCAATATCAATAATGTAGAACAAGATTGATTCTATAACATTTTTCGACTTCTAATAATCCGCCTCTAACGCCCCTCCCCTATTCCTTCAACTATTTCTGCCAATAACAGATGTGATCTTTAGTGTTGACTGAAACAGTTGAATGTCGAGTATGGTATAGATCAAATAAGAATTTTCCAGACAAGGAGGTAAAAACATATTTGATGACGCCATAGTACAAGGAATTCTTATGTATCTCCCGTAATAAAAGTCTCATGAAAACAATATTTGGTATTTAAGCTTAGAATAAAGAGGTTCATGTTATAACAGGTTATTGTTAATATGAGATTAGTAGGAGTGGGGGCTTACTGAGGGCTGAAAACTGAAATGTCCAAATATCTTCGTTAATATACATATTAGAGAAAAAATGTATAAAATATTATTTATAGACAATTACATTTACAATAAGATTGGTTTTATACAATTTCCGGTCCGACTTATAATAACGGAGATATTTCGAATTTTCAAAATTCACCCCTTTAACTCCCCCCCCCCTCACTTCCACTTGTCCGATTACAGCCGTTAACGAACTTGATCTTTCTTTTTACATAAAACAATTATATATCGAGTTTGGTAACGATAACACAAAAATGGGTACAACTAGAGCGGTAATATAAATATATATATAATATAAATATAATTTTGAACGGACCTCATTTTCATCATCGACTTGGTAGGATCGATGGACATTCGAAGAAATTCTTCGAAAATCGCGTCAGGAGTACAACCTCAATAGATGATTTCCCTTAAGCGAAATCTGCTATAACAGTAAAAGTTCTTTCAAGGATGTACTGTATGAACTAAGACGAGATGCACATTCTGCTGCAATGCCTCAGATGATAATGACATCATTTCACCTCCTATTCTCTAATTCTCACGTAACTTATTGAAATTTAAGTTGAGCATGATATGTGTATTGATATCGTTAAAGTCGGTGATCTTATATATTGTAATACCGGTAAGTCCAAATACGTTAACATTATTACATCCATTATTGAAGTATTGTTATTTATCTTTCACATTTTCGGAAGGATTGTGAGCCTTAAAAGATAATACAGTTCATTACTTTCATTTTGAACAAAGTGTAAACTACATTTTAATCTTTTGAAGTGGTAAATTTAAAACGGTAAATCTTTATTATATTTGGAATGTCCATTTGCAGTAGGTTTCTCTTTAGGCTTATTGTATCTACAGGCTACACCTCTAGTAGCCATAATTTTTGTTTATTCATTACCAAACACTCCATATAAACATCTAATGTAAAACCAAATGAAGCGGTCGATAATGGAAACGTGGATTTAGTTAAGCAGTTAGTTGTAAATATATCCATAACATCGAATAATGTTATTTAATCACTGTTGTTGATCAACTCATTTTCTGGAAAGCTTGATTTTCATATATGATCTATATAGAGCTTCTAGAAATTCTTAAGGTCAATTTATAAATTTAAGCTTAAGCTAAATACCACTTGTTGTTTACATCCTCATCCAACATCTAAGGTGTCAGAATAGCACTTCGACTTACTCTCTGTATATATACCAGTGACGTCGGTTTGCGACTTAGATTCACTTGGACGGATCTTTTTAATATACGCCTACCACAGGGAAGGCCATTATAAAACGGTCCAGGATGCCTTTGCATATATTAGTACAGGATCGAAGCATACATGTATTTATAGTTTATAGGCTTTTGCTATCTTATGGGAACGGCCATGGTCAAGGGCTAGGTGGAATTTGATGAATGGTGTAGTATGGTCCTTACGCTATTGTCCACAGCCTCCCTGCTAAATAATGCTCTCCTTTGTTGGCCAACCAATAGGTCAACAACAATGACCTATAAATTATAGGCCACCTCTATTCTCTCCCTCAACGTCAGAGCTATACTATAAGCTGAGAACAGCTACCTGCCATTTCCTAACCTATATATAAGTGACTTCTCCTATTTCTTACTCGCTCTCATTCATTCATTCAAGACTGGCACCCCGAATATAAAGACGAACTACTCCGAATATAAAGATTGGATGAATCCATGCAGGAAATCATTAAATATCACAAACAATCTAGTAACACGTACAGAAAATGTGTGCACATTCATTTTGTTTTACCGGTGAGGTGAGAGTAACAATTAGGCGAATTTATTTAGCCGCCATCATCAGTAAATGATTGAAATAATAATGGTTCTCTGTCGAAATAAAGGAAACCATTAAATAATCCCTTTATTGTCAACAAATTAGTACGACCATTGGACGTATTTATTGTCGTTCATGATTTCAAATTAATCTAGTTATTATTAGTATTATTTAATAACGTTCACGTTTTGCTTCTATGTCTAATTGGAATGGGTTATCTACAAGTTACCATTCTTTTCTAGCCAGGGTGCGACTAAGGATTTTATTTAATGAGTTCGTCACTAACAAAATAAATTCCTATTGCCCAGTAGGGAATCGAACTCGCCAGACTTCGACTTGCCTAAACTTGCTATAGAGCTTTCGACAACGCTCTAACTCACATGGCTAAACGGAGCCACATAAATCTACTTGCCTATCCATATATATATAAAGATTGTATCATATTATCATTCCAAGAAAAAAATATTAAAAAAAACTTTTCTTGTTCTTCAGGCACTCTTCTTTAGTATTATATAAGGTACATAACGATAAATGAGGTGGCTGAAGACGGAAGTATTTAGCTAACTATGTTACCAGCCTTTATGGGATGAAATAAGAAATATTCTTTTGGAAATATGATTGAGGTAATTCCAAATAAACCCTCATACCTGTCTATGGTATATAATAGGAAGATTGAAGTTAGAGTTTTGAAATTAATGAATTCAAGCAGCCTACTAAAGAAGACGTACATTTAAGCACACTTTGTACTTTACATTTTCCTCATAAAACAATTACTAACGAAGGTAAAACGAATACAATTTTTCACCACCACCAAACAAGCCCCATTCCCGTCTGTGGTAGTAAAGTATAAAATACTCCTCACTAACAGTAATTATATATGTGATACTCTACTGGAAAACTGAAATATCCTTCTTGGTGACCTTAAGTCGGCCGTCAAAATCCCTTGGGGTCGAGACTGCAAACACAATTTGATATTTACCAATTTTCGGTAAAACCAATATTTACGAAGATATTGACAAATATGTGTTTACTGTCGAGGTAAACCCCTCCTTCTAAGGATGGTAGTAAAGTATAAAATAGTGACTTTAACATTATTCATTCTCTGAATACATATACAAAAAATCTCATTATTCTCAAATTTGTTCTTTACATTTTCTCGATAAAACAAATATTAAAGAAGGTATTGTCGAATAGGTATTTTTACTTCGAAGTAAACTCTCACCCCAACTCCCCTGCCTGTTGAAAATTGGAATTCTCATTCAACCTATGTTGTCCCTTGGGATAGTCGACTAAAAATATAAAAGCTCATGGAAATCCTCTTTGCCGTTTTTCCGTAATAAACGGGCGGACAGACTGACATAGAATATATTCAATTTTGAGTCATGTACCTTAAAGTATAAACATTGTGACAATCAGATGAGTTGTTAATAAACCCTATTAATGATCTATTTGCATTGCAAGTCGTCATCAGTTTGAATTGGAAGAAATATGATAAGAAACTGTGTCATGAGGACAACCTCAATTGCTGATATCCCTTCACGTATATTTGCTAAAATCTATAAGAATTGCAAATGTTCCTAAGTTAACAGAGTTGAAGCAATCGTATCATTTTGTGATAGCAAGTTAAATATTTTCTGTTTTCCCTTAAAGGAACCAGCTATTGAGGTTCATGGGGTTTCGAAAAATGTCTTCCAATCATCGATCCTACAAAGAAAATGTCGAAAATGAGGTCCGTTGAAAATTCTCTTTGTCCTCCACTCTCTCTCTCTCTCTCTCTCTCTCTATATATATATATATATATATATATATATATATATATATATATATATATATATATATATATACACACACACACGCACACACACACAGGTATATATTTTTTTAATCAGTGCGGTGACAGTCCAATCATGTAATTCAGTAACTGAATATACTGAACATGTTGAATAACCTAGTATCTCCATGAGGTCCCATTGGACTTTTGTCCTTATGCCCAATTTGAATTCATTCTCTCCTCCAGAGTCTGTGCGTGAGGTTCCTTGCGTGTCTCAGAGTTTCTCAATGGTGTCTGGGATCCTTGAATTTCGAATCTATTTAAGGTCTAAGTCAGTTTCGATGCTGCAACCTTCGGTGTCTATGGCACTGCGCCACCGAGCCCAAAAGAATATTGATTAGAAAGACTACATCAGCTTCCAAAGGCACCTGGCGACATTGAGTGGAGAAGGGGAATTTGTAAGCCATGCTCATTTCCTACCACGTGTCCCACCACTAGGCAAGCATTTTTAGTAGGGGAATGGCCAATCTCAAGCTTGAGGTGTTTCATTCACTGTTAGGACACACTGCCTGATTAGAAGACACGAACATATTTTTATTCGTATTCAGAAAGTATATGGAGCATCGCGCATAGCACACTAAAATCACTACTGACATAATGATGTGCTATTAGTAAGGGCAGAGTATGCCCTATTTTGAAAGAATAGAAGCCACCAGACAGCCCAAAACTCTACTCCTGGAGAGTTAGGATTTATTTAGGTTCAAACAACGACGGCTTAATGACCTGGAGAAGGAGTTTGGAAGTTTTTGCACTGAAAATAAGCCCGACAAAGACCCACACCGAATTTTCAACAAAAAAAGTCCATCACACAGGGGCTGCGTAAACAAAGCAGATTTTCCCACGTGTGCTACGAATTTGCATTTCAAAAAGTGAAAGTTCAATAAGAACAATATTTGTTATTCATACTTTAAACAATATGCGTCATAATATAACAGCCTACTGTTAATATGACATGAGTAGGAGTGGGGGTTTACTCGTGGCCGAAAACTAAAAAATGCAAATATCTCGGTTAATAAACAAGATATTGAAAACCCGTACATAACATCATTTATAAAACATAACGTATGCAATACGATTGATACAATGTTTCGATCCGACGCATAATAGCAGAGATATTAAGAATTTTCGAACTCCCTCCCCTCGGAACTATGGATTTCAGCCATAAGGGAAATCTGCTAAAAATGATGGTGATAGAGGCCTAAGTCCTCCGAACACTGCAGCATCCCATACTTCAGTATTCTGAGGATTGTTGAAACAGTCCCTAGCACTCATTGTCTAACACTGGTGCTGCTTTTAAGAAATAATTAATGACACTCAGTTCTCCTAAAAACATTGTATCCAAAAGTAACGAAATTCGTAAATTTAAAAAAAAAAAATGTTTTTATATTATTACATATTTCTTATAAACCAAATAAAGGGTGTGGACCGCCAGTATAAATAATAATGTTGTCATATCTGTCGATGCATACCTTCTTCACTGCACGATGGTAGAGTACAGTTGGCAAGCGCTTACGATGCAAAGGTACCATCCTCAAGCCGTCTAGAGTTGTACTACTATAGACAGCTTGAAGATTGTGCACTTGCATCGAAAGCGCTGGCCAACTGTACTCGACCATCAACCAGTTACCGACAGATATGACAACATATTTCTTAATTTACGATCACTGAATGTTAACAAATGATAAGAAAATCTATTCGCTGATGGCGCAGTAAAACAGATCATACTAGCTCCCGCATAACCGTATATATAGATATATATATATATATATATATATATATATATATATATATATATATATACGGTTATGCGGGAGCTAGTATAATCTGTTTTACAGCGCCATAAGCGAAAAGATTTTCTTATCATTGTTGCCCGATTTCGTATCAGCCTTATGTTTAGTAATCAGCTGAGTGGGGTGGCCTAATAAAAAAAAAAAGCCCTGGGAGAGAATGTGACCTTAGACGGTGGGGCCACGTGGTAGATGGGCTAGGAGTGGTGTAGCTGGTAGTGGCGGGAAAGGAGCGGTGAAGGCGAAGGTGAAGGGGAGGGGGGCAATGATCGCCCCGCCAAGGCCACCCCCTCCCTTACTTCCGCCCCTCCCCGCCCTTCCTCTTATCAGCCTTCTAGCCATCAGCCTCTTGCGTAAACTGTCACACTTAATACACACATCTAACTTACTCCGCAGGAGCAAAACTAAACGTAAACTTTCTTACACCACTTGTCGTTTGTCCTAGCATTGTAAAAAAAAAATGATAAAATTTTTATAAATAGTTGCTTCAGGTCGATATTGGTGGGTTTTCTATTTTTGGCACTTCAATGCTTGGAGTTGGAAGGAAAACTGCAAGCCACATCGACATTGTAAAATATTGTTACGAAAACTATGTACATGTAAGATTGAACAGAAATAGTCACGTATTTCGGAACTACGAAGGAGATAAAAAGGAGCCGACCGATGGAAGTACTATTGGCGCCCTAAGTGTCTACTGCGGCCGGGACTGTTCTAGGGCGTGGTCTAGTCCCTTCGAGACAGTTACCTTTGAAGTCGGCGCTCTTCTATAATAGCGTAATGCTCGCCCCGAAAGTTAGTTTGTTCTCAGCTGTCTTCAATTGATCGTCAGTGCATTCAGTGAAACAGTCCGACTTAGTTGCAATGCGGTAAAGTGTTTTATGTGAAGAACAGTGTTGTGCCGTGACTCTGTAGAGAACAGTATAGTGCCGTGTTTAAGACAGTGCATTGCCGTTAATTTCGCGAAGATCAGTGCAGTACCGTGTTTTTGTGAACTTCAGTGATTGTGAGTAAGTTATTGGACTGTGCAATAACAAGAACAATGCTATGAGTGCATACTGAGAGTAGTAGTTAAGAATAATTAACCAAGAGTGTAGTTAAATAAATTGTGCAGTAATAAAAACTCTGAAGCTTGTGTTTGTTTAATTTTGCAATCCAATAGAACTCTAATAAACAACGTTTATTACTGATTTTGTAATAATTAACATTATAATAAAGCCCATCAACAACGGTAGGTGGAATATTAAGAGTCTTGTAATGAAATTTCTATATCCGTCCATGATCCTCTGAACCTTTCAAAGACACTTCCAGCCATCTCTGAACATAGTCAAAGATTTAACATTTGTTTTTTTTAAATTATATAATTTATTTATCCATATAGCAATGTTCAATCAATATCTGTAGTATTTTCAGGTTGCATCATGTTATTGATCTCGTGAGCAGGTTAACCTCATTTTTACGCGACCCAACAAGGGAAGGTCACGAGGACATGCAGTGGTTTCCCATTGCCTTCTGCATCAGACCATGCAACAATAAAGGCAACATGAGAAATATTCCATTTACACCAGTAAAGTGGAGAAAATTCGATTCAAGGCCAGAGTTGTTAGATAGCCATCCCTCGGTAGCCTGTAGCCTGCTTAAGCTGGCTAACAATAGGCATTAGCCAGTATCAGCTCGCAGACTACAACTTTAATGTACCCTCCAGTCTTGCCCCACTGGCATGTTGTTAGAATTTAGACTATATAATATAAAATAATATATATAGATATATATATTTATATATATATATATATATATATATATAATTAATTAATTCTGTGTGTGTGTTTGTGGGAGTGTGTGCGCGCGCATCATACAAGTCATAAGTATATTATTACATCAATTAAATTGTCTAAAAAATGAATAAACCCTGACTTAAGGGCATACATTGCATAGAAACGTAAAGACATGTCGTCGTTACTGGAGACCCAATTCCATTATATATATATATATATATATATATATATATATATATATATATATATATATATATAAAACAATATATATTCATAATTTTGAACGGACCTAATTTTGATCATCTCCAAGTTAGGATATCCGATGACATTTTTTGAAACTTACGTCATGGACACAATCTCAATTACTGATTCATCCTAAGAAAAATTCGTTTAAATTAGTTGCAGATCTGAACCACACAAGGAGAGCCATGTGTGCGATCCACTCTAACAGCATGACTAAAATTTTGGTTTTCTGGGTTCCATCTGTAAACAAATTGGTTGCTAACAGAGCTCCATATAAGGTCCTCCTTTCTGATCAAGGAAAATGGGGAGTGGGGGGGTGGTCTGTGGAGGCTAATTACTAAAACACTTTGAAGCCTACAAAGTTAGCCGAGAAAAAAGTCCGTCACGCAGGGGCTGCGTAAACTAAGCAGATTCCCCACGTGAAGTATTACAATAGAGAAATTTCACGAGATTCGAACAGTTACGAAAACGGCCGAACTAGTTTTTGGCGGGAAACGCACTTTCGTCCGTTACCCACCCACATTTAATAAAAATGCAAATATCTCGGTTAATATTCAAGATAGAGAATAAATGTATACAATAATATTTATAGCAAAATTAATTTGCAATAAGATTGATTCTATACAATTTTTCGATCCGACATATAGTAACGGAGATATTTTGAATTTTCGGAAATCCTTCCCTCTAATTCCCCCCACTCCCACTGGTCCGATTTTAGCCATTAACGAACTTGATCTGCCTTTTTACATAAAACGACTAAATATCAAGTTTGGTAACGATTAAACAATAATTGCGACCGCTAGAGCGGTAACAGACAAATGTATATCTATATATATATATATCTATATATATATAAAATTGTAACCTCTGTCTGTGCATTGATTTTTTTCGCGAAATTTCACGATAACCTTTCGTTTCACATGTCATAGACACCATATCTGCATTTTGTTTCTTTCGTGTATGTTTGTTTGTTTGTTTGTTTGTTTGTTACCTTTTCACGCATAAACGGCTGAACCGAATTTTATGAAACTTGGTATGTATATTACTACTAACCCAACTTAGACTTTAGGCTATATTAATTTTCTCTGAGGCGAACAGGAGTGGGGGTTATAAGGGAAGCCTGAAATTAAAAATAGCGATATTTCGTTTTCTATTGGTTTTTCGGCAAATATGCACATAACAAAAGTTGTTTATTGTGTTATTTAGAGTAACTTTTGTTATATACACTTTTGTCGTATACCTAAGTATAAATGAGTTATACGTTAAAACTTTAGCGGGAGCCAACAATTTTATTGGGCACTAACGGCCGAACCGAACTTAACAAAGCTCGGTATGTCAATTAGAATTAATTCTTCCATGATTATAAGTTATATTAAAATTTTTAGGTGCGAACGGGAGGGGGGTTATAAGGGAGGCCTGAAATAAAAATTCACCATATTTACATGTATAAGAGACGGGAAATATAAAAATATCGAAGACAATGAAGCCTTATCGAACAAATATTCTATTATTAGCAAATCCACGGCAACGACGGGTATCAATCCTAAACACTGGGACGGGTAAATGTCAAAATATTGTGCAATGTAAAGCCTGCTAAAAAATACCATCACCATTCAGCCTCAAATGAATTCCCGGGCGAAGCCGGGTATCTGAGCTAGTATTTATATATATATATATATATATATATATATATATATATATATATATATAAAATTGTAACCTCTGTCTGTACATTGATTTTTTTCGCGAAATTTCACGATAACTTTTCGTTTCACATGTCATAGACACCATAACTGCATTTTGTTTCTTTGGTGTTTGTTTGTTTGATTGTTTGTTACCTTTTCACGCATAAACGCCTGACCCGAATTTTATGAAACTTGGTATGTATATTACTACTAGCCCAACTTAGACTTTAGGCTATATTAATATTCTCCAAGACAAACAGGAGTGGGGGTTATAAGGGAGGCCTGAAATTAAAAATAGCGATATTTCGTTTCCTATTGCTTTTTCAGCAAATATACACATAGCAAAAGTTTTTTATTTTGTAATTTAGAGTAACTTTTTTTATATGCACTTTTGCCGTATACGGAAGTGTAAATGCGTTATACGCTAAAAACTATAGCGGGAGTCCACAATTTTATTTGGCACAAAAGACTCAACCGAACTAAACCAAACTCGGTATGTGAATTAGTACTAACGCCTTCCTTATAATAAGCCATACGAACATTTCTAGGGACGGGCAGGAGTGGGGGTTATAAGAGAAGCCAGCAATTAAAAATAGCGATATTTCGTTTCATATTAGTTTCTCGGCAAGTATGCACATAACAAAAGTTGTTTATTTTGTTATTTAGAGTAACTTTTGTTATATACACTTTTATCGTGTAACGTATTATAAACGGGATATACGCTAAAACCTATAGCGGAAGTGAGCAATTTTATTTGGCACAAAAGACTCAACCGAACTAAATAAAACTCGGTATGTGTATTAGCACTAACACCTTCATTATAATAAGCCATACCAACATTTATAGAGGCGGACAGGAGCGGGGGTTGTAAGGGAGGCCTGAATTTAAAAATAGTGGTATTTCGTTTTCTATTCGTTTTTCTGCAAATATGCATATAACAAAAGTAGTTTATTTTGTCATTTAGAGTAATTTTTGTTGCATTCACTATGTTCGTAAAATGAAGTAAACACGTGATATACGCTAAAACTATAGTGGGAGTCATTAATTTTATTAGTGCTTATTTAAGTGTTTTTAATGAATGAATATTATGACAAATGATTTTATTTTTTAGTCACATATGATAACTCTATATATGATTCGGATTAGTGAGGTTATATATCTCCGTCGTCCCCTTCTCATTTATTTATTTCTCCTACAAAATAACATTGCTATTTATTTCCAATAGAAATGTAAACTATAAGAGCATTTCCGTTATTTAATTTGCATAATGTATTATTTAAACTAAGTCATGCTGAATTGTACAAAGAGGGATAGCGGAAGTTATGGGGATCAAACTCTTTCGTTCTGCTAATACATATATTATCTTATTTCCGATATCTTGATGTTATTGAAATAAATATATACCATCATAACAATTAGACGTTAATAGTAATGTTATTATGAAAAAAGACAATATCCATTTAAAATTGATATGATTTAAAGTATTAATTATTTTGCAGGGAGGGCTATGTTCTATTCCCCTCACCTATATTTTTGAATATGATTCAAATTATTTTTCGGGTAATACTATTATTTAATTCCATCAGGTAGATAAATTATTAAAATAATACTTTGAATCAATATTTTAAGGAAAACTATGGAGATGCTAGAGCGGAAGGAGGCCGGAGCCTAAACAGTTAATTGAGTTAACTTATTTCCTGTGAAATGATTTCCACTGAGCTCTACTATTACGAATATAATCTAATTACAAAACTATGCTTAAACTATATGAGCTCGGATTGGTTTTTGACAGGAAATAAGTTTCATTATAGAGGATATTTAATTGTAATAAATGCTATCCACGATTATGGTTTGAAGTATTCAAAAAGGTGAGTTAACAAGTGGAGAGGGGTAGATCAGGAACACAATTTTATTTATTCTTCAAAATTAAAATTTCTCATCTATACGTCGCCCGCCTGACCCTCAGGGGAAACAATGATTAGGGGCTTATTTTCATTTATTCATGAAATACAATTTTTTTTTTCTGTAAGTCGCCTGCCTGTCCCTCACGGGAAAACAATGCGCTCAGACGGGAAGTGTAGTAAACATTGAAGCCTTGCTCAAAAAAAAAAAAAAAATACTATCATCATTCAGCCTCAAATGATTTCCCGAGCGAAGCCGGGTACCTTAGCTAGTATATATATATATATATATATATATATATATATATATATATATATATATATATAAAAAATTGTAAACTCTGTCTGTACATTGATTTTTTTCGCAAAATTTCACGATAAATTTTCGTTTCACATGTTATAGACACCATAACTGCATTTTGTTTCTCTGGTGTCTGTTTGTTTATTTGTTTGCTTGCTTGTTTGTTACCTTTTCACGCATAAACGGCTGAACCGAATTTTATGAAACTTGGTATGTATATTACTACTAACCCAACTTAGACTTTAGACTATATTAATATTCTCTGAGATGAACAGGAGTGGGGGTTATAAGGGAGGCCTGATATTAAAAATAGCGATATTTCGTTTCCTATTGGTTTTTCGGTAAGTATGAACATAACAAAAGTTGTATATTTTGTTATTTAGAGTAACATTTGTTATATACACTTTTTCGTATACCGAATTATAAACGAGATAAACGCTAAAACCTATAGCGGAAGTGAGCAATTTTATTTCGGACAAAACACCCAACCTAAATAAATAAAACTCGGTATGTGAATTAGCACTAACGTCTTCCTTATAATAAGCCATACTAACATTAATAGGGACGGGCAGGAGTGGGGGTTATAAGGGAGGCCTGAAATTAAATATAGTGATATTTCGTTTCCTATTGGGGTTTCGGCAAATATCCACATAACAAGATTTTTATCTTGTTATTTAGAGAAATTTGCTCAACAATTCTTTTCAATATGAACTACCAGGTACCTCACCTGGAAAAATTAATTCAAATTATAATATATTATTATAATATTTTGTCCTTAATAATTTAAATCTATGCATAATGCACAGGAAACGGGAAATATGACAATATGGAGGACAGCGAAGTCTTACAAAAAAATTAATTTTATTATTAACAAATCCACAAAAACGACGGGTATTAACCCTAAACAAACGAACGAAGGGTAAATGTCAAAATATTGTGCAAAGTAAAGCCTTGCCAAAAAAATACCATCACCATCCAACCTCAAATGAATTCCCGGGCGAAGCCGGGTATCTGAGCTAGTATATATATATATATATATATATATATATATATTTATATATATGTATATATATATAGATAGATAGATAGATAGATAGATAGATAGATAGATAGAGAGATAGATAGATAGATATACAGTTTTGAACGGACCTCATTTTCGTCATCTCCTAGGCAGGATCGATGGACATTCGAAGAAAATTTTCGAAAATTGCATCACGAGTACAGCCTCAATAGCTGATTTCCCTTAAGGGAAATCTGCTAAAAAGCAAAATGTCATTAATGCGTTGCATATAGGTTTTGGGTACCAGCTACATGAAATATTGCAATACATTTTATTTCAATTATGTCTATAGGACAGAGGAATATTTCCAACCTACATTGAGAACCAAATATGAGTCCAAAAGAGATGCATGGACTATTAGTGAGAACTTCACGAATGTGATTATTTAGTTCACTTCTCTAAAATTATCGTTCGAAGAAGTGGAGGAAACTTGTTTAGAGGATGAATTAAGGATAATTTTAGATGACTGAACCAGCTGGGGTTTAAAAGTAGTTCATGGCCTAGGTAGTCAGTGACCAGATTTATAATAATAAAAAAAAATAGAATTACAGTAGCTTTAAACTTTCTTAATGATAATTCTGGTCATTCATTCATTTCTACTCATTAAATATTTCAAAACAATATGTTACTGTAGTATCAAATGATTTTCAACTTTTCACATACTGTAAAAAGTTTGCAATAAGCAATTATCATGTTTCTAATTCCCATAAATATAATGTTCGGTTCTCAAATCGCTTTCTTGGCATATGTAGTACAAGCTGCGGTAACTAATGTAAAGCTAAAACATTTCATTATCTTGAGCATAATTTATTTAAGTATGCTGCTAACACTAATTCGAACAGTGAATAAAAGCAACCGTTTCGTGAGATTGGCTGTTACATTAGTATTGAAAATAGGGATGGGCCCTATAAAATAATCTAGAAAAAAGAAAATGCTTATGTACCGATTTATTACTTGTTAATTTCCCCTCCCCTCCCCGTCTAAATTCCGGGTAACGATCTATGTCTACAATCATAATGTAGTCTGTATGTATGCCCACTTCAGCTGGTTAACGTCTATCATTAGTCTGTTTATGAAGGCTACGGACTACAGATATTTTACATTTCTGACGATGAGTTATATTCAATTATTCTGATTACTTTATTGTTGGATAGTCAATGGGAAGTCCTTTGGAACCCCTAAAGTGTCCTTGTGGCCTGAGTCACCTGCAAGTGCATCAGTTAAGTTGAGAAAACGAAGCTGTTAGTCACAGTGAATAGTCTATGAAGAAAGCCAAGGTCCTCCCTTCTTTAAGGGCTGTAACACCTCAAATTCAATAACTTTCTATCATATTAAAATTCTAAAACAATGGCTTAAACAACACGGTCAAATTTAAAACTTTTTTGTTGGCCGACATATTCCTTTGCGTTAAATATTTTCTGAAAATGATACTCCATGGGAACCCCTATAAGTATTCAATTCATAAATAATTACATAAACAATTAAATTCGTTAACTAAGCAGATTCCCCGCGCGCGTCACGTATTTGCATATATCCCGGAACGTAAACGTTCAATGAGAACAATATTTGGTACTTAGGCTTCAAATAAAGTTCTTCATAATATAATAGCTTTAGGTTCATATGACATGAGTAGGAGTGGGGGTTTACTGAAAGAACTAAAAAATGCAAATATCACGTTTAATCATCAGGATAGTGAAAAAAATGTGCATAAAAATATTTATAGAACATTACATTTACAATAAGGTTGGTTCAATACACTTTTTCGGCCCTACGCATATTAACGGAGATATTAAGAATTTCCGAGATATTAAGAATACGAAATTTCCACTCTGTATATTATCTGTAACTGTATATTCATAATGGTACATAGTGTCTACAGTAAAGTATACCATATATTAACTGAGCAGAGAATAAATACCATAAATAACTGGGTGCATCTCCCAAGAGCGCATCCTTTTAAATTACTTACTTATGATAATTAAACAAATTCACATCCCTAAAAATACACACTACATTGCTAAAAGTATAAGCATTAAGTAATTTGTAAACATAGACCCATATCATGTCGGCAGAGGAGGGACTGGAATGATAAAGGAAGAAGACACACCTCTCTATTCTTATTGGTGACAACCTGCTATTCATTCAGGATATCAATCCTGTAATTCAATTATATTAACAAATCTGATTATATTATCTTCACAATACTAAAACTGTTTGTTCAAATAATTTTCACGTTTTAATTAAATAAAGTATTAAATAAACTTAAGGGCAAACTGACATTTCTCATGAATTAATGTTTGGGAGACGAGAAGGGGGAGGGGCGTATACATTACTTGGTGCAACCTGTTACTGGCGTTAAAAAAATAACATAGATTTGAATTATTAAGGATAAAATATTAACATAGATTTCAATTAATTTATCCAGGTAAGGTACCCGGTGGTTCATATTGGAAAGAAGTGTTGAGCATATCAACATTTCTATGCAAATTACTTGCTCCATACATAGTTAAACGTAAAATTTATAAAACAATAGTTACTCTAAATAACAAAGTAAACTACTTTTGTTACGTGTACATTTCCGAAAAAAAAAATACAAAAGGAAATATCACAAATTTTTATTTCAAGCCTCCCTTATACCCCCTACTCCCGTTAGAACCAACGATTTCAATATAGCTTATGATCTGGAAGAATTAATGCTAATTCACATACCGAGTTTTGTTAAGCTTGCTTCAATCGTTTGTGCCATAATAATTGTTGGCTCCCAATATAGTTTTTAGCGTATATCTCATTTATACTTTGGTATACGACAAAAGTGTATATAAAAAACGTTACTCTAAATAACAAAATAAACAGCTTTTGTTATGGGCATATTTGCTGAAAAAGTAATACGAAACGAAATATCGCTAATTTTAATTTCAGGCCTCCCTTATAACCCCCATTTCTGTTAGTCTAAGAGAATATTAATACAAGTTGAGTTAGCAATAATATACATACCAAGTTTCATTCAATTCGGTTTACCCAGATGTCGTTCAACAAACTGCAGATGTCGTGTCTATGCAGTGTGAAACGGTAAATTATCGTGAAATTTCGAGAAAAAAATCAATGTACAGAAAGAGGTTACAATTATATATATATATATATATATATATATATATATATATATATTTGTGTGTGTGTGTGTGTGTGTGTGTGTGTGTACAAAATTTTGAACGGACCTTATTTTCCTCATCTCCTAGGTAGGATTGATGGGCATTTAAAGAATTATTTTGAAAATCACATCATGAGTACAACCTCAATAGCTGCTTTAAACAATGGTAATAAACGAGAATGACATTTTTAAAATTCATTTTTTTTTTTTTTTTTATGAGAAGATATGTGGTAGGATTTCTTCCTTAAGTGGGAAACTGAGGAAGGATATGTTGAACCACTCATGAATTTTGGATCAGGCTGCAAAACTAAAATTTACTAATGATTATGTTTAAGAATGATTTACGTAAATTAAAATCTTTTCATTCCTCTTTTACTCTATGGAAAACAACACTCATAAATCTGTTTTTTCATAATAAGGGGAAGTAACAAGAGTATCAGCTGAAAAAATATACTTTATAAAAATATCTATTTCCATAAAAATATTATGGATCATACTTGCACAAGCAACTATTATAATTATTATTTATTAAATTATTCTTCTCGATGAAAGTAATATTTTTAGCAAGAAGGGAAAGGCCTGGTTAGCCAATCTATGCCATATTCTACCACATGACTCGTTTAGAGATACCGCAAATAAATTCAAGTCCACTACATTAGGCTCACTAAGTGTCAAAAATGAATGACTTAATTTATAGATGCGATCGAAACCTGCCCCACGTTATGAAGATAAACATTCAGTTTAATTTTAAATCTCCTAAAATATTATTATAATTCAAATACATAGAACGAAAGAATATTTTCCATATTTGTATTATTATTGTGTGTGTGTGTGTTTTTTTAAAATACCTGTTATTAGTTGTCTTTAAATTTGGTGAAAATAAAGATTAAAATCAATGACTAAAAGCGTCATCGATTGACTGCTTACCTGGAAATATCGGCGGTAACCTCGTTTTACTCCAGATGTCGTTAATTCTTAATAAAACAAATAGTGTTATCATGCCTCCAGGCTATCCCTTAATTTTTAAACTGAATACCTGGAACGACAAAGTAAACTTTTAATCACGTTGTTCTCCTTTAACAACCAGTCAATAAAAGGGTATCTAAATCAAATTTCCTCAAATACTTAATCCAACATATGTTGCAATACTAGCCAAAGCATTATTTTTTGCATAACCTGCAATCAGTCCGAAATAATTGAAATATTAATATCTTAATCTCAATTGATTATTTTTCAAAGGCGTACTCTGATATGAGCCATTTAAATTGACATTTTTTTAACTGAATCATTATTAGAAGGTATTAGGGGAAATCATCAACTTATGTATTTACAACCACACATGACCTCTTCTGAAGTGGCGTTTGCCATTCCCTTAGCGTCACAGAACTCAATAAGTGTTACGTATTGTTGTCAAGAGACAAGAGAGAGCTGTTCCTGTTAAGAAATGTTAAACAGGTGGTTAGCATGCTAAAAGACTAATCAATAGTATTTACAAACTTTTTATAATAATACATACTAATTCTAAGGAATTCACTGATATCTGCTTACTAGAATGTTTCATTTCTTCTCAACAAAGTCACTCTTCGAGATTCTTCGCAGCAGTAGTAGGATTGGGATCGGATGAAAAGATTTTTGTGACATCTGCATAGATTGCTAGGAGAGTTGTTGGTGATGTAGGGATGGTTGGTCTAGCCCTCAACTTCCAAGAACTGTGAGAATCAATTCTTGATAATCTCATCTCTTGGAAGCGTCAGAAGAGAATTCGTCATATTCTATCCTTTCTCGAACAGTCATATAACGAAGAGGAGATGTTTTTCCTTCCAAATTGGGCATTTAACAAATGCCTTGATTACATCCTGAAATGGCCAGTTTTGACATAACATTCCCATTATCTTAGAATTTTCATTCTTCATGAAAACACTTCTAGCGTGTCATTTTTAGCTAAAGTACGTACACTCTCGTGAGCCAAAGATTAATGAATTTTGTCTAATATGATGTGGCATTCTTTTTGAAGCTATAAGATATATCGAACATTACCTTCTATCATTTTTGATTTTGTCTCTCTTAATGGGGTACCTTCCTGTTGTGAGTGTAGTAGTAGGTACCGTGCCTGAGTTTCAATCAACTACTTTGTCTCCCAGATTTCACAGGTATGTACCTGTGCTCCCTTCCCCCTCACTAATGTTAGTGTGGGGGAGGGGAGCAGACTTTAGAAACAGTCGTATCTTTTCTTGAGCCTGATGATATCTCGCTAGTATATTTAGCATGCCCAGAGGTTGGAACATAGCTATTCATTAATTTGATTACCTTATCTTGTGGAATAGCTTCTAAAAACATTTCTTTCTGTCATCTTACACTAACATAGCCGCTTCTCTCTTTCACCTAACAGATAGATCTAAAAATGTTATTTTTTCACTTACACGTTGCCTTTACAAGTAATCCAATGCAACTTTCTATGCTCTTTATGCCTCAAATTTTATTTGAACAATTCTATACTTCACACTTATTTATATAGATCTATACTTTACACGTTTTATATAGATCTAATGATTAAGTTCGTTAAGGACTAGAATGGGGCCTAGAAGAATGGATATTTAGTGCAAAAAGTGTGCAGAATCATACTCGTAAAATCAATATACCAGACTTGATATTCTACACATTTTTCTCCAAAGCATCTGCATCCTCTCCTTACATCTGCTTCTTGCTACGGCAGAAAGGGATGAGGGATTATTCCCTTCAGCTTGTCAAACCGGTATCGAGAAAATGTGCTAAATGTACGCAGCATCTGCGTTACTTCCCTGGTCTATACTAACCTCCTATACCCCAACTTCGCTTCACTTGGTTTTTTAATCTTGTACTTGTCAGTCTGACAACTAGACTTTAATTTTACCTGCAATAAATTTCAATCTCAATATAAATAATTATGGTATGCCAAAAGTTGAATGTCTACCTTACGTCTTTTACTTTCACACTACATAAATATCTGTTTTCTCTTGAATCCAAGATTCAATGATCTTGAGTTTATTATTTTAATATTAAATATAATGCCTTATGAATCAGCTTTATTAATGTCGCGTCACTTTTCGATAACAAAAAGTAGTACTGTTGTTTATGCAGGTAATATGTTTGTAATTGTTGCCTCGATCAAGATTTCCATAACCCAAGTGGTTTGAGACTAATAAAGGGATGGTTTAGTGGGGTGAATGGGAGATTAATGTACAAACAGAGTTGGCTAGTGGACAAAAGGATTTGTGGATAAGATGGCGGGTAATATAGAGGAAGGAGCCAAAGGCTGAGCCGAGCTCTATAGGGGGCCAGCCATGCGTGCATCTCCCTCACCAAGACTCTCACGGGAATCTATCCAAAAGACGGTTTATCCCCAGCTTCCCTAACTTCCAAAGCCCCACCAGCCATCCTTACTATATTCACTAAAAATATACCTACAAACCTCTCCAAATTCAACTTTTATAAAGAACTGTCTTACTTTTCTGTTAAATATATTCTAATGTTGTTATTTTTTTTTTGTCGTGTTCTCAAGTATGTGGGGCATGATCATGTATAAATTCCGTCCTATATTTGTACAATTTCACCTGAGTTGCCAAGAGTTTTCCTTATATTATAGGTAGAGATAGATTCACAGAAGCTGACTTGGCGAGGAACATTGGTTAATTCATTTGTATGTTCCTAGACCCATGGCACTTATGGAAAATCAGCTATTGAGGTTGTACTCATGACGTGAGTTTTGAAAATTTTCCGAAAAATTGAAAAAATATAGTAAAAACTAGATACACAGGAGACGGGAAATATGTATTGAGGACAGTGAAGCTTTAAATAAAAAATAATTTTATTATTAACAAATCCACAGCAACGACGGATATAAACCCTAAACATTGGGATGGGGAAATGTTAAAATATTATGCAAAGCAAAGGCTAGCCAAAAACTTCCATTATCATTCAGCCTCAAATGAATTCCCGGGCGAAGCCGGGTAACTTAGCTAATATATATATATATATATATATATATATATATACTAGCAGACCCGGCCACGCGTTGCTGTGGCGAAAGTTATTGTTATATTACATTGTAGTATACAATTTAAGAGGAACGGTAGGAGAACATCAGTCACGGGGTCCACCATGCTTTTTACATAGATGGTATTTGTAAAAAAATATGGTGACCTCCATGACAGATTTTCTACGACTACAACTCTTTAGTACAATGAAATTATTTACGAACCAAGACGGAAATGTTGAAGTTGGTACACAAATTCAAGGGATTAGGATTTGAAGGGGAAGGACGTTGAACACGATTGATAAAAATTTTCTTTCAGTTTATATTAAGCAGAAATCAATACAAAAGAATTAATTTTTAAATTTATTATTTCCATTTAATTTTGTAACGAATGAGCATATTACAAAGTTGTTAGTGAATAACATATGACATTTAAACTTATGAATGGGGTAGGTAAGGCAGATAGTCTTAAATCTTTAACAGTAATATTTATTAATTTAAATTATAAATACTTTAAATTTCAATTTAATTTAGCACTAATCGGTGCACAATATTTTTGGTTAACCTGTCTTTAGCTAACACAAATAGATTCGACGGTTTCCCAACACGTGAACATACAACATAAAATTGCCCATGAGAAAAACACGGATTTTCCAAATCTAAACCACAAATGGACATTATTTGGCCTTGAGACTTATTTATTGACATGGACGAATTGGAAACTGTAGCCGTTTGAAAGGTTTGGTAGAATCTGACGGTATCATTGGAATACTGGCAACAGGACCACTTTTCCTTTAAACTTCCCAGTTAAAATGGTTGCTTCAAGAATGTTTCCGGTTATCTTTTTGATGATCAAACGTGTACCGTTGCATAATTGAGGTGGATTCAAATTACGTAGGAGAATAATCGGGGAACAAATCTTTAATCGAAGATTGTGGGGTGGAATTCCAGGTATATCTAGTGAATTCAAAAATTCAGCTGGAAAATTTACACTTTCATTTTCATCAACAACAGTATCGATTGATTTAAAAGACATTAGATCGCCTGGTAACAACTGTTGTATCTGGAAGTTAATTTCGTCAACATCAACATTTTTGGCTGCCAAAATCGCCCGATGACTGAGCCAGTTATGATTCAAGTAATTATTCTGTATATCCGGAAAAATACTCTGAATCAATTCATTTTTATCTTGAAGAACAGTGCAAAAATTGTCTGGCAGTTTGATGCATTGCGTATTTGGTTGGAGTTCTATTTTACCGTTCCCAATATCTAGTAAAAAGCAGGAATAATTTCACTGTATTATCGTCACTATAATTTGAATTTGATTTACACTTCGGTCTAAGTAACACGTGGTTGGCTATGCTAACACCAAAAATTAAAAAAGTAGAAATAATTGAATTTCACGGTGTTTTGTTTACTACAAAATAAATTTAATTTATACTTTAGCCTCAAAAACACGTGGTAATCATGCTATTGAATTGTAGCTTATATGACACGTTTGTCGGTTTACCATAGCAGTGCCATCTATTGATTACTTACTCAATCCAGTCAAAAAGTATCGACCTCTGTTAGAATCTTTTGGAGTTAACAGATAATTGTGACTGTCAATTAATTATAGACAAATAATTTGCAATAAAATAAAATTGCGACTATAATTAGAGATCTAAGCTATCCTATCTCTCAAGTTGGACCAGACTGCTCACGGTGTGCCAGTTTAATTTAAAATCGGTTAAGTAGTTTAGGTGTCCATCGCGGACAAACATCGTGACAGGAGATTTATATATATTAAGATATATATATATACATATTTGTCTGTTACCACTCTAGCGGTCGAAGGCTATTGTCCTGTAGCCTCTGATAATCTTCAATCCACCTACCTTGTTCACTCTTTCTAGATTCTTTATATGCTATTCCCTCGTTTGGCATATCTTCCAAAATATATGTTATGCCATATGTTTATCCAGTCAACATTGCTACTTTGTACATAACACTATGTTTGCTGTTATTTCTGAGCTAGGAAATTATATTTCTGCTAGTAGCTGATTTACTATGGTAATCCAAAGAATTGGGTAATAACTCTAGTCTTGTGTGGCATGCAAAGTGTCTGTCTTTTGGCCGGTTGTAAGAAAGGTCTTGGGCATCGATATTCCTTTAGATTATGAATGAGATACGGCCACCATATGTGATCAAAAGCACCTTGAATTTCAAAAGATATTAATAGTACTTACTGTATGTCTCACAGTTTCATATATTAATGTTTTAATGTGTACTTAAATTGTCAGAAGAAGTAACGCCACCAGATTTTTTCGTTTTATTTCAATCCAAAGCAGTTACTTGCTTCAGCAGAATTGCTAAATGCTGGTCAATGCTCTTATTTAAGTTATGTTATGACCCGATGATCCACAGTGACTGAGAAAAAGTAATTTATAAATTTTACTTTTTAATTAGTTCTTCTGTACAATAAGTCTACATTTCTATTTCAGTATTGTTTATTTACGTACATTTGATTAAATTTATTTATTATTTTGAGAACTATTATAAATTATTCACATTGATTTAAATATCTACATTTTGAATGTTATGTAGCTCTGAAACTAGAACAAATGGAGGTCGGCGTAAATCTAAGAGTGATGTTCATTTGGCACACGTATATTGTAAACGTTTTAATTTTTAAACAAATAAAACAATATTCATTTATGAAAAAAGAGTAGTATCAATCATAACTAGAACAAACAACCGCGACAAATTAGGTTTTCACATTTCAGAAGATCTTAACTTAAAACTTAAAGTTGCCGATGAATAACATGGTCTGTACACTGAATCCAGGCATGTATGATACAACGATGTCAAATTATAAATTATGTAAAAGAAATAAATTCCGCCGAGTTGGAGAGAATGTGAATCCGCTCATATTTTCAACATCGTATCATTTTATTTTTCGAACTTGTTACGATTTACTGGTATCAGATGATACAAGCAAAGAGAAATCAACTGTTCACTGAATTTGACTGCAACTAACATAACGATCAACAAAATAAACAACGAAAATCGAAAAGTCATTATAGACATCTTGCATTTAGATCTTCTAGATTTTTTCAATAATCTTACATCATCTTCACCAGTACATTCCGATGTTTGAAACATCGGAAAATTGGACATCTTATTGAATACTTAATTGAATTTCCTAAAAATACCGTATCATTAACTAAAAACCACCCCATACTATAAAATATGATTGGGATCCCTCGTAAAGAATATTTTAAAAGAGATTTTCATTTTGATCTTCTTTATTTCTTTCATTTAACTTTTTCAATTTTAATTAACCAGAACTATTAACGTAGAAGTAATAAAAGCTTTATTCAGTCACTCGTTTTGTCTGTACTTGTATGCTCGAATGTCAACAACTGATGATTTTAAATCAACCGTCTTTCCCTGGTCTGATTCAACCTAACGGATCCAACTAAAATCCAATCCCGCTAAACTTTTTAAATCACATTTCAAGAAATATAGAATGCAATTATCTTTAATACTTTTTTGTGTCCCTTCTTCTTCTTTGTTACAACTACTTGCGTGTTTGTGCACTTCTCTAGGTTGCACGCGGGTATTGTAAGTTGTAACATTGGTTATTGTTTAAAAAAAAAAAAAAAATTATTTTTACTACAACTAGAGGGATCAAATGTCATTATTGTCATACCTCTGTCATGTCATTTATCAAACAGCTGTTAAATCTTGCAAGAAGACCTCAGGATATAATTTTAAACATTGACATTTAATTTTAGCTCTGGACTCTGAAATACAATACAAGTTCTGAAGCTATGCTTTCGAATAAAAACTTTTGAAGGATAGACGGAGTTCTCTTTCATCTTTCTATTGATCGCCCTTCACTCCCAGCAATAACCATCCGTTTTGAATGTAGGAGATTGAAAAATTGTACGAAATTTGGGTTCAATACCCTCATTCATGGACACCTTTCATCTCAATCCAACATTCGATAAAATCTGGTTGCAAATCTAGTCCATACCGACCACCTTGAACGACAGTCGTGTAGTCTGTTTAAACAGTTACTATGTCAAATCTATCTGTATAGTCCTTCGTTATATATAGAAGATGGTGTGCGAGAGTGAACTTGTAATAATAAATAACTGAAACATACGTGAACTATTGATCTTTAGAAGTACATAATAAATGGCTAAGGTCACATAATGCATGCGCAACTACGAGTCGTTGGTTCCATTCCCGCTGGAAAATGGGAACTCATTTAATAAAAACCTTAGTCCCACACTGCCTAGAAAAGGGTGGCAACCAGTAAATAACCAGTCAGAATTAGCCACAGTAGCATAAAGTGGACGTTGGTAAGTAACATGCAGATATTATTTTAAATTGTCCTGTATAAACATGCGTTATTTTAAAACTAAACTTTTATTAGACAGTTCCAAAATAAGCAATGAAACATAAAAACTCCCAACAAACAAGGCTTGGGTAAACTGAATAGATTTCCCCCCGTGCTAGAATGACGTGAAAGAAGCCTATGTAAACCGGATTTGAAATGTAAGCTGACCACGACGTCACACTTATTTGCATGTATTTCACATGGAGGTCCGTTGATTACAATATTTTGTAATTAAGCGTTGAATTATACCTTTCATGGCTCATTAGAATATTATTATCTTGAAATGAAAAGAGGAGGTTAATTTAAAACAATTGTCACTAGTAAATTATGGCAATTAATTGCCATGAAAACATGCCAAACATAAGCACTCAAGAAATGGACGTAATAACTTCCTTAAGATTCCCTTAGCAAATCAATTTGCCCCTGATACTATTTCATATATATCTTCACAACTTTAATTTCTAGTGAGCTAAGGTTTTGTTTAATAATAGAGAAACGAACTCTATTTTTGCTGATATCATAAAAATAGATATATAAATAAAATAATGACCATCCGACATTGAATGCTTAATTTGAACTGTAAATTAGTTACTCTTGTACTTTATAGAAACGTGAAAAAAAAATTGTATCGATGTTCACTGTGATGAATATGCGTTATCACGTAGTGAGTTGTATGTAGTGATGCTTGGGGGTTAAGCATTTGAGTTAAATGATTGGATATACTAATTCATTTGAAATAGAATATCTTACACAGACAGATGTTTCAAGGATTTTTTTTGCGATGAAAATATCTGAAAGGCTGACGGACAGCTCCTATTGAGAGGTTTGTGTGGTATATGGGAGAGTTGGGTTGCTCTCTAAGCAGACTTCACGTCAGTCCCAATTTCATGGTCAGTGAAGATTCATCGGGGTGCGAGCTGTATAACACCCTCTTCTCCAATATATACAGGCTCTTATATCATTACATTATCATGCCAGGCTGCCTTCACCGGCATATAGTCTCACTTTTAAACAGGTTTAATAGTTTCAAATTGAGTTAGTGGTTTAAAGTTATATGTGAAATATCCCTTTGAGTCTTTTAAGTTAGCTAATCGGAATTTAAATGTTTTACACGTCTCCTCATTTTACTTAAAAAATACGAACTTTCCCGTGTCCCAATGAGAGATTTTCTTGGTCAAATCAGTTTAGGTTGGGGAAACTAACATATAGTAATTTCTTGAGAAACGTATGAGGTGGTGGTGGATACTATTTTCAACAGGATGAATAATATTCCCAAGTCCACAATAATATTAGCCTTTATTTATGAAGAGTACATTCAGTCGATACAAATGACCATCATCAGTCCTACATCTACAGACATTAATAAAAATATTTAAATTTATAAATTTATATAGAATATTCTCACACTTTTTATAACCATTTGCTTAACACTTTTACCAAAATTAAAATACTGAGGATCATGTTAGATACACCCAGTCATGAAATTAAAAAAAGTCCGTCACGCAGGGGCTGCGTAAACTAAGCAGATTTCCCAAGTGAAGTTTTACAATATAGAAATTTCACGAGAGCCAAACAGGTACGGAAACGGCCGAAGTTAATAATGAATATAGAGAGTAAATGTATATAACAAAATTAATAGTAAATTTAATTTGCAATAAGATTGGCTCTATACAATTTTACGATCCAACGTATAGTAATGGAGATATTTCGAATTTTCGAAAATCCCCGCTCTAAACCCCTCCCCTCCCACTGGTCCGATTTCAGCCATTAACGAACCTGATCTTTATTTTTACATAAAACGTTTAAATATCGAGTTTGGTAACTATCAAGCAAAAATTGCGACCGCTAGAGCGTTAACAGAAAAAATAATATATACAATTTGAACGGACCTCATTTTCGTCATCTCCTGGGTAGGATCGATGGACATTTGAAGAAAACTTTTGAAAATCGCGTCATGAGTACGAAGTCAATAGCTGATTTCCTTTAATGGAAATCTGCTGAAACACACAATACGACTTATCACAGAGTTGTGAAGGAATGATATCCACCTGATATGCTTGCAGATCTACCCCTGGACGAGTACAGAGTGAAAAAAGGGGATGAACAACACAATTCGGACTTCTGTATTTAGGCATTACTACCTCTGGGAGTAGTTTTCGAAATTATTTCGGTCCATGAAATAATATTTATCCAATATTTATATTCCAATATTTATTATTGGATGCTCCAATAATAGGGTACTGCAGAATACTGAAACAAGTGTTGGATGGTTTAGGGAACTACGGAAGTTGTCAGCCAAGGGAAAAGGTTCCATAATTTGCCTTAGTAGCACTATGTGGACGTTAATAAATAACAACACACAGTGTAAGCGAATTATTACTATTATTATTTATTAACGTCCACTTGTTGCTACTATGGCTAATTGGGACGGGTCATGTACAGGTTACAACCCTTTTCTAGCCTGGGTGGGACTATGGATTTTATTTAATGAGTTCGTCACTAAATAAATTACAATTGTCCATGTGAGAATCGAGCTCAGACTTCAGGTTGACTATACGATATTAAAACCAACTCCTTAACTTACATGGACAACCTCGCATATCATATATAAAAATAATTTATCATCTTTTGTATAGTTTCTGTTGCTTACTGTATAAGAAAAGTTGAGTTCAAAATATCAATGTTTAAAAAAAAAAGCAACTAGCATAGGGTTGAATTATTCTTTCAATAAGTTTAAAAATCGTAGAAGTTATGTTTGAAATATTGTAGAAAGTGTAATTTTATTATTTCTTTCCTATAATTAAGTGATGAATCCTGAATCTTACGAATGATCGAAAGTGGGTGTCCTCGAAATCTTGTTGAAGTTTATTTTAGTACTGGTGGAGCCCTAGATGATCGGAAAATTTATGTTTAATCTGTACCCTATGTATTGTATTAGAAAATATCTCATTATATTAATATTAAAAACTCAAAAATCGAGAAATTTTAATTCTGTAGGAATTAATTTGTTAATTTAACAATATAGCTTATGAGTAGCCAATGGTTCTGAAAGAGAATGACAATTTGGTCAAGGAATTGTGAATATTACAAACTTCCAGGATTTCGCTAGTGGTGGGTTTACAAGTTACTTAAGACTTAGGCTTTTAAGAAAATGAACATATAACTTATGAAAATGATTTTGGAATTGTTAGGGGCTCTGACCAAGAATATTCCAATGGCTAAATATTGTTATTACATGCAATCTACTGGCTAAAGTGGGAGTTTGAAGAGACCTGTTTGTTGTGGTCCACCTGTCATCCACTGCATCATAAATTTAACAAGAGTATCTGACATAGTGTTCTTTATTGTCATTGTTGCAGAGACTGATTTCCATCGTGTCCCTAATTGAATTAGGAGTAAATAAGGGTACATTGTAAAAGTTGTTGAGAGGGAGGCTGGTAAATGAAGAGGAGGGAGAGTGTAATGTGCTGAGGAGTCGTTAGGAGGGGAAGCTGTTGCGCCACCAGTAACGAACAAGAAGCACCCCAATACCACCCCAGTCTGCGCGCAGTCTCCTCATTACAATAACACTCTAACGGCCAGTGGTGCCCTCCGACGGCGCTTTTTTGTTCACCGTCTACCAAGTGCGAGGGGGAACTCTAGTTCCGGTCGTCTGGCTTCAATTGCAATACTCACCTGCTCCTGGAGCATGGGAAGCAATCCGAGTCTTCCCAGCCACCTCGGGCGCTGATCATTTCGCAAATGGATGTCTTTAAGCTCTATTTTTCTCTTATACGTTTCCTCTTCAAGGACTCCGGCGAGGGTTGGGCAAGAGACACATTCAGACATTTCTTTCACCTGTCCTCAACACCTCTGAATTGAAGGAATGAACACCTATTCATCACACTATTTCAAAAGAACAGGATCGATAAAGGTAGAGAAAGGAGAGAGGTGGGGGAATAAACAATTTTACTCAACTATTTATCGGTCTTAAAAACAGTGACAACAATACAGCAACAAGAAGTAACTCAGCCTGAATGACGGAAACGAATAGTTATTCAAGTTCATTCAAGCAACAAATAACTTTCTATAATTAGAAACCTGTTGAATAAAACACTGAAGACAAAACAGATTTACTACGTTTCCCTATCATGTATCTATTCAATAATAACAGAAATTATTCCTTATTCCTCCACTCAGCTGCACGAATTAGTTCGAAAATCCAATTAAAATATTGAAACCAAGATTTTTTGTATTATTAACGTCCACTTTTTGCAAATAAGGCTAATTGGGACGGGTTATCTATAGGTTACCACCCTTTTCTAGCCGGGTGGGACTTAGGATGTTATTTAATGAATTCCGTCACTAAATAATTTCTTTGCCCAGGCGAGAATCGAACTCCTCACTCCAGGTCGACATTAAGGTCAACGCTTTAACTCACATGGCTAACTTGAGCCCCTACTTTTCCTTATAACCAACATTAACCCTCGTCTCTTACGGTGGTTCTTCCTCCCACATTTCCTACGGTGGGTCGGATCCGACCATGCTGGCTCCTGAAGGGCGTAACCATTAAAGAAATCATTAATTATGCAGGAAAAGGATAAATATTGATTAAAAACTTTAAAAAAATATTTTTATTTACTTTAATGTTTAAAAAGGTTAACATTGATACTTATATCAGTCTTCATTGTCTTTTGACTAAATTTTGACATTCTTTAAAGTTATATACTTAAATTATGAAAAAAAAAATACAATATAAAGGAACAAAAGTGAGAATTAAATTCAAGAAAACTTGTTGTCTTGTCGTTAAACCTGCATTTCTCGAGCGTAAATTCAAATCGAGCTCGGGACATAGTACATCGAAACATGGGTGGACCATAAATTTGGGAAAACATTTCCTTGGTATTCAGGGTGGAATTTTTCAATGTGTCACTCAAATAAAGGAGGCCAAGAAAGGCTTTAAATTCTTCATTATTTTTAATGAAATATACGAAACATCGCCGGTAAATGAATGCCGCGTCCGTTCGATTTCTTCGTTTGTGTGCTTTACAACATCACTTATCATTTCTTTACCAATGAAAAATAAAAACAGTTTCAAAATATCCGTGATGCCTCTTGTTTCTCCTCTTGGGCCAGGATTTCCTCTGACCACATTGATTGCTAGAACTCTGGAAAATTTTGATCGCATCGGCTTATCGGTTTCCCCATCCTTGCCAAAATTGAAATTTCTCTCATCATCAACAAAAACCTGGTCATTTTTCAATCCACTCTCATCAACATCAAATACATCCTCAACATTGTGTAATATCTCATCTTCCTGCTCGGATGTACTATCCTCGTTTTCTTCCAACATGTCTTCATTCTCTTGGCGTCGAAACTCTTCCAAAATTCCTTCCGGGGTCGTGAAAGTTTTATTGAATGCCATTCTAAAAAAAAATCGTGCATTCTTATGGGAATGTAGAAATAATCATGAAAAAATCTAAAGCATAGAACCTCACTCGGATCCGACCCCTTACTTATTTCCTACGGTGGGTCGGATCTGACCGAATGGGTAATAATGAGGAGAGGACACTTACCTGAGCGAAGTGGACTTGTCAGCCCCCCCCCCCCAGGCACAACTACAGAGGAGGGTACCTAGGACCATGGAGTAGTCGGGGAAGCCTGGCGATTTTTAGACTAGGGGGAACCGGCGCCCCGGTCGGATCCGACCCAACCGTAGGAGATGAGGGTTAAATGAAAGAATTATTGGTGCATAACAGAATCAGTGATACAATATCCTTAAGGGATTAGAGGAAACATGATTAACTATTTATAATATATACAAAATAAATAGAAACTCTACCATAAATAAAAAACACTAGACATATCCTCCATGTTAATAACCGTCGGACAAAATTAGCCACAGATGCATGTGTCAGCTATTCATATTGTACTCCTGATTTATCACAAATATATCCAATAAACACGCACTCATGTGAGCCTTGTTACGAATTTGTCTTAACGGTGTTAATGGCTGCTTGTAAAGCTACATTATTGTAATTTTCTGCTATTTTTTGTTGTTATATTGTATACAGGCTTTTTAGCCTGCAAGGAACTCATGCAATTCTGTGTATTACATCAGGTAAATCTCAGCCTTGAGTCAGCTAAGCTAGAGATAGAGATGACTGACTATCATGTATGAACCCCATGTAAACCATACTTATAATCTAAGCTGCACATAAGATATGTAGGTGTTTTAATAAATTTAAGTAAAACTAGTTACACGTGGAGTCGAAGTCATATTGAATGCCTAAAATGAAAGGAAAAAACCATAACTGCGATAATACTTAGAGAAGAGCAAACTGTATAGTGTGGAACATATTACTTCATTACCTAAAGATTTGATTCAATATACAGTTTTTAAACCTCCGCCAAATACGACCACAAACCACCAAATACTCACAGGCCATTCAATCTATGCAGATACACGCCTTTCAGCTTGACAGCCATTAAGAATATTTCGCACTATAAATATCAATTGAAGGGTTTAAGCTATATACACCAATGAAAAATAAATTCTTTATCACCGTCATGTCATGGGGGGGTATCTCCTCAATTAAATACTTCTGAATTCTGCTCATACTATAAAGTGTTCATTATTTTGGAGATAAGTATTCTTGATTGCATCGGAGTACCTTTCTGAATAATAACTACAATGATAATATGAAATGATATGTTGTACGGACATCTTTAGTACCCTTTAATGAATATCACTAGCGTAGTTTGCTTAGTGATGCGTAAAGGCTATTTCTCTTAATGGAGAAGGAGAGAGAGAGGAGAGAGAGGGTGGGGTGTGTGTGTGTGTGTGTGAGAGAGAGAGAGAGAGAGAGAGAGAGAGAGAGAGAGAGAGAGAGAGCACGTAGGTCCACGAAAAGAAGATAGGAGCGCTTCAATCGGTTTCACTAAATTGAAATTATACATGTGTGCCAATTTGTATGGATTATTATTCTGCTTGGTCCTGAAGATGTTCCAGCATTTAACTGGGAATTTTATTTGGTATTCGATGGCTAAGATTGGCTAAGTCCAATATTCAGTGACATTTCAGGGGTCACTTCGTATAGCAACTCCCATAAACTGATTCTGACTAATTCGAGACATTACTCGGAGAAACTGAAACAAAGAATATCAGCATTATTTGCTGAAGTTAACTGGGTGAAATTTTATACTTCAAGGAATGCTAATAAAATATCACATTCTTGCGACGAACCCATTAGGTTTTGTTAGACCATTGAAAGAATGAGTGGAAGGAGAACAAGTGATCAGCAGGTGGTAAATGGGAGAAGGTTACTTGGCAATGAATGGCAGCCGCTTGAGAGGAAAAGTGCTATAAAACTCCTTGAATTGCCATTTCGAAAATTACCCTCATCATGCACAATTACTAAGTGCAATTGGAGATGGTGCACAGTCTGCTTTGTTGGACTAAGCAATAGTTGGGAGTAAGCGGTTCTTTTTACTCCCGGGAGGGGCGCTTCTCAACAAAATGAAAAGTGGTTACAAGTTGACTCTAAAGATTATGTGTTTCAAATTCGTTTGCAATATATATATATATATATATATATATATATATATATATATATATATATATATAGATATGTGTGTGTGTGTGTATAATATGAATAAACTGAACAGAGTTTCCACCTCCTGGATAAGCTACGGATCTAGCACCATCCTTCTGCAAAGAAGGAAGAGAATATGAATTATATGTAAATAAGACTTAAGATTTAAACTGGGCATGATCAGAGGCTTAGGTGCTCGAAGTGAGGACAATGGGTGGGTGAGTGGGAGGGGGGGGGGTACAGAAGTCTGAAAACTAACATGCCGAATTATGTCTTTGAATTACTAAAACGGTTATAACAACTCTCAGAATAACGAGGTATTACAATTTTTTATAATTTATGAATTTTTTGTTTTATTTTTTTACCCCTTCTTCTTTTTTAAACCCCATTTCCTTGTTCAATGAACTTCATATTTAAAGTTAAAATTTTGTGATATACTGGCTTATTGCTAATATGAAATTAGTAGGAATAATTATTCAGTGAAGAGAGAAAATTAAAAGTACGAAAATATTGGATAATATTGGAAGTGTGCAAAAATGTAAACAACAGTAATTGTAAGAGATTGTATTTTCAGTGAGATTGGTTATATAACATTTTTTTTCAAGTTTTTGTCTCTCCACTTAACCCACACACACACACACACACACTAGCTAAGCTACCCGACTTTGCCTGGGAATTCATTTGAGCCTGAATGAAGATGGTATTTTTTTGGCAAGGCTTTACTTTCCACAATATTTTGACCTTTCCCCGTCACAGTCTTTAGGGTTCCCCCTAAAGGGGGGGGGGGCTTCGTTGCTGTAGATTTGTTAATAATAAAATTATTTATATTTAAGACTTCACTCTCCTATATATTTTTATATTTCCCTTCTCCTGTGCATGTATTTTTTTTTTATAACGTAATGAACAGTACAATTCATACTCGTAGAAAGTATTCTGTCTTCCAAACCATGTATGAAGAAAAGTTTGTTTTCCCTTGATGCGGTAGAAAGCTTAATGGTGACAGCTGTTTTAGGTACGTCACAACCACTATTAAAATACTCTTTTGTAAGTCTGGATTGTAAAGTGTATATAAATATTGGTGTTCAGTAACGTATATCATACATTAACAGAGCAGAGTTAATAAATACCAGAAATAACTGGGTGCACCTCCCCAGCGTTCAGCCTTTTAAATTATTTACTTTTGATAATTAAAGAAATTCACATTCCTGAGAATAACAATACATTGCTACAAACATCAATTACCATGTAAACATAGACCAATACGAGGCCGGCAGGGAAGCAGCAGAACTGATAGTATAAAGGAAGTAGCTCGACACCTCCCTATGCTCAGAGGTGCCAACTCATTAAGGATATCATTACTGTAAATTATATTTACAAATCAGATTACATTATCTTCACAATACTCAAATTTCAACACACATTATTTGCTTCATACCTTATTTTACAAAAAAAATTATAAAACAAAAATTACTCTAAATAAAAAAGTAAACAGCTTTTGTCATGTGCACGATTGCCGAAAAACAAATAGATGAACTATCGCGAATTTTTATTTCAGACCTCCCTTATAACCGCCACCCCCGTTTGAACCTAAAAATTTTAATATAGCTTATAATTATGGAAGAATTAATGCTAATTCACATACCCAGTTTTAGCAGATTTCCCTTAAGGGAAATCAGCTATTGAGGTCGTACTCATGACGCGAGTTTCGAAAAATTTCTTCAAATGTCCATCGATCCTACCCAGGAGATGACGAAAATGAGGTCCGTTCAAAATTATATATATATATATATATATATATATATATTTGTCTGTTAACGCTCTAGCGGTCGCAATTTTTGTTTGATCGTTACGAAAATCGATATTTAACCGTTTTATGTAAAAAGACAGATCAAGTTCGTTAATGGCTGAAATCGTAACAGAGGGAGGGGGGGGGGTTAGAGGGGGGATTTTCGAAAATTCAAAATATCTCCGTTATTATGCATCGGATCGAAAAAGTTTATAGATCCAATCTTATTGCAAATTAAATTTACTATAAATATTGATATATACACTTATTCTCTATCTTGAATATTAACCGAGATATTTGCATTTTTATGAAGTATGTGGTCGGGTGTTGTTCGGGTTAGTTCGGCCGTTTTCGTAAGTCGGCTCAGGCGGAAGCTTCTAACCTAACCTGTAGATTCTAACCTTACCTAACCTTCGTTACTTTGTGAGATTTATGCAAATACGTTCTGTTCACCCGCCCCCCCCCCCTCCTTTAGTTCTTGGACTACTAAAATTTGAGTTATTAAAATATAAATTATTCTTACAATTCAGAAGCCGTTTCAGTTGGGAGTTTATTCAAATTAACTGAAAGATTTCTCATTACCGTTTGTATTTACTTATGGTGATGTTGTGTCACCAGTATGCAGATTTCTCTAATGCTAAACGTCACATAGGAAATCTGCTTAGTTTACGCAGCCCCTGCGTGACGGACCTTTGTTAAGTTCGGTTCAACCGTTAGTGCCCAATAAAATAGTTGGCCACCATTTAGGTTTTAGTATATATCTCCTGCTATAGTTTTTAGTGTATAACTCATTTATACTTAAGTATACGACAAAAGAGTACATAACACAAGTTACTCTAAATAACAAAATAAACAACATTTGTCACTTGCATATTTGTCGAAAAATCAATGCGAAACAAAATATCACTGTTTTTAATTTTAGGCATACATTTTTAATAAATCGTGTTATAAGCACAAAGCTAATATCTGATTCCATTAAATTTGATATCAGGTATTATTATATGGCAACATAATTCCAATAATTTTATAGTTTACAATGGCTTGGGACTATTTATTGATTCAAATAACTGACAGCAATGACTTGAAATTGAAATTGATTTATGAATAATAAAAAAATATTTAACAATTGTAAAAATGAAATACACTTAGATCTTAATAAATTATTTATAATTTTATTACCAGAAAAAAATAGGAATAACCTATTTTATAATTCTACGTTTATGTGTACATAGATTTTTTTTTCTTCAAAATTTCAAAATACTTTTTCGTTTCATATGGAATTGAAACGATATTAATAATAATTGGCTTTGGTGTATTTTTGTTTGTGTGTTACCTATTCATTTAAGCAAGATATGCGCTTAATACTTTAGAAGAAGTCTACAATTTAGATCTCAAGCCAATATTCTTCGATGCGAACATAAGTGGGGGTTGTATTGGTGACGAAGCAAACAAGAACGAAACAAATGAACATAATATTATATTTCATATTTGTTTTTCGCCAAAGATGCTCATAACAAAAATTGCTTACTTTGTTATTTAGAGTAACTTTAGCTGTATCCCTTTTAGACGTATAACAATGTCTAAACCAAGTAATTTGTATAGAAATATTATAAAATTCAACAACTCCTTGCTAAGTATGAATTTATTAGACTCTCTACCTGGTAGCTCACATTGATAGATTATCAAACATTTATTGAACTTTCGAATCCATCTTATTTTTAACGCCAATATCATGTTGTATGAAGAGCTTAGTGTACTGCCCTCTCTACTCCTAATCAATAATTAGTCAGTAATTTCAGTTTTCCCTTAAATGTATTTAATTAAAACTCAAAAAGGAATTGAACAAACACTTTTAGTATTGTGAAAATAATGCCATCAGAATTGTTAAGATAATTTAATTTAAACGGATTTGAGATCATAAATGCGTGATAGGTTGGTTAGCAAAACTGAGTGTAGGGAAGGAGAGAGACTCGGAGGAGTTTTAACGTAATGTGTGTTCAACTTGAAGTACAACGTCCGTTAACCATGGAGGAACTGGTGTCTACAGCAGGCTGACGGGCCACATTATACCCGGAGGGTCTGTGGCGAGTTCACGCTGTCAACCTGCAAGTAGACGGGATCGAAGGGATTCATAATCTTTAGTCGTCCCGGTAGGCTGTCAGACGTGTATACTCGTGAGACCCCTGAAGGTCCATAAGCACTCTGACACTAGTAGGCTCTGGTAGTGAATTCGTGAACTAGCAGGTTCTCCCTTAGTAGTGATTGGAGTTGCACATATATTTACCATCGGCTTGCTGACGCAAGTGGTAGGTGTATCCACGCCGTAACCTCCATATATATATATATATATATATATATATATATATATGTGTGTGTGTGTGTGTGTATGTGTGTGTGTGTGTGTGTGTGTGTGGTAGCTCCATATCTACAACAGGGCCAATGATATACCCCCCCCCCCGAGCTAAACTGGTGCCAAGTAATCAGCCTGAGCTACTGTAAGGAACCTTTAATTTTGCCCACCATCTTGAGTAACGTTTCTTTCCCTAGTTTGCATTACGTATCTGTCAATATTCTTTACAACGAATAATGTGTAACTACTGAAGAACCATAAATAATCTAAATTAACACATTGGACACAGTGGGGTCAAAGGCATAAAATAAAATAGAGCTGTTAATGAACTAAGAGTTGGTTCTGTAGTGCGAAAAGGACATTTCAGCAGTATTGGTACACTCACCAGATGACGTCGTCAAACATTATATTATCAATTTCTTCCATATTTAATATAAGGTCTGTGCAAAATGAATTTAATCGTCACATAACTTGTATAAAACATGATGATAATTTAAATGGTTGAATAGTGGTCAGCAACCAGAGCAAGTAGAGAAACCTCCTTTGCTCCTAAGAAATATACTTTTTACATTTCAACGCTTCGGTTTGTCGTATCTACAGGCTGCAGCTGACGTGCATTGACAAAGGGTGTATGTGTATATATATATATATATATATATATATTTATATATATATATAAATATATATATACACACATACACCCCCCTACCCTATACCCTATAATATATATATATATATATATATATATATATATATATATATATATATATACAAACACACACACATATATATATATACATATATATATATATATATATATATATATATATATATATATATATATATATATATATATATCTGTTGTACCAGATATATATATATATATATATATATATATATCTGTTGTACCAGTGAATAAGTGGTTAAGTCCACTTACTCACTGGTCGACTTAACCACTTATTCACTGGGGTTAAAGATATATAAAGATAAGGTTCAGATACATATTATGATTAGAGCACGGCGCGGTGTATATGTAAACCAGCATGACACTGATACCTCATTGGTTAAGCAATTTTTAAAAGGAAAAGCAATTATTTTTATTTTTTTTTTTGCTAGTAGAATTCAGTCAATGAACTCATTCATGTAATTAACATTCTGTTTCATTAAATAGCTAATAAATTACTGAAACATTTTATTGATTTCGACTCAAACCAGATTAAAGAATAATAGTGGAAATGGAGTCATTTTGGTAATATAAGAAAAATATAAAAAGAATAATTGTTTATTCCCAATCTACACAATTTTATATATACCAAAGTGATTTAAAAGTTTTTGCGTTATTTTTCACTTTATGTATTTCTTTAACCATTAGTTTAGTAACAAACACCCGAAGTATGAAACAATACTTTTTATCGCTATTTTGAAAATGAATTCTCTACATGTCGAACCACTTACCACAAGTCGAATACCACATAGGAAGGGCGCCATGTTCTGAAACAGGTTAGTTGGTAGTTATCCGATAGTGCAAGATCTGGGCTCCAGGCTAGATGAGGAAGATGGTTTGAATTATTTTTGCTGTCTAAGATTTTACATATGTGCGACTTACTTCCTACTCAGCAATCCTAGATACCATTGGAATAAAAGGTAAGTACACTCTCTCAAGTTGAGAAGAATTACAACTTAGAAATATGTTTCTATCGATGTAATTGCTCGACCTTCAGGAACTAACTCAAAGTGGGCTATACCCTCGAATTCCAAAACAATGATCGTATAGTTGAAACATCCATTTTCACCACAAGTCTCAAATCATGTGATTAAACGAATGCCATTTTGGTTTTTAAGAAGATTATTCCCAATTTCCACCCTTCTCAAAGCGTCAAAAACTGAAGAGCACTTCTGCAGCTTTCATAACTGAAACCGACGTTATGCCAGTAATGGAAAACTATATTCGGGATATTCCTAGTGCTGAAGAATTTTTCTGGTACCTTTAGCGTGGATCTTTTTATGCATGCTCTCTCAGAGTCTTTGGTCCAAGAGAACTAGCAAAATTTCTTTCCTTGTCTATGCAGCGTGGATAGAAATGTGTTTCATCTACTTCACAGAATTCATGAGAATAATATTTACTATGACCATAATTTTAGTCATATTTGTTCATGCATATGTTATTGTGCGCGCGAAGGGCATTGACTGTGTAAATATATACTGTTTTGAGTCAATACTCAGTGTTAAGGGAAGTATTCTTTTGTATTATTCATGTTATTAATTTTTGCAGAGTCTTAATAATTATAAGTTTAATTGATATTTTATATTTATATATATTCTTCGTTGGGAGGGGATTCGCGGAAGGGTGAATAGTAATTTCGTAATAAGATTTCGTGTTTGAATTACATAGGATTGGTGGGAGTGATAACGGAATATATTTTCCAATGTATAGCATATTCGAACCTACAGTGTTATTGGCTTAAGTAACATTTTCCTTGTTCATTAAGAATGAGAAATGAATGCAAAACATTAGCATTCACATTCATAGAGATAACAACTAACACTTAACAAATAACGCGCTAATTAGACTGCACAATGCTGAGTTAAAATCAAATATATGAGAAGCATACACATAAATGTCAAAATTTCAACTCACTTCTAACAATTAACATCTTAATTCATGTAAGACATATTGTATGGATATTTTTCGTATATTCCCTTACAGGCTAAGACTTGAAATACACCTATTAAAACAAAGAAGCATTGAATATTTAAGAGACTAGCATGAATTACTGAGGTGTAGTGTAGATAGTAAAGACACTTCAAGAACTGTAGCAATAAATAAATAAATACTTTTCATAAACGCAAATGAAGAAATTTCAGCATGGGATTTGAAGATGCTCTATTCCTCAAGCTCTAAGTTACGTATTTATTACAGGTTCATCAGCAAAACTGTGTTAAATCCTACTAATTGGTTTAATTATTTCATTTTTTTCAGATAATTCATTCCGTTAGGAAACTTAAAATGTACATGCGTTGATTATTCACATGAATTAGTCATCTAAATATTGTTTGTTTTCTTTTGGTTATGCATGTTTGTAAGGGGCTTTAGATAATTTTACCTAATATAACAAAATTTTATTTGTTTATGGACATATTTTTATTTAATTTATTCCCATACATATTTATTTAATTTAGTAGAATAATTTTTATGTAATTATTTTACTATTTTTTGTTCATAATTTCGAATTATCTGGATATTTTATAAATTTTTTTTCAGTTAATGTTTCTTCTTAAAGATTTTGTTTCTGTTTGTCTTTTATAGTGCAAGTTGTTTAATGTGTTCTTGTTTCTTTTTGTTCAAGCGTAATCTCAAATTGTAGCGAACTATGCACTATAAATAAATACAGAGTGTTCATTACTCAGTCGGAAAGCTGGTGTCACTGATTGGATTTACCGTTATTTGAAAAACGAAGGACGATGGACGGAGTTGGCCCAGTACTGCTAGGTTTAAACCCCGGGATCGGACACTCATTTTTTCTTAGATGTGTGGTAATCGGTGGCTTGAAGTGGGCCCTCCCTCTTTGTCGATTTCGATCAAATGCTGAGGTTCACAACAAGTTGTTATAACAGTCCTAACTATAAAATAGGTCTAGATACCCACCGAGACAATTTCCCCTGCCCCACCAAGACTTTCTATAAGGACCTTCCAAAATAGACTCCCCTAACCTTCCTGCAACTCCCCTCTTTCCGCAACTCTCTCGAAAGGCCTTCGCCAGCGGCGATGTCGGTTTCTTTTCCGGAAATCACTTGCTACAAACGCACAAAGACTCCATCTGTCTCCAGTCGAAGGGCGAAGAGCAAAGGTATTAGAAATTTAATGAAATGTCAATATCTTTACCTATTGTATGGTTTTGGAGGAAATTGTCTAAATAAAGCTGTTTACAGCAGCGAGAGGTTTACATGTTCAGCATTAGTGTTACTTATTACACAAATTATCTTTAATCTGATTGAATGTTTTTTATAATTATTTATTTGAATTATTGCTGACTTCTTTTAAATATTAACATTACTGGTTTAGAAGCGTTCGTCTGAGAACGACGTGTAAAGCGCATTCTATAGCGCTTCCAGATAATCACAAGACTAATACGGCTTCTAATTTTTATGTATATAATATTTTTTCCGATTGGAATTGTAGTCATTTTAAGATCAACGTAAAAGTCGATTCCCCGAATTGCATAATTACTTTTAAATTGTTTATTATAATGAATATCATTCATCGTACGTTACATGATAACGATTTCATAATTGGTTGATTTTTGTATTCAACTTTTCATCATTTTCTTTGGTTTTTATTAAAGTTTTAGTGAATATAGTAATTAATTTTTTGTCAAATAGATAGATCGATTTTTTTTCTTTTTCTCTTCTTTTTGAATGGCATACGGAAAAATTTCTTTCCTAACAATGGGGTAGCATTTGTATTTTTGCCCATAAACTTCGCAGATATTATGATAAGAAAAACGAATCTGCATAATATATGTATTATTAAAAATCCGTAATCGCGAGTGCAAAGCCCAAGCCGCTGGATGGTGATTCCGAACAGATCGCTTCGCTACTTGGCGAAGCCAAAGGCGTCACTTGCTTAAAGTGGGGTTACGGGGGCGTTGCCACCTTCCTGGCATGAGCTAATTAAATGCTTCAAATGCTTATTTTCATATTTTAACTGTCCATAAAGTCTCATGAAGACTGATTAATTATCCATTGATAAAATTATATTAAGATCAAATGTATACTTTTACCTGAAAATTATTCAATCGGCTGAGGCTATTTAGCTTGGTAACTGTATATAGTATTCCTTAAATAAGAGCTCCTAAATTTAGTTTATAACTGAAACCAAATTTCATTATTAGCACTGCAAAATGTAATATTTTCTTCCCTGTTCCATGAAAATTGATTACATAAGAACTTATAATTCCCTGGGGACAAAAGGTATATCACTGGAATGGGTTAAACAATTATTCACGACGTTTCGGCTCTTTAATGAAGTGAACGAGAAATTCCGTTAAATGAGATTGCCCATTCGACCAAGAAAGAAAAATATATTGACATGTGTTTAAAAAAAGTCTTTGGGGGATCAATTGCATTCGTATGCAGGAATCGTTCATACTTTGTTCTGATGACCGAAAACCTGAGAACTGTTCAGTCAGATATATTACAGGAAAATGAAATATATCCATCCGTTTATAAGCAGACCTATCCAAGGAAAGTTTCTGCAATTTTCAACTTTCATTACTGCATTATTAATAAACGAGAAGTAACATAAGAATGTTTGCTCCAGAGTACACGAATGAATAAAAAGATGGTGAAATATATAAGATCAATTACGATCATAATGAGTGTTTGTTACTAATTTCACGTGGCTTCAGATTGAAAGTAGTTACTGAGAGGGTTCAGTTAAACTGACTTTGATTTTGTTCTAGACATAATCGAATTCGACTTTAATCCAGCGGCCCTTAGTGGCCAGGGTGAGCTGAATCCAAACAAAAGCCCCGGCTGAGTTAAGTAGTTTCCACTTTGAGGAAGTTTCCACTGATTTATTTAGGAGGGAAGTGGTTTTGAACCAGTTGATTTAAAGCCTTGTAGAGGCGCGGTAAGGGAGCCGCGGTCTTGAATTGTTCCTAAGAGCCCTGCCAACCTGGCAACCATTCAAGAAGTAGTCGAAACGACTTCCAGCTCAACCTACAGTCAGGGAATCAGGTGGAAATCATTTACAACCTAGGCTGGTTTGTTAATGTTATCTAATTCCTGCTACTAAAAACTATTAGTCATTTGCCTTATTTATCCATGTAATTCCAGTTATCATCCCACGTAGAACGGTGCCTACCTTGATAGAAGGTAAAGGAGTATAGATAGAAGTCAAAGATAACTTTAGGTATATAGAAGAAATATTCTTTTCCATTTACATAATAATTCACATTTAATAGACAAGTAACTGGCGCCAAGGCTTTCAAATCATCTCTTTTTTTTATTATTAAATTAACGTACACTTTACGAGGCTAAAATATCAATTCATACGGATTATTCAAACTATAATAGGACTATAACTTTGAAAGCCCGTCATGAATGAAGTTATTATTATATTAAGGTAATGCTTAATGTATTTAGGTTATACTTAACATACTGTGCTATCCTGAGACCTAAATGTTTGTATGTATTAATTTTATTTCACTTACTTGGGGCTCAGGTTAGCCAAATGAATTAAAGCGATGACCCTATTCTCACATGATAAACCTAGAGTGGTGAGTTCGATTTCCACCTGAGCAATATGAATTTATTTAGTGACAAACTCATTAAATAAAATCCTTAGTCCCGCCCTTGCTGGAAAAGGAAAGTAACCTGTAGATAACCCGTGCCAATTAGCAGTAGTAGCTAAAAGTGGGCTTTAACAAATAATAACAATAATGATTCACTTACTCTGTGCTTTTTTATTTATCAAATAAGAAATACACCCATATTGTGTGCTTTTACAAAATTCTTTCGAATTTTATCTTCTTTCCTGAGTTTAATAGTATATCGACTTAGAACATTCTGGATGTGTTTTTTAAAAAAAAGTCCAAGCTTATCCGTCGTTGGACCTATGACAAGGGAACGTAATCCACTGACAGTAGACATAAACAACTTGGTCCATGGACTAAGGCGGAAAGAAAAAAAGAAACACCTCAACAGACCTCGCCGCCAAAAGGTAATTGCTACCCTGCTCCTAACCAACGATCAAGGGCCTAGTCTGGTGGATTTTTTCCATCAACCCATTTCCTTAAGAGGAGAACAAGAAATCTATCGTCAAATGAAGTAGTTCAATTCTAAAATATTGACCATTGTGTTCAAAATTATGATCAATTATTTATTTATTTATTTTTCGTTTGAAATTACAGAACTTTAAGATCCTTAGCCGAGTGACTCGAAGGTTTCGTAATCAGAGTTTTTATATATTGAGTGGTCAACTCGACGTACAACCCCCGTTATCCAAGGAGGACCCGGAATCATTTGCCTCCAGTAAACTGACAGGCCACAATCCACTAACAGGATACAAACCCGGTGGCCAGTTCACGCTGTCAGCCTGCCTGTGGGCTGGATCTAAGAGAGTCGTAATCGATAGTCTTCCCGAGAGGCTGTCTGACATAGGTATATACTCTTTAGATCCCCTCTGATAATTAAGCATTGCGACACTTGCGTGCTCTGTTAGCGAACTCGCCAACTAATGTTCTCCCTTGGTTGGGATTGAACCTGCGCCTATTTTTACCTCCAGCTGACGCTAGTGGTAGCGTGTGTGTGGCCCACGTATATATAAATAAAGCAGAGAAAATATCTAATTGCATTTGCAATCCACAGTATTTAGATGAAATAGAAAGTCCGTCAAGCAGGGGCTGCGTAAACTAAGCATATTTCCCACGTGAAGTTTTACAATAGAGAAATCTGCCTACTAATAACAGTAGTAGTAAAGAATCTCTAAACCAATTCCCGAGGGACGAATAGTTACCGAAACGGACGAACTAGCTTTCGGCGGAAAGTCCCGAACGTAGACTCCTGCCAACCACACACACAATACAAATGCAAATATATCGGTACATAATAAATGTATAGAACAAAATTTATAGTAAATTTAATTTGCAATAAAATTGATTCTATACAATTTTTCGATCCGACGCAAAATAACGGAGATATTTCGAATTTTCAAACTCCATCCCCTCCCACTGGTCCGATTTCAGCCAATAACGAACTTGATCTTTCTTTTTACATAAAACGATTAAATATCGAGTTATTATCGCTAGAGCGTTAACAGATATATATATATATATATATAATTTTGAACGGACCTCATTTTCGTCATTTCCTGGGTAGGATCGATGGACATTTGAAGAAAGTTTTCGAAAATCGCGTCATGAGTACGACATCACTAGCTGATTTCCCTCAAGGGAAATCTGCTAAAAAAATCGTCGGCTCACCCACCCATGAAGGCACTGCTTACGGCTTTGGTAGTTCCTTCTCCTTCGAGGGCTGGTTCCTGAATGATCCTGTGTAGTCCTGTGGAATCGGCTTTGTTGGGAGTTCATGCTGACAGCTTAACGTTTTCCTGGACGCACCGTAATAGCACTCCAGACAAGAGATTGCTTTACTTTATTCAAGCTGCTGCTCATTTCCTCACCATGCTGAGTATGCACCAAGGGAATTTGTAGAAGTAAAACCTGAATGTTTGCCTGAGTGCTTCGCTCAATAAAATTTAGACCTCGGAGTTAGACGCTGACACCTCTAAAATAGTAGTCCATCGATTTACTTTTGGTAATAGCAATTTTAGAATCATATGGATCTCGATTTTTGAAATATTTTAAAGATTACTAAAATACTGCTGGATGCCTACCTTACAGAAACTGACAAAAAAAATTGTAAATATGAATTTTACTATATTTATATTACATGACTAAATCTCATCTCGATCTTTTCTAACTGTTTTTGCTAATAACAAACTAAATCTACAAATGTTAAAATAAACTTAATATATTAGTTTATATATATATATATAATTTCGAATCGACCTGATTTTCGTTATCTCCACTATAGGATTGACGGACATTAGAGGACATTTCTTGAAAATCGCGTCATGAGTACAACCTCAATAGCTGATATCCCGTAAGGGAAATGTGCTAGAAGGATTTGACTACCATTCCGAGTTTCTTTGTGTTGTCTGAAGCGAATATAAATAACTCTGGAATTTCCAATTGGAAACCACATTGTTATTTATATAAGTATTCTGATGAAAAATTAAATTTTACTATGATGCTAATAGCTTGAATAATTTTATTACGTTTTTAAAAATGGTGGCAATGGGCGTTAATATTTTGCTTTACACAAATAATCCTGACAATTCATGGAGGAATTGAGAGCTGAAATTACGTTCTGCCACACCCCTTTAACAATCTACCAACCACTCCACAGTAATTGATTTCTCTACCCCAGTTTATAGCTCAATGGGAGTGGTTCCTTTTGTCTAAATATTCAATGAGTCTTATTTATTTTTAAAATAATTAATTTTGGTTAATTGGTTCTAATTAATTTTATGTGGGAGGGAATATTCAGAAAATACGAGTAAACAGGTAAAACAGGGAAACTCGAACATTATGAACCAGCATAAATTGATGGCATTTATAAATAGAATTTAAGAACGCCTACACAATTCTGGTGGTATCAAATGTACTCTTTGCTGAGTTTCTTTATTATTTCTATTGACAAAAGATTTGAATAATTGGTTCCTATTGTTCTGTAATGCACAAGACAGTTGGCACTAACAATACATACATACATACATATAAATATATATATATATATATATATATATATATATATATATATGTGTGTGTGTGTGTGTGTGTGTGTGTGTGTGTGTGTGTGTGTACTAGTGGACCCGACAGACGTTGTTCTGCATGATATTTCAAACGATTAAGATATTAAATTTAATAATATTACGACAAAAGCTCTTTTAAAACAAAAGCTACTTTTAATAACACAAAAAACAACTTTTGTTAAGTGCACGTTTGCCTAAAAACAGAAAATGAAATATCTCGAATTTTTTATTCAGGCCTCCCTTGTAAAATAATATAGCTTATAATCATGGAAGAATTAATGTTAACTTACATATAGAGTTTTGTTGAGTTCGGTTCGATCGTTAGTGCCCAATAAAATTGTTGGCTCCCACATTCATTTTATAGTGTATATCTCGTTTATACTTTGTTTTACGGCAACAAAAGTTACTCTAAATAACAAAATAAACAACTTTTATCCTGTGCATATATGCCAAAAAACCAATAGGAAACGAAATATTGCTGTTTAATTTTAGGTCTCCCTTACAACCTCTACTCCTGCTCCATCTGCCGGGCTGATTTGTGAATCTAAACCATCCAGGGCGTCACCCAAACGCATACAAAACAATTCATTCAAATCGGTCCAGCCTTTTAGGAACAGTTTAGTGGCATATACAGGTACAGTAGATTTATATATATATATATATATATATATATATATATATAGAATATAGAAAACAGCTTAGAGTTAAGCTGTAAAACAATATTTTATAGGACGATGAGGAAAATAAAATTATGAGAAGTAAATGGGAAATATTATACTTTGGACATTGGGAGTTTAATGATTACTTTCCTGGGTATATTTTATACTGTTCCTTTGAACACTTGTCCTACCATGTTTAATTCACATAAATTTTAATTTGTAGATGTTATAAGTACATTTCATTCAAAATATTTAAATTGGTAAGCGTAGATTTGTACCGATCGTAGTAGGTATTGTCATTACCATTACCTTCAAATGTTTTCATGATTATCTTACCTTATCTTTGGTACCATAAGAAGAGCCTGGGGTTCTAAGTCAATAGTAAGATAATTCTTACTAAGGGGTAATTAAGAGTTACATAAATTTTGACAATTTATCAAAATAAAGTAGTTTTTGACTTATTATGAATCAGAATCAGAATATGAGCTTATTACGCGTTACTCAGTTTAGAAATATATAATGTGAAAAATAAAACAAAAAAATCTGATTTTGGCCACTCATGACTTCCATTAATTAAGTACACAATATGTTTTAATGCATTGCTTTCAACCTGATTTCTTCTCAATTTACATGCATCGGCTATAAACATAATTTGCAACGGTCTTTGAAGATAATTTGAAGATCTTTTTTATGATAAACAAAAATGGTTCTATACAAATACCTCTAATAGGTATGGAGTATCTTGCGATTTATTATTTCCGCCTTTTTCTAACGCCATCCTTTCCCACTTTTGAATAAAAAGACAGGTGCGTAACTAGACCGTACTTCAGTCCTAAATATGATAGTTCTACATTCAGCTGTTCTTGAGTTGTGAGAGTTACGAATATACGCACAGAAGCCATGCCCAAACTAGTCAAAATGGTTTCAGAGAGGGTCAAAACGGTTAATTCTGTTGAAATCTGAAAACCGACAATTTTCGATTAAAAACTTTTCGCTTTTTTTTCTTCCAAGGAAAGTAACAAACAACCTATCACTACAGACACATGTACGTACATGTTCTGATTTAATGGATAGAATGAGTGCTAATGTTTAGACTTAATCATATATATAGCAAACTTCTGAGACTTCTATATTATAGTGGTCTTTTCTTAATAACCTATCTTAGTTTTACTTAGGCTATTTGTAGAGAACTAATATTTATTTTCAAGCATTTCTCTACATTACGATAAAATAATAAAAATTTAATTTTGTATTTGTCCATTATATATAATTTTGACTTCATTTAAACTTTCTTTTTCATTACCATAATTAGGACAATAGGGCCATTATGATTAGTTATTAAACAACCGTCCAAAAATAATAAACTTCATTCGTCAAATTCAAATCATTCGTTTGAAGTGTACTTCATTACAGGAATAACAGGATCCAGAAAGACTAATAAATGGAAGTTCTGGTGGTGTTAGGCGGAAGTAATGAAGAAAAGGAGAGTGAAGATTAGCCAGATTAAAAGTTTACCACTTATATTTTTGAAGATGAGGTTATTTTGTAAAAAGAAAAGGAGGGGGTATAGGAGGCAACATTGAAGAATGTCCATCTATTGTAATATGTCTTGTAGTATAAAAAGAATAGGTTAATGAAAAACTTCATATATGTTTCTACTCCTTAATAAGTTTGAAATACTGAGTTTAATTAATATGTATCTATAATCGTAGATGATACATAGTTATCAGCAAGTATTCTTTTAAACAATGAAGTATGATAAATGGATGTACCCTAAGAAATCCCTTGATTCGCATGCTTGCTACAATTTCTCCTACACTGTGACAAAGCCAATATCAAGAAAAGGACCTACACTTTAGTGACTCATGACTTGTTGTAAATACTCGTACTTAAAACACATATACAAACAGAAACCCACAGAATTCGCTAGGATAGGCTATATTTGTTATTCTGCATTTGCCTATGGAGTATGCAAATATTCCTGGGGAAATGAAAAGAGGTAGTACAAATTGATCCAACAAGGGTGGATTGCAGTTAGAAGGGCCACAACCCCCACATTGAGCTTACCACGTGCCTGGTGCAGCCCACCCTCGCACCCTCCGGCTGTTGGTGCACCTGATGCTGTTTACCTTATTACATGGCAACACCTGCTATACCTTACCCTTATCTCTAACAATTTATCCTACATTATAGTTTACACAATCTCCATACAGACCCATTTCAATTTAGACCAACAGGACGCATATTGCACGCAATTATATCTTATGGTAAAGCATAACAACAGGAATATGAGCATGAGCGTTCCTAATGATAGACAATAAAATAGCCCACAAATTAATGCCACAGAATTTTCCACATGCGATTCTGCAGCTACCATATTTGATACATTCAAAAGGACAAAGACAAAATGTAGTTCTGTTCATCCAGGTAACGTCATGAGGATATCACAAATCACCTTCAGTGCTAAAAGTAAAATTTGAAAGTCCATTAGTTTGTAATGTGTTAAATTGGTTAAGAAAACGGTCGGAGATTGTATAATCATTATGAACACACATTGGTCTCATTCTTCATGTTTCACCATGAGGTTAGTAATGGCATATTATTCAGTACGTTCGTTTAAAGCTGGAGTCCAGCTATTGTGTGCTACAAAGGCTTTTGATTTCAAATTGAAAGTTGTAAATAGCAGTGATTTGATTTTCCGCCGTTTCTTACCCCACATATTCCCATCATGTCTATTTATTCATGGGGTTACTGGAGCAAGAGTAAGAAGGATTAAACATAACAATGGCTCGGTGTTGACCTAGTCGAATTGTAGAACTGGTTGTGGTCACAAACGTACCTCTGGTACTTTGCAGCCTGCAGCAATCCAGCATCCAGTTGCCGACCCGATAGTAATCTCCTGTGACCCGATGGAACTTGTGAGAGTCTTATGGGAAGATTCCAAAGATCTTGTTTCAAGTAGCCAGGAGGGGAATTGAACACTGGGCTCTAGTTTCCTGTTTCAAATAGCCTCTTCAATGTTCACTCATTCCGATTGTGCAATACAATGCTGGTTTTCCTCAAGGGTTGTAAGTTGGAGACCTCAACTATTGTAGAGAGTAGAACATAATACATTTGTTGCAATTGAAGGAGTTGAGAAATTCATCTGCTATACTGCAGTTGCGATCTGGCTCACTTATGTCAACATATATTACAAACTCTACAACATATTGTGTTTGATTACTAACACAAAAATTAAACCTTAAGTTTAAAAAAATAAAATACAGGAAAATGAAAAAAAAAATTGTTGTCTAAACTAATTATTGTTAAATATGTAACAAGATTGGTTCTATAAAATATTTCCATCATTATAACGGAGATAATTTGATTTTTCGAACTTTCCCTCGTTTCTTCTTGCTCCTTGCATTTATTGCCCGATTTCAGCCATTAACGATATGATCTTTAATACTGAATCATACAGTTAAATATCATGTATTGTATAGATCAAATAAACCTTTTCGAGCCAAGAAATAACATCGTAATTCATGGAGTCATCCCACAACCCATTTGTATGTGTCTCATCTATTGAAAATAATATTTGATATTTCAGCGTAGAATAAAATTTGTCAGTATACATTTGCTTATTTTTCAAGTGCGAGGACTAAATGCGAGCGTTCACTATCGGCTCAAAACTAAAAATGCAAATATTTACAATTTATTATCAACATTTATAGGAAATATAAATGTGCAATGAGATTTTGTTAATACAATTTTTCGATCCAAGGTTTAATATCGTAGATATTTAGAATTTCCGAAACTCTTCCTCTGTAAAATCCCCCTCCCATTAGTAACGAATTGATCATTAGTTCTAAGTAAAACGTTTAAACATCGAGCTTGTTAGTGATGAAACAAAAATTGCTAGAACGTTAACAGTCAAAAATATATACAAATTTTCTTAAGTGAACGATTAAACACTTGATTACATACTTCTTTCATATCTACTTAGAGACTCCAAGCAATTCCAATGGCGTTACGTTTAATGACCAACAGTCACTCATACAGCGTAAACTTATCAACACACTTCAATTTACTCCTCATAGATTTTCAAAAGAAATGTAATAGATCTCGAACTTTTCGTTTGTACGAAAAATTCAGCACAAGAGCACTATATTCTTTTCGATTGTATTATATATTCTACATTTTTTTTACTCATAATTGAATATCTGACTGATCAAGCTAAGACAAATTATTCAGCTGACTTTAATTGCATTCGATTACGAAGAATGATCGGTAATAAAGTCTAATAACAGTTAGAATGTATTTGAAGTATTAAAATTTAATTATTATTAGAGAGGAATTTGAATTTTTTATTCAAAACATTAAAAAATATGTTCTTTTTCCATTGAAGTTCTGTTTTTTTTGCTGACAACTTCCCGTTTTCTTTAACCTTTGAATCTCCTTAATCATGCACTTAAATATATTTCATTCTTTTTACAAAGTCATCACTTTTGCATAGCGTGTTTATGTTTAAAAGCACTGTTAGTCAGAACGTAGTCTTTCCTTTTCCCATATAAAACCTTTTTCATATTTAAATCTTTTTTTCTATATTTTACATAATATACCTATAATGAAATTTATTTTAATTTGTCAATATAGTTGGAGATTACTGATTCTAATTCCTTGTAAATAGATTTAGTTTTGTGTGTTCTACGTTGGTTTTACTCGAATATCTGATTCCTAATCATTTGGAAATTTCTGTGACTTTTACAATAAATATAATGTGAGATTCTTTGAGCGTAAATGTGATCATAATAGTCGTTTCTTTGAGGGGGTTCTTTTAACTTATTTGAATCCAATTTTCGGTTTAGACATTTGTATTTCTACTGAATGTGAATTAATTTTACTTTTATGATACTTTATTATGGACCAAAATACAATATATTTGGTTCTTGTTTTGAATGTTGTGATGTGTGGCTGTAGAGAGGTATGCAAATATTAATGACTCATTCTCGGTATCCATATGCGATTTAGAAGTAGGGTAAACCTCGAGCAACGACAAACTCACTAAATAAAATCTATAGTTCCATCCGGACTTTCAAAGGTTGGTAACCAGTCCCACCCTAATTGTCCGTAGCATCATAAACTGGTGGTTAATAAATAACACTTTTTCTAATAACATCAGACTGATCACTATCGTAAGAATGATATGAAAGTTTCATTAAAATAAACCATTACAATTGAGGGGAAACGAGGACGTCAAGGAAAATGGTACATGATAGAAGCTAGGCCCTTCTCTAGTGACAGGAGGCCATAAGTCGTTGCTGGAAAGTCATATTTCACCAAGATGGATGTCAGGAAATACAGCCACTTCCCGCCCGAGGAAAATGGAAGTATCACCTAATGTATACCTTTTTTCATCAATATTGTAGTATATTTTTCATACAATCTTCAATTATTTATTGTATGGAGAATAACACAAAATCAATATTTATTCATTCTCATCAAATCCTTAGCCCAACGAGAGTAGTTTTAAACCACTACGTTAAGGATTGTCAGAGTGCTTACCACCTTTCTGTCTTCTCCAACCATAGTAAATTATTTGTTCGCAGTTTTGGCATTTATTTTCAAAATCATTTAAATATCAATTAATTTGGTTGGCAGTTGATGTTAGTGTAATTAAGTTCAAATCATGCTTTCCGCATGGTTAGATAACTCTGATCGTTTTCAATGATTACATTCAATAAACTTAACTTTTAATGATAATTTCCTATAAATAATTATAAATATAGGTTATATAATGTTATACAGAAAATAGTATGGACTTAACTAACTAAATTATAGTTATGAAGTTTTAGGAACAAATTTAAATTAATCTTTTACTTAAATATGTATTACTATTAAATTATGTAAATGTAGATTATTAAGAACATAGATAAGTGCCATCTAAATGGTAAATTAGTAAAGGTAAAAAGTTAATATAATAATAATAAATAGATGCATACAAATAATAAAATTCTTTTTAGGTTAAATGTACACGTACCCAGAATTCATGAACAATAAATTGTAAGTAAATACACAATATAGATAATTTATAGATTTCAACCAATGATAACCTCGAAACAGTTATCTTGAATATGACAAAATAAAATAGTCCTCCAGTAACCTGGGTCCCTTGAATTACGGTCGCCCATTTTCTGCATGTCCTCCCTCAACCGTTGCCTGGACATCACGAATTATTCTATGAAGGGCCGAAGATCCCGTCGATATAAAGACAGGTCCAGTGTGTAGAAACTAGTGTGTGGTGCATGCGAAGGGTGTTACATCGGCCAAACAGGAGGAAAAATAAAACCCATTGTAGAGAACATGGATATCGCTCTGATTCGGAATTTTTCTACCTCCAAGAACAAGAAGACCATAGCGAAACTGCTCATGAAATGTGCATATTACACGAGGCCAAGAAGGATATAAAAACTAAGTTCATTGGAAGGTCTGGAGATTGCGATGAACAAGAAACCTATTGGTAGTCGCTGTTTGAATAAGAAGACCATTGATACTGGAACTCATAGATCAGTAGACTTTTTTAGCCATGACCCAATAGATCTCTCACCCTCTGTATTTTATTTTAAGATTTGATGTATGCTTATATATATTCACATCATTTAGATATTTATTTTGTGTTTTTAATTATTGATACTAGCATTATTATTATTATGACCTTGTTATAATGTATATAGATTTTATTGACGTTGTTGTTTTTATGTGTAGCTCTGAAGATGGAGACAATAGTCTTCAAAAGCGCTTGTCGCTGAAATAAAGAAAACTTATGAAGAATTGTACGGTTTTTCTTTCCAATTATTTAATTCAACAGTATCATATCGGTTTTCACCGAGAAACTCCCAACTAAGTTAATAAATTGATCTTGGAATAATCTCTGGTATTTATTGTGATTAGGATGGAGGGACATTCAAAATTACGAAATTATCCTCCCCTATTACTAATAGAGAATACTTCCAATTGTGTCCAATACCGCATTTATCGATCTGATGAATAGAAATAGTTGATTTTACAATCGACCTCATTACAACCTCCCTCTTCGGTTCTACACGGTTGGTAGTTTGTATGAATTTTCCCCGCTACATTAAAATGTTTGAATACCTCTTTACATTTACGCATAGAAAATGGAGACATTGATGTTAATGCGTAGGAAACTGGGTATGTACGTAGGACTACGGCGACTATATTATTTAAATTGACATTTTTAATTATATCATATGCTTCTTATTATCCAGGGTACGTACTCTTCTTTTGTTTTGCTTGTTTCACCAAAAAAAAATACTCCACCGTTTTATTCTATTACAAAATTTTCTTCTTATTGAATGAAGCTATGATCGTATACGAAAGGCCTTCTGGACAGAGTCAATCAACGTTGGGAACCTTTGAGCTGAATGAATCGAGTCTTGAAGCTGGTTCTACTAATTGGCCGAAACCTTGTCTCTTCTTTTGACTTCTTTGTACTACCCCCTTTAGAAATTTAGCGAATTACAGCCCTCACCCGAAGTTCTACCGAACCTACTCCCTTCTCCTTTCTTCACCCTCCCTTTCAGTCTGAATCTCGCCCCCCCCCCCCTCTCACTCCCTCTTTTTCTCTCTCTCTCAGGCCTGAAAGTCTTCTCGAACCACTGTCCCTCTCATTGGTTCAAACCATTCCTATCAGATAGAGGGCCTTTCCCATTGAGCCCAGTCCTCTTTCCGCCAAATGAAAGCGCTCCTCGCCCGCCCTTATTTTCTCTATAGCCCCTTTTTTGTGAAGAGAGTATAAGCTATTTTAATTAGGAACAGAGAGAATGAAAGGCACCATCAATACTGATGAAACTTGGAGATCTGCAAGCTCTTCAGACAATTTGTTTAAATAAAATATGACAGAGATTGTACTTGTAGTACATTCGGAAAATCATCAGGAAATCTTCTTATACTTGCCACACATTGTGACTAGTAAATATATGTTTTCAGAACTTATTAGTTGGTTTTTCATTTGTTTAAAAGGTAGAATACAAGGTTAAACACAACACTAGAATTCAACATTTTATTAAATTCTAGTGTTACCTTCAATAGCTGAAGTACTTACTTGCTTGCTAAGTGCTTCAGTCCTTGAAGGACCTGTGCCTATTCCACTATCGTCATTGGACGCGTCTCTCAGGAAGGTTTCTCCAACGACGAAGGCAGCCAATCATATCCGTTGGTCATTGAAAGGTGGTGTAAGGCCACGGTACATATAGGGCTTCAATAAATTAACTGGAAAAAAAAGTTGATTTATACACAAATTTCTGTGAAGAGGTTTTAAAGAAATACTATTTTATACTTTATGTTATGTCCTGTAGTATAGTCTTTTAAACCCTTTAAAACCCTAATTCAGGAGAGTGTTTTGATCGAGTAGTACTACTAAATTTCGCCCAAACTTTACACGGAACTTAAAAAGTAAAAGCCAGTACCTTCACTTCGAATTTCTTTAGTTTCTAATACATATCTTTAATCAATTGTCGGCTGTAGCTTAGTGATATATATTGGGGTTTTATTAAGTCATACTACTTAGATAAAAATAATTATAGGGATATTTGATGAGAAATTGGAAATAAATGATCATGCATTAAGGAACTAATGACAATCTGTTATTCACAGATTGAGACATGAGAACCAGACGGTTCTATCTGCATTTTTCACTTCTTCTTTTTATTTTATTGCTTCAACATGTTCATGAAGTCTGTTTCAATATACATCTAAAACTAAATAGCAAAATTCATAATATTTCTTTAGTTTTGAGCAGGGAGATTTAGTTCTATCTGCATACGTTGACATACTGTTACGTTTTATTACAAAATATACAACACCAACCATATTGTTACGTTTTATTACAAAATCAGTAATAAACGCTGTTTGTAAGAGTTCTTTTGGATTGGTTAAACACACACAAGTTTCACAGTTTTTACCACTGCACAATTTATTTAACAATGCACTACACACTTAGTGAATTATTCTTAACTACTACTCACAGTCTGCACTGATAACTTCACTGTTCTTGTTATTACACAGTCCAATAACTCACTTGCGATCACTGAAGTTCACATGAAGACGGCACTGCACTGTCTTAAACACGGCACAACACTGTTCTTCGCATTAAAACCCTTTACCACACTGGAACTAAGTCGCACTGTAGCACTGAACGCACTGATGAGCACTTGAAGACAGCTGAGAACAAACTAAAACTAAAACTGTCGGGCGAGTTTTACACGCTTATATAGAGGAGCGGAAAAACATCAAAGGATGATGCCGAGACTCTTCCGGAAAGGTCGGGTCTTCCCGAGAACATCTGTCGACCCCTTTGATCTACTTAATACTTCCCAAATACGTGACTATCTCTGTTTAATCCTTCATGCATTTAATTTTCGCAGCGATATAGTTCTATCTGCAGAGCCAGCTGAGAAAGTATTGTTATTGCTGCTGTTGAGTTTACGTTGTCATGTTTATTTATTGAATAGTATAAATAGACGAACAAAATATAAATATGTGGATTGATGGCAGTTTTAAGGATAGTTCCTTAGATAACTACGGTATTGGTGATGAATGTTTACCTCCAAACATCAAACACCAAAGATAGCAATTGCGTTACCTATACTGCTTTAACAAAACTACCAAAAGAAAAGGTCAAAGACATCAAGCCTATAATAAAATGGATGCCTCAAGTCGATATAGAATATTTGAATGCAGTTCTCTTGTAAGAAACATTTGAATTTTAATCGCTGTGTTTTACTTGGGGATATAAATTAGCATCTGCAGTTCCGTCAAATAATGTAAAAATTAAATTTGTTAAAATATTGCATCAAATTGATTCCATGCTCATATTACGTACCACTTCTGAGTGTTCTATTCATGATCTTCTGAGTAGTAGTAAACTTGACTAGTGAGAAACACTCGTACAATGGAAACTATAACACTGGTCATCAGAAAATAGTGATAAAATACCGAGTCAAAATGCCCGACTCTGTGGGGGTCGTATCTTTCACTATAGAAGAGATATCGGAGATTCGATAATTTTTCAAAGGTGAAACCCACATACGCACTACAAAGTGAGCGTAGTTTTTGGGTAGCCCAGCTCTAAGCCTAGTACAATTGCAATTACATTTAAGTTGCCTCAAATTTTCCACTTATATTTGTATTTTCCGTAGACGATTTTTATCTAAAGTATTCATATCAGTTCTATGAGCTAATGGTATCATAAATGTAATAAGTTCAATTTCAATAATGTAATAAGTAACAAAAATCAGATAGAAAAGTAACGCCAAATGTGACGAAAGAAAGTTAGCTGGGATTTCCCATGATCGGGGAAGTCAAAGACAGTCTGAAGAGTATTGGGCATTGATGACCATGATGTTTTTTACCCTTAATCAAACAAACAAACGAAAGTTAGCCAAATGTCTAGTGGCAGCTGATTCAGCATTGCTTATAACAAAACCATAGAATAGTCCAAGTTTGAACATGTTTTGACAGGATAAGAAGGCATGACATCGTAGCACAGCCTGTTTTTATTTTCAACAGCTCATGCAATCACGATACATAAGTGAAATGAATTAATTCTATCGTTATAGCAAAAACACACATTCAACTGTCCTAAGAAAACTAGGTGTGATAGAATCAAACTAAGCACGTCTAAGATCACTAAGCAACGTCTCTTAGACAAAACTTTGTTGACCAGTGTAATAAGAATAGAAAATGAATTATTAAAATGTAACCAACTATTTAACTCAATTTTTCTTCAAAGGTATTCCTGTAGTATTAACTTTTTGTTCATTTATATTTTAACGTTGAAAATCTTATACTGTCAACTTAGAAATACAAATGCTTACGGATTCCCATACAATCTAATCAAAATTAAGGAGACTACCTCGGTTTTTGCAGCCAGAGAGAAAATGAATTCATCAGAATCTTCTCGACGCATTGTCAATAGCACATGTTTTACTTTTCCAGAGATAATGATGAATATACTGATGCTCTTAAAATATAAATGGGAAATGTTGAAAGATGAAAATTATTACTTATATATTTCTCAATGATTACTTAATCATTAGTGAATATTCACGAGTGGAAAAAAATAGGAAATTCTAACTCTCGCCACAACGAAAGCAAATGACAATTTTTCTATCATTTAAATTTATAAATCTGAGAAATGATTCAGAAAAGTTTTTAGTCTAACAGGATTCTGTCTATTGAAGCTCTTCTAATAATTCTTGTTGATATATGACGGTATAAATAAATATATATATATATATATATATATATATATATATATACATATACAAAACTACCAAGGAAGAAGAAAAAATATGACAAATAAAATAATGAACAAAAGGCTGAAAAGGAAAGGCAATGCCCACGAACAGGTATTGTCCCATCCATCAATACTTTTTTATTTTCCCGGGAGCCCCTGCCTTACTCAGAAGAATAAAAAGATCTGGGTCAAAGGAGGCTGACCTCTCGTCCACGAATAATAAGTCTTTATTCGTTCTTCAACAACAGGAGCAGGAGAAGAAAAACAAACACTCTCCCATTCACAACTAGATAAAATGCTCTATATATTGATTTAACGTTCCTTTTAGCAGTTTTCCAGGCATGGTATGTGTGTTTCTATTAAACATACAATTCTTGCGTTGGCGTGAGGACATATTAAAAATCTTTTGTTGTAATATTCTACCTTTTCAACGAAATGCAGACCAATGTCAAGCTATTGCCACAAAGTATGTTATTAATCTTAATATCAGCTAATTTAGCTATGTAAATATATAATTAAAGTTAATAAAAAAGCCAATCCATCCATAACCTTGAAAAATAAAATGCAAGTTTTAATCAATCACATCAAATTTTTGTAACATGTCAGAGAATATACAGAATTATTATAATTTTCAGAGGTGAACTAGATAGGTACTCAGACGAACGAAATTGTGAATAGGCATTCATGATAGACAATCAAAAATATTAGGAACATGAAAGTGCTTTATGCTTGTAAGGATTATCGTAATGTGCTTAAATACAGGTTATCACCATCTTCTACCCAGGATAGGAATACAGGTTTTATTTAATGAATCCATCAGAGAATAAATTCCTAGTGTCTATTGGGGAATTAAACCCTTGCAATCTACTTGACTTACCATGCGCAAAAGCCTTCCAAGAGCCCAAAAAAGTCCGTCACGCAGGGGCTGCGTCAACTAAGCAGATTTCCCTCGTGAAGTTTTACAATAGAGAGATTTCACAAGAGCCGAACAGTTACGTAAACTGCCAAACCAGCTTTTGCCGGAAACTCAAGACTAGAACCGAAGTTAGCCGATCTCATCTCGTCCGTTATGCGCACACACTTAATAAAAATGCAAATATCTAGGTTAATATTCAAGATAGAGAATAAATGTATATAACAATATTTACTGTACATTTAATTTGCAATAAGATTGGGTCTATACAATTTTTCGATCCGACGTATAGTAACGGAGATATATCGAAAGTCCCCTCCTGTAAACCCCCCTCCCACTGGTCCGATTTCAGCCATTAACAAACATGATCATTATTTTTACATAAAACGTTTAAATATTGATCTCTTGGGTAGGATCGATGGACATTTGAAGAAAAATTTTGAAAATCGCGTCATGAGTACGACCTCAATAGCTGCTAAAAGTATGCAGTAACATTGGTTCCAATTAACTTACACTACTTCTTTTGTACTTATTTTGAAGCGAAATGTGCTTCTCATGAAAGTCATCCAATTCTATTGTTTATAGAATTATTGGAATTATAATTCCAACAACAGTTCAAGCAAATTACCAAATGCAAGGCTTTCAACTATATTCCTAATTCTGTTACACTTATGACCCAGCTTAAAGGTATATGAATGGTCTTCTATATCATTATCATAATTTACTAATCTCCCTCGTAGGACATAATGCTTCCATTTAAACATGTTTTAAGACATTAAAAATATAATCCCAGATATATATTTTTAGATTTATCTTAATTCGTTACACTCGATTGAATGGAATATTTTTTTTTAAAAAAAGTTTACAGCCAGAGAATGAAAAATACTACCAATTCAAAGGGAATCGAAATTTTCAAAGCACGCGGTTTATTATTGTTTTCATAAACAATTTAAAAAAATAGGAATTAATTAAACAATCCAATTCATGAGTAATTATATATATTTTACAAAAACAACTAGGTCCCAATAATCGCATAACGAAGATTTATTGAATTTCCTGGTTTTAACTGTTACATCGATAGCAAATGGGTTTTGTACTCTCTTTAGATGAGACTGATAGTCTTTTCTCGAAAATAAAACATATTCCATCTATATACCACATAGATAGAAGAAGTTTTGAAATAAATGTAGTCAAATTAACATTTTGTCCAATGTAATGGCTTTGATGAGTCGTTATCATGAGCAACATGATATCCTCATTAAATTTCATATGATTATGGTATATTATGACAAATGACGTAACGTTTTGAACTTATATTATAGTTCTAAGTATGATTCGGGTTTGTGAGGAGATAATGAATCTCCGCCAACCACAACCCTCCCCCCCCTTTCACTGTCTAAATCGAATTGTCATTGTTATGCAACGATTATCAAAGTTACATATTTTCCATTGTAATTGAATTTGATAGTCATTGTAATTGAATTATTGTTATATTCTCATGGTTTAATTTTTCGAATAAATCGAATTACAATATTTAACAAAACAATGCTGAATTTTCAGAACATCAGTGAGCGGAATTTGTGAAAAGGTAATTAGAGACTGGTCTAGGAAAGCTCTATTCACTTCTGCTGCCTTGAGTCGGGGTTTGGCGGGAAAGGGGCAGATGATACATAGTAATACTATCGGTGATTATTATTCACATTGTGTTAAATAATGAAGAGGGATTGAGTAAGAAGTGATTTTATTCACAATGTTCAGAACAACGAATTGGGATTCAATAGTACATTAATTGACCGTATGATCTGAAAGCTTTAAAACTTAATAAAAGTAAATAAGCAAAGAGGAATACAAAGGTCTTATAGTAATATTCACATACCAATGAGTAAAATTCACACTTATTCTTCAGTCTAAAGCTACGTCAGTAATGATGAATGCTATCCATGATTATGATCAATCTTACCATCATTGTAAGTCATTCCTTCAAACTGTCAGTAAGCCACCGTTTCCCAAGCCGGACACTTTACTACTTCCTGCTAACATAACATTTCCTTTGGCTGAGGGACGGGTTAAATTCTTTCAACATTTTCCCACCATCGCAGGCCGCATCGGACCTTTTAGCAGATTTCCCTTGATCAGCAATTGAGGTCGTAATCATGATGCGAGTTTTGAAAAATGTCCTCAAATGTCCATCGATCCTACCCAGAAGATGACGAAAATGAGGTCCGTTCAAAATTATATATATATATATATATATATATATATATATATATATATATATATATATATGTCTATATATATATATATATATATATATATATATATATGTATATATATGTCTGTTAACGGTCTAGCGGTCGCAATTTTTGTTTGATCGGTACCAAACTCGATATTTAATCGTCTTATGTAAAAATATAGATCAAATTCGTTAATGGCTGAAATCGGACCAGTGGGAAGGGGGAATTTAGAGGGGGTATTTTTGAAAATTCGAGATATTTCCGTTATTATGCGTCGGATCGAACAATTGTATGGAATCAATCTTATTGCAAATTAAATTTACTATCAATATTGTTCTATACATTTATGCTCTGCCTTGAATATTAACCAAGATATTTTCATTTGTATCCGGTGTGTGGTCGGCAAAAGCCGGCTATGTTTGAGACTTTCCGCCGAAAGCTAATTCGGCCGTTTCCGTAATTGTTCGTCCCTCGTGAATTGGTTTAGAGACTCGTTACTACTACTGTTATTAGTAGGCAGATTTCTCTATTGTATAACTTCACGTGGGAAATCTGCTTCGTTTACGACGCCCCTGCGTGACGGACCTGTTGGTATCACAGACAATGTTAGGACCGCCAAACAACTCTATTCGAGTCGCTTCTGAAGCCCCATCGGTTGTGTTCCTTAATGGCTTTAAATATGTTTAGTAAAGCTTGTTCAGGAGTAACTAAAGTCCCCTTCTCACTACTGTGAGATGGCACGCTTTTTCGAATAGGAATATGCCATATAACCAATTTTATTAACGGAGATATTTGTTTAGTTTTTTTTTATTACCTCCGACGTATTCCCACTTCTAATCATACATATGTTTCTTGGAAAACGTAAATTTCATGTTACATGAATGTTTACATAGTATTCTTATTTCGGGAGAAATAAAGAATTGAGTTTCATATTAGAAGAAGTCTGCCATTGCAGCGACTGGGAACCCCAGCGTTATATTGTGAAAACTTCTTCTAACTTCCCACTTACCAGTTAGAGGTAGAGAACAGTTATTTTCGAGTCGTCTAAAGAACTAATACTGATTCAGTTTCCTTAGGAAAATCCATAGAGTACTCTTCTCACATTAGAGTATCTTGACTCTTGGATTTCCACTTCAGTCCCTATTTCTGCTGGGCAAGCAGATTCATGATACAGCAGTGTGTTTTCCCTGTGATATGGGTCGTACGCATTTTCCGACTCTTAGTATGAGGACACATGTATGTATCTCTTCGCTACTTGGAAGTAGACTTCGTGTAAAGCTATGTTATAGACTTCGAGAAGATTAAAATTTCATGGAATCTTTTTTCTCCTCTAAGGCGAAATAAAACTTTATTAATATAGAGGAGATATCTTTTAAGGTCTTTAATCCCGTTGCTTAGACGACTTAGTATACAACTTCTGCTTCAAAGAAATTCAAGCCCGAATTTCATTAAAATTATTTGCAACCAGGGAAAAATCACTTATCGCTATGACGTGGTCCTTTTTGTGTATTTAAGTGCTTTTGACTAGATCTCCAAGACATGAGAGCAACAACATTGTTTATGAATTCTGTGCCCTAGGAGATGCAATATATAAGCAGTGAGTTTCATTTTGTTACTATTTATTTTCAATTCAAAAGCACTGGTGTTCACCATAGACCGTTATATTTACCTTTTTAAGAGCGAAGTGTTCGACCCACTCTATGTTTTAGCAGACGTACAGTTACTGGTCTTAATCGTTGATCTTTGATGATATTTTCATCAAGAGCGAGAAGTTAGAAAAACAAAAATGCTGGTACTCATGATGGATTCTCCGTGAGGATTATCAAGTTAATATGGGGTTTAACAGAAACGAAAAATTTACTAGAGAGAATGTACAAACGATGGGGAGGGAACTTGAGTGAATAGGAAACTCACAATGTCTCACATTCTCCGGGACACAAATTCTATTTCTGTAGTAAAGGTGAAGTGTCAATTCATTTACCCGAAATGATGTAAAAGGTGTAACGAAGTAGAAGACAGGTCAACTGGGGTTCAGCATAAGTAAGTGAGCAAGGAAGGCCACGGGAGAGAAAAAAAAAGAACATTTCAAGAGAATAGCACTGAAGAGAGACTGAGTAGGGAAGAGAGGTCGAGAGAGAGAGAGAGAGAGAGAGAGAGAGAGAGAGTGTGAGAGAGAGAGAGAGAGGGGGGCAGAGAGGGAGAAAGAGAGTATGAGAGAGTGAGTATTAGGCGCGAGGGAAAGGGAGGGAACGGTGAGGGAGAGGGATGAGGGGGTATCCATGGAGACGTCTGTTGTCAAGCAACAATGATGGACCCTCCCTTCTACTAACATCCCTTACTATATTAACGAAATGTTTTCTCATTCCAAAATTTCTCCCGCCAGATTTTCAGGCAATGCAACCCTCATTTCATAATACCAATTACTAATTTTATGAATACTAGGACACATAACGTGCATGAAAAGTCTAATTTGTGTCCGCATAACTCTTTCCTTTACTCCTATTAAATTAAATATTTTGCTCACGTTAATTCAAATGATTTCGTTTGAAGCTCTATACACTATCTCCGGTCCAATGCATCAAAAAAGGTGTGTTACGTCATATGAATCGGTGGAGACTGAAACTGGTTAATAATTGACAGTTTTTAGCAGATTTCCCTTAAGGGAAATCAGCTATTGAGGTCGACCCATGACGCGATTTTCGAAAAATTTCTTCAAATGTCCATCGATCCTACCCGGGAGATGACGAAAATGAGGTCCGTTCAAAATTATATGTATATATATATATATACATGTATATATATTTGTCTGTTAACGCTCTAGCGGTCGCAATTTTTGTTTGATCGTTACCAAACTCGATGTTTAAACGTTTTATGCAAAAAGACAGATCAAGTTCGTTAATGGCTGAAATCGGACCAGTGAGTGGGGGGGGGTTTAGAGGGGGGATTTTCAAAAATTCGAAATATCTCCGTTACCATACGTCGGATCAAAAATCTTATTGCAAATTAAATTTACTATAAATATTGTTCTATACATTTATTCTCTATCTTGATAATTAACCGAGATATTTGCATTATTATTAAATCGGGGTCGATAACGGACGATTGAGTTTCCCGCCAAAAGCTAGTTCGGCCGTAACTGTTCGGCTCTCGTATGTAGATTTCTCTATTGTATAACATCACGTGGGAAATCAGCTTAGTTTACGCAGCTCTGCGTGACGGATTTTTTTTTTTTTTGTGTTGTTTTTCATTTACACCCTAAATTTGATTAAATTGACCGTCAAAACAATGCAGACCATATCTCGGCCTGCTGGATGCCCAACGTTAGTTTCATAACCTGAACCCACTTTATTTTAAGGGTATTTGTGTAGCTTGGGGTGAAGTGCTGGTCACTCGGTACCGGGTGATACCGGGAGGCGGTTTCAATGAAAATCTTGAAAACCGGTTGAAACTCTTTTGGATTTAAACGAAATGTATTTATAACGGAATATAATCAGATCCGAAATGTTTAGTGAAAAGAGGAAAGAGGATAGATATGATGGACACGCCACCAAATTCGTATTTGTGAGAATATGAGCACAGAAAGTTTTTTTTTTTATATCATACAAACATGTACAATTTGGTCTTATTTTTAATTGTATATTTAGAGGCATCTAGTTATTTGCATACCTGTAGATTTTTAATGAATACTTTTATTTATTTTAACTTCGTTTAAGAGAAAAGGGTGGTAACCTGTAGATAACCTGTGATCCCAATTTGCCACAAAAGCAAAACGTAGACGTTAATAAATAATAATTAACTTCGTATTAATATATATATACACACACGCGCGCGCGTGCAGACACGCACACACACACACACACACACACACACACACACACACACACACACATACACACGCACACACACTTATTTATTACTTTCTCTAATGTAATTTAAACATCCATTCCGTGCTCTGACTTCCTTCCGTTTCTCTCTTTGTAATGAATGAAAGTGTGTTTGTCAACTTGAACAGTACAAAGCATGCAATTAGAATTTTGAGTGTGGTTCTAACAAGTGGTATTATTTTAGTATACTTCAATATGGCTCAGGTTGGCCATGCGAGTTAAAGCGTTGACCTTTATCTCACATGGTAAACCTAGAATGGCGAGTTCGATTCTTGCCTGGGCAAAGGAAATTATTTAGTGACGAAATTCATTAAATAACGTCCTAAAATCCCACCCTGGCTAGAAAAGGGTGGTAACCTGTAGATAACCCGTCCCGATTAGCCTAAGTTGCAAAAAGTGGACGTTAATAAATAATAATAATAATACTTCAATATGTCAGCCTTTTGCATTATATTCCACGCGGTAAAATAGCACCACTAGCTCTCTTAGAGAATGAAATGGTTTCGTCTTCCCTATTTATAGGGAATCCATTACTGCGAATACTACTGTACACTATAACTCTCAAATACATTACTAATAAAAATACCCTTTATTTATCATATTGACTTTTTGCCTGTCCTGTCCGGAAAACCCCCGGACACAGAATACAATGAAAGTCCGTCACACAGGGGCTGCGTAAACTAAACAGATTTCCCACGTGAAGTTTTACAATAGAGAAATTTCACGAGAGCTGAACAGTTAAGGAAACGGCGGACCTAGCTTTTGGCGGGAAACTCCCATCCGTTATCCGCCAAGATTTAATAATAAAGGCCGTCCCGCAGGGGCTGCGTAAACTAAGCAGATTTCCTATGTGAAGTTTAGCAATAGAGAAATCTGCATACTGGTAACACAACACCACCATAAGTAAATACAAACGGTAATAAGAAATCTTTCAGTTAATTTTAATAAACTCCCAACTGAAACGGCTTCTGAATTGTAAGAATAATTTATATTTTAATAACTCAACTTTTAGTAGTCCAAGAACTAAAGAAGGGGGGGGGGATGAACAGAACGTATTTGCATAAATCTCACAAAGTAAAGAAGGATAGGTAAGGTTAGAAACGACAGGTTAGGTTAGAAGCTTCCGCCAGAGAAAACGGCCGAACTAACCCGAACAACACCTGACCACAGACTTCATAAAAATGCAAATATCTCGGTTAATATTCAAGATAGAGAACAAGTGTATATAACAATATTTATAGTAAATTTAATTTGCAATAAGATTGGTTCTATAAAATTTTTCGATCCGATGCATAATAACGGAGATATTTCGAATTTTCGAAAATCCCCCTCTAAACCCCCCCCCCTTTCTTCTGGTACGATTTCAGCCATTAACAAACGAATAAAACGGTTAAATATCGAGTTTCGTAATGATCAAACAAAAATTGCGACCGCTAGAGCGGTAACAGACAAATATATATACATATATATATATATATATATATATATATATATATATATATATATATATATATATATATATATATATATATATATATATATTTACAGTTTTGAACGAACCTCATTTTCGTCATCTACTAGGTAGGATCGATGGATATTTGAGGAAAAATTTCGAAAATTCCGTCATGAGTACAACCTCAATAGCTGATTCCCTTAAGGGAAATCTGCTAAAAAGGCAAATATCTCCATTCATGATAGAGAATAAATGTATATAACAATATTTATAGTAAATTTAATTTGCAATTATTGATTCTATACAATTTTTCGATCCGACGTATAGTAACGGAAATATTTCGAATTTTCGAAAATCCCCCCTCTAAACCCACCCCTCACACTGGTCCGATTTCAACCGTTAACGAACTTGATCTTTCTTTTTACATAAAACGACTAAATATCGAGTTTGGTAACGATCAAATAAAAATTGCGGCCGCTAGAGCGGTAACAGACCAATATATATATATATATATATATATATATATATATATATATATATACAGTTTTGACCGGACTTCATTTTCGTCATCTACTAGGTAGGATCGATAGACATTTGAAGAAAAAATTCGAAAATTCCGTCATGAGTACGACTTCAATAGCTGATTTCCCTTAAGGGAAATACGCAAAAAATGCAAATATCTCAATTCAAGATAGAGAATAAATGTATATAACAATATTTATAGTAAATTTAATTTGCAATTATTGATTCTATACAATTTTTCGTTCCGACGTATAGTAACGGAAATATTTCGAATTTTCGAAAATCCCCTCTCTAAACCCACCCCTCCCACTGGTCCGATTTCAACCGTTAACGAACTTGATCTTTCTTTTTACATAAAACGACTAAATATCGAGTTTGGTAACGATCAAACAAAAATTGCGGCCGCTAGAGCGGTCACAGACCAATATATATATATATATATATACAGTTTTGAACGGACTTCATTTTCGTCATCTACTAGGTAGGATCGATAGACATTTGAAGAAAAAATTCGAAAATTCCGTCATGAGTACGACTTCAATAGCTGATTTCCCTTAAGGGAAATACGCTAAAATATATCCACCTTTGCCAACCAGTATTAGCTTGAAAGCCAATTGATTTCATAAGTAACGGGTTAAAAAGAGCCCAGTTTTCCATTCCAAAATTTGTATAGTAATGGTTCTCAAGCTCTGATATGGAGATTCGATTCCTATTTTTGCTTGTCAAAAATAATGCATGAGTTAGTTATAATGATATTGTATTAATAAATATATTGATGACTCCGAGATATACATTTAAATTTGTGTAGAGAGGCAGAGGGTTTTAAATTGAAATTTAGATGTGGTGACCAATTATATTGTAAGGCTCATGTATAAAGGACATCATCTCTGTCCTCAGTGCTTTGGCCTACCTGCCGGCTTAACTCATTACACTCAACAACTGCCGGCCTCCTTGGGGCTCTACTCATGTAAAAAGTATGCCCTGGTTGTGTTTTTTTCACTCTCTCAGGTACGTCTTATTTTTAATTACATTTAGTTTTAATTTATTTTAATGACTCAATGTTTAATGTATATTTTTATCAATTTTTTTAATATATATATTCTCTAGTTTATATTGATTTTATCTTTTTCAGCGGATAAAACAAATGGTTCCTGGCGGTTGAGTCTCTGCGATCAAAGAACAATAAGAGAATACTGAAACGTGACACAAAATGTTACCCTTTCCATTTTTGTTGATACAAGACGCTCTCTTCTTTGTCCTTTTCAGCTTAATTTAGAGATTAGGATTCTTAGTTTCATAGAGAAAAATTTCACAGCCACCTTGTCATGTACTTAAACCTCTTAACGGAACTCAGTTTCTGTAGTCGGGGTTCATGACTTGAGTTCAACGAACAAAACCGTAGTGGAGTAATAAAACCTAATTTTGTTCGGCATCTTTTGGTAGAAGATCGTACACGAATATATCCCGCACGGCTCCTAATCCACCTCATTTTTTCCTTGCCTCATAATGAATCGAAAATATATCAGAAATCATAAAATCAGAATTAATTGAATAGCAATTCTCTAATATTATGTTATTTTTCAAAAACTATTTAATTCTATTTGTACACATTTTACATGCTGTGGAATATGCTGGATGGTACAGGAACCAATTGATAAGGATTAATAAAGAGGCCTTGTCCTCTACTATTGTTATTAATTTTATGCAAAGTGCACTTTCGGAGTCAGCGCTCCATCGTCAGTGCCTGCTGACAAACAAAAACCTTAAGTAAATTTAACAATCATAGCCAACAAAGTTAACAAAAAAACAATAGAAAATTTAATAAATAGTCAACTAATAAAATGAAAAAATGTTAAAAACGATAAGTGTATGTCAAAGATAAAAACTATAAATAAAATTAAAAAACAACACAAATTACAGATTGGAAAACTATATTAACATATCAAAGTGGGTGGAAAATCCTGAAAGCACACCAGAGGAGTGCACTTTGCATAAAATTAAAAACAATAGTAGAGGACTCGACCTTTTTATTGATCCTTAACATTTTACCTTATGATATCATTGCCCAGTTTTTAATTATATTTTTGGGCCAAGGCGTTGGTCTTAATAAACTTGGTAAACCCAGAGTCGTGGGTTCGGTTCCGTCCTGAGTAGTAGTAATTCATAAAGAGACGAACTCATTAAAACAAATCTATAGTCCCACCCCTGATATAAAAGGTTGGTAACCTGTACATAAACCTGCCCGATTAGGGGTATTTGCATAAAGTGGACCTAAATAAAATAAGTAATTATATTTTCTTTTTAAAACAAACATATTGGACATAATATTTCATCATTTATATTAATGTGTATAAACAACGTATCTTCAAGAGGTCCTTTTTTGGCGTTCATGAGGATTACGATAAAACGGAAAAAAAGTAGGTTCTGCCAAAATATATTAAAAAAGTTCAAAGAGAAATTGTTTAATCTTAGATGAAATAAAAGGGAGTTGTAGAGGAGAATGAGGTTTCCCCAAGGATTTTCCAAATACAGTTGTTCTATCTGGGACTGTCAGGTAGTATCTGTCTCCTATCAGAACTGCCTTCAAGCTCAAGATAGAGCTAACAGAAAAACACTTATCACCGGAGATTACACTCTTCCCCAGGCCTTAGTTCACGATAAAATAAATTGTCTTTCTCCCATTCGGGGTTTGCTATATCCCCTGACGTTGATATCTACCACCACTCCGCAGTGCTCTCTCAACCTCTACCTTAATAGAAAAACTTACAATTCTATTATATTGTATATTTGACAGCCCTGCAGTTAACTATTGCAAGCTGATATAGGTTCAAGATGGAGTCTAACTCCGCGTAACCTGCTACCCTGGAAATACCTGTGTTATCCATCTTGACTCTATGAAATCATTGTAATTCTTTATTGATATATAATGTTTAGATTTACATTAACTATAAATAATACCATTGAATTTAATGCAATTAAAGTCATTTCCAATATTAGCAGATTTCCCTTGAGGGAAATCAGCTATTGAGGTCGTACTCATGATGCGATTTTCAAAACTTTCCTTCAAATGTCCATCGATCCTACCCAGGAGATGACGAAAATGTTCAAAATTATATATATATATATATATATATACACATATATATATACACACACAGATATATATATATATATATATATATATATATATACATACATATATATATATATATATATATATACATAAAACGTTTAAATATCGAGTTTGGCACAATGCGACCACTAGAGCGATGACAGGCAAATATATATATATATATATATATATTGATATGTGTAAAAGTAAAGATTAAGCTCATTAATGGCTGAAATCGGACCAATGGGAGGGGGGGGGGGTTAAAGGGGAAGATTTTCGAAAATTCAAAATATCTCCATTACTATGCGTCGGATCGAAAAATTGAATAAAATCAGTCTTATTGAAAATTAAATTTACTATAAACATTGTTATGCACATTTATTCTCTATCTTGAATATTAACCGGGACATTTGCATTTTTCAGTTTTCAGCCTTCAGTAAACCCCCACCTCTACTAGTGTTACATAAACAATTCTCTGTTATATAATAAACCACATTATTTGAAGCGTAAATACCAAACATTGTTTTCCAGAGGCCTTTGTTATACGTGATAGATGCAAATTTGTTCTTGTGCCCCCCCCCGTCTTAAATTCTTGGACAACTAAAATTTGATTGATTGAGATAAAAATTATTCTGTTTCATTATAAGCTACAGTAGTAAGTATAGTACCCAGTTTTCAATAAAATGAATATGTTATATTCTGATATGTTTCAATTATTGTTTTTCATTCCGTTGAGCCGTTGGCAGACCTGTTTGTTTAAATTTGAGACGCTTCCCGCCGACAGGGGAAAGATTTCTTATTACCGTTTGTATTTATTCACTGAATATTCACGGTGGTGTTGTGTTAGCTGTATGTAGGTTTATCTATTATTAATCTTCACGAGGGAAATCTGCTTAGTTTACGCAGCCCCTGCGTGACAGACTTCAATATTATATTTGGTTTTGGTTATTCGTTTGTTTTTGTTTTCCCAAACAACTTCAAATAATGTCTTCAGAAACAAGAAGAAGGCTATTATAATCTGTTTAGTTCTAACTTCCTGAGCCCCTGATGGTTGAGACTCTCGAATCGAAGAGCGGAATGAGAAGGTTATGCAACAGCTCAAAACGGTACCCTATTTCTGTTTCTTCGTCATTCATCATCATACGTAAATCCTTGACTGACTTATACTTTTTGACGATAGAAGTATTAAAGTCCGTCACTCAGGGGCTGAGTAAGCTAAGCAGATTTCGTATGTGCTGGAATAGCATACTTGTGACCTCATCCGACCATACATTCTCTATTTCGATGTAAAAAAACGCAGGAGTAGAAGGAGCGAGAGGACGGAGCGGAGGGAGGTTACTGAGGGGAGAAAACAAGGAAGTACGAATAACTCTATTAATATTTAAGTTGAAAAGGTACATACAATAATTATAGAGCATCTATAGTTTAACAAGATTGGTTCTATAAAAATTATCCCCCACCACTACTCTAATTTCTGCCATTAAGAAACTTGATCTTTCTTTTTACATAAAACGAATAATTGTCGAACGATCAAACAAAAATTGATACCGCTAAACCGTTAACATACAAATATATATATATCATTTTAAATGGACCTCATTTTCGTAATTTCCAGGATCGATGGGCATTTGAGGACATTTTTTGAAATCTGCTGAAAGCAAAAAGCAAATGATAATAAATAATAAATTTACTTACAGTTTGAATTTTTACCGCCTAACAGAACCTCCTAGTTTGATACCTGGCAAGAACGTAAACCTTTCTTTTAAATTAGAGGTTAAAATATTAATATCAAATTAAAAATAAATATGAATTTTAGCAACGGTAAAAAAAGCATAGTGGTCAATTTTTTAACTGAATGACTGCTTAATTCCCAGGAGCGCTTGAAAATTAAAACCAGTGTACATACTTCAGAAGACAAAATCTGTGAGTGTAACCTCAAATAACACAGGACGGCAAATGATTTAATGCTCTATGTTTATTAAAAAGTATATTGTTCATTACATTCAGTGAACCAGACAAATTCCATTTAGGTAACTCTGGGAATCCTTCCGTCGTGTCGTTTAACTCATGTTTTAAAGAAATTAAAGCTATGTACGATGTTAATTTTTGAAAAATAGCGACAAAAAACGTTTATTTAATACTTTTCTTGTTGTGCGTTGATTTATTTCACTAAGCACCGTGTCGTATGTGAATAATTAATTATCATAACACTAAAGCTGTATTATTAGATCTTCTTTTGGCATGTAAATATGAATAAGTAAAAAAAAAATTGTAATATAATGAACGACGTACTTTTTCTGTGGTGGTAGGTTCAGGACTGCGACAAAAAATTAAGACGAATAAAAACAAAAGGGGCCTAGGATTTTTCTTCAAATGTAAATTAATAATATATATTAGAGACGTGGATCCCTTAGCCGTCGAAGCCTAAAGTAGCTGAGGGGTTGCTATTGTAATTATAATTATAATAAGCACGGCTTTGTGATGCTAATATTGGATGCTGGGGACTGTGGGAAAGGCTTTATCCTAGTTAGGTTATAATTAAATACTACTATTGTCGCGGGATTGTCTAAAGCATCGAGTTTCTCTTTCTTAAATTTCCCTACTCCCATTTCAATATACAACCCTCCATAATAATTATGTAGGGGTTGTGAAGGAGCAGAGTTTCCTTCTACAGTTTCTTTAGTGAGTAGTTTGTTCCAGAGGTTTATTTTAGATGAATTATTAATGTCCTTTAGTTTTCAAGTTGCAGCTGAATTTTTAACCCTTAGACAACAAAGGGGAGGCTGGGCTTTCGTCGAACCAACCTTTTTAATATTTTCCAGTTTGGCCGAGACAGCACTTCTGCAAATATTAAATACCCAACCCCAAGCAACACTGCGTAGTCAGCGGATTACTTTCTACATATATCGCAATCAACGATTAAAAGAAAAGAAAGAAAATTTTATATTGGCCCAATACAACAAAGGTATTATACACAAATTGTTACATTTGTTACAAAATTAAGATATTTTGGTACTGACTCGGACGTAGTCCCCCTTCAGTCGTTGCACCTAAATTATAATGATTGGCTCCACTTGACTTGGGAAGGCTGCCATGATATTTCCTTACAAGTTTTTGAAGATGAACTGAAATAGGAGCAACCTCCAATTTCCAGTGGAATTGGCTGTTCCTAACAAACCTGGGAGCATTTGCCACTATCTGAAGAACTTTTCTTTGGAAGGACTGTAGTTTCTGTTTGTGTCTGATGCTGATACCCAGCCAGACTGGACATCCGTTTAGAAGAAAATACGTTAAAATCTATGTACTTTCATAAAACTACGTTAGTTAACCGCTCTCCAAAGAAGGCAAGTTCATATGTATGCTTTGCAAATGCTTATAGTTTCAGTGGAAACTATTTCAAAATGTCATTCATAAAGCCTTCATAACAGAGAATTCCACCATGCAAATAATTTCAAATTCAAATTCAAAATTATGAAGGAAGCAAGGTTAACATATCAATATAGCGTAATATGTGGGGTATATTTTGAATTTTAGAATTCTCCCTCTTCTAACCCCCCCCCCCTCTTGTCCTGGTCCGATTTTAACCAGAAACGATCAAGTCAGGAATGTATAATTTAATTGATGACCTCACTATTCAATGTATAATATAATGAGGTTTACTGAATGCTGTAGTTACAAATAACTTTTTTAGATTAGCAGATTTTCAATTACACACACACAAACGCACACACACACACACACACACACACACATATATATATATATATATATATATATATATATATATATATATATATAAATTTGTCTGTTTATAGTCTAGCGTTCTTAAGTTTTGTTCGATCGGCATCAAGTACGATAAAAACGTTTTATTTAAAACTAAAGAGTGAGTTTTTTAACGGGTAAAGTCGAACCAATTGGAGGGGAGGGAGTTTAGACAGGCAATTTTGAAAACTCAAAATTTCTCCGTTACTACACACGGGATTTAAATTTGTTTAACACGTTAATCGCCATGTCAGTCATATGTGTTTGACGCTAAGACGTTCTACATAAGCTACGTCAGACATATATGTCTGACGTACGGGATTTGGTAGGAGGCCACGTCAATCACAGATCTCCGACGCAAACGATACATTTGCATTATGTTTCGAAAGCTTGGCCTATCAGGAACAAAACTTGAAAATTTCTTGGCTTACTACAAACAATAAAATGAAATAAACATAGTTATATAATGGTATATTGCTTCAGTTGAAAAAACTTTTTTGAAAAAAAATTGCTGTGAAAATTTGTCTGATATTATCATGGCGATTAACGCGATAAAGCCAATTTTATTGTAAATTTAATGTTCTAGAAGTGTTGTCATATTTATGTTTATTCTATCTTGTATATTAATCGATATATTTGCAATTTTTAATTTTCAACCATCTGTAAACCCAGGAGTAATTTGTACTTTCTTGTATTCAGCGGTAAACACAACACTTGTTGATTATGCTTAATTTTATGCATCCCTGAGAGACGGATTTTCTATTTATTCAAGCTGTTTTTAACATTTTTTAGTCTCCTATAAAAAATGTAATTATTTAGTTTTTGTTTTTTGATTCTCAGTATTTGCAATTGAGTTAATGTTACACCGGATGAGCGATAAGAGAACTTATCAGAGGCATATTTACTAGCGATAATCACTCGGCATTTCTATAATGACGTTTGTAATGTTGCCTTGCGTTTAATAAACGTTTACGGTAACATGGATATTAATTGTTTCCCACATTGGTGTGGCCATTACATTGGTGAGTTATGTGTTAATTGTAAATGGTCAGGACGTACTGACAGCAATATACCAATGGCTGGATAAAAAGGATGAATTTAAAATCTGAACAATTTCGAAGAGGGACATACAAGACACCACCCTTACTTGGAAAGGCCATTAAGAAAAGTGTTTTCCCAATACCAGGAGGAAGGAAAGTCGAATATTAAGTGGAGTGTGAGAGCGAGTAGTTTTACGTAGAGATGGAAAGAGTGAAACGACACTGGAGCAGAGCGGGAAATAGTAGCAACACCTAATGGTACGAAAGGATTGCCCTCAAGGACGACTCTAGCCTAGGCCTTGATAAACAAGGTAATATCCAGAATCTAGCTCAGACTCATATTTCTCAGGAGGTTATATTGCCTTGAGGAAGGTGCCATCTTGATTAGCAAAAATACTGTAAATACCATGCTACTGTTATTGGACACAAGGGGCAATGAAACTCAGTGTTATCGTATTCAGTGATCAATGTTCAGTTGTGCCATCACCTGACTATTATTATTTATTAACGTCTACTTTTTGCAACTAAGGCTAATTGGGACGGGTTATCTACAGGTTACCACCCTTTTATAGCCAAGGTGGGATGTAGGATGTTATTTAATGTATTTCGTCACTAAATAATTTCCTTTAACCAGGAGAGAATCGAACTCGCCACTCTAGTTTTACCATGAGAGATAAAGGTCAACGCTTTAACTCACATGGCTAACCTGAGCATTTAACTATACAACACATATTGACTGACTGTCGACGAAGAGACAATTTAGACATTCCACATGACTTATAGGAACTTTTGACCCATAACAGTAATTACAAGGACTCAGTCATTAAACATCAAAAAGACATTAACATATATGACACACTATAATCTAAACTTTCTCACTCTTCACTTACTTCCTACATTAGCAGGGTGTATAAACTTTGATTTTATTATTTATTTAAATGTTCTCTCTCCCCCCCTTCTATAGTTTCATTTTCATTTATATTACGTTCATTACCCTGATGTTATCATAGCGTGCAATATCGTTTGCTTCATATAAGGCCCTGGAATGCCAATAACCCGTTTCAAAAATCACCGTTTGCCATAGTTCACTCTTTTTTGTTTGTTGATTTTTTTTTTTTTGCATTTCGCTATTTTAATGACTCTTTAATAATGAGTAAATCGCCTGCGTTGCGGAACTCATTTAAAAAATATATAAATAAATAAAAAGTATCCAGTAATTGAAATGTCACTATTATTTATAAAGTTCCTAACCAATCTACTTCCAGAATTTGTTCATAAAATCAAAATTAATAGCGAAGAATATATAATCAAATAAAGAGTCATTGTATAAAAACAGTCCGTCACGCAGGGGCTGCGTAAACTAAGCGATTTCTCTCGTGCGCGGATATATTTGAATTTATCTCAAAAAGTAATAGTTGAATAAAAACTATATTTAGTATTTAGGCTTCAAATGAAGTGCTTCATGATTTAACAGCTTATTGTTAATATGGCATGAGTAGGAGAGGAGATTTACTGAAGGTCGGAATAAAATATAGAAATACCTTGGTTAATATTCATTATAGAGAAAACTTGTACAGAAACATTTATAGGACATTGTATTTGCAATAAGATTGGTTCTATACATTTTTTCGATACGACACGTAATATCGAAGATATTTCAAATTTTCGGACACCCCCTCCCCCTTGTCCGATTTCAGCCATGAACGAACTTGATCTTCCTTTTTACATAAAACATTTAAATGTCGAGTTTGGTAACGATCAAACAAAAATTGCGACCGCTAATGCGTTAATATATATATATATATATATATATATATATATATATATATATATATATATATATATATACATAGTTTTGAACGAACCTTATTTCCTGGGTAGGATTGATGGACATTTGAGGAAATTTGTTTGAAAATCGCGCCATGAGTATGACTTCAACAGCTCATTTCCATTTAGGAAAGTCTCCTAAAATTAGATAATCGATTGAAACGCGTGTCAGTTTCTCGAAAGTAAAAGGAGGCTTACCAGAAAAAGAAGGGGAAAAAAAGTTTTTGCATTCGTTACACGGAATCTACTCATTTCATTATACATTTATGAATATCTTTAAATGATAAGGAGCGACGTTCCCTCTTTATGGAGCTCATCAAATAAATAAATACATAGAATCTTCGACAAATACTCAAAATGGCTTAGAAACAGTTTAAACATTAAATTGTGAAAGGAAGTCCCTCGCATTCTTTAAGATAAAAATAAATAAATAGGTCTGCTCAAGTTAGAGGGTCGTTTGTTAATGGGTCAAATATAAACAAATCCACAACTCCTTGTCTCATAATGTTCATTATCAAATTTTTTCTTGTAAAAATATAAATTTCAAACATCATACATTATAACACATTCTAGATTGTGAGGTTGTAGTTACTGGCGAAGTTATCGTGGCCCTTTGGAATCTGAGAATAGTAAATTACATCGTAACTTCACGATAAAGCAAAAGTACATCCCTTTTCTAATATATTATACAAAACTGATAATATCTTACTTTCTACCAGCTTAGAATAAAAGAAGAATTCATATGAAAAGTCCGTCACGCAGGGGCTGCGTAAACTATGCAGATTTCCCTTGTGAAACAAATATGTGGCATTTAAGCCTCGAATAATGTGGTTTACTATATAACAGGATATTGTTTATGTAACATGAGAAGTTGTGGTTTGCTGAGGGCTAAAAACTGAGAATAAGTGTATATAACAATATTTATAGTAAATTTAATTTGCAATAAGATTGATTCTATATAAGTCTTCGATCCGGCGTATAGTAACAGAGATATTTCGAAATTCCTCTCTAAACCCACGGTCCGATTTCAGCCGTTAACGAACTTGATCTTTCTTTTTACATAAAACGACTACATATCGATTTTGGTAACGATTAAACAATAATTGCGACCGCTAGAGCAGTAACAGACATATATATATATATATATATATACAGTTTTGAACGGACCTCATTTTCGTCATCTCCTAGGTAGGATCGATGGACGTTTGAAGAATAATTTCGAAAATTGTGTCATGAGTACCACCTTAATAGCTGATTTCACTTAAGGGAAGCCTGCTAAAAAATTAGGCGGAATTCAGGAACGATTGAAAAGAGGTTCTATACCAAATTCTTAATGATTCCATGAACTAAAGAAACTCTGAAGAACATTTTATTTGCGAAAACATCTAAATTCCCACATTTCTAACCCCTATTTAATTGACTTAATTGCAGGCATTGAAAATAGCAGTTTGAGGTAAAGCATAGAGTTAATAATACAATAAACTAAGGTTCGTGGGTTCGATTCCCATGAAGTCACAGAAAATTATTCCACCAATTGCATAACAACATATTTCATTTCTGATTATATATGGTTTCTGAATTATATATCCCATATTGAATTCATTTATAGCTTCCTTCATCTATTGAAGGATTGCATGCAAGTTGGTCTTTGAGAGGAGCATGCATTCGACTCCTGCATGGTACTTTGCATGCAATTACCTAGACGCTTCCATGTAGGCAATTTAATAGCCTCCGTAGGAATCTGTTATTCATAAATAGCCCCTTCATTCTTTTGAGTCAAATTATAGATTTAACGGGAATGTTAAATGGGTAATTGGCCCGGAACATTCATGCTATGAACTCGGTTTAATATGATTTATGCTCGAAAATGTTATTAATAGGTTACAATCAAGTGTATATAAAGTACTTACTCAATTGTTTTGATTACGAAAGACAATTTTCACAACTCCCGGTTCAAGTCAGGAATTTCTAACTATTGGTTTGCCATTCCAAATTGTAAAAACCATTCCACATCTAAGAACGTCAAGCAACTATTGTATAAAGTTTTCAATGAAAAATGTATACTATAATATTAACCCAAAAGAAATTTGTACATTGTGTAATTTAAATGTGAATGAGGACATTTATCACAAAATGCTTCATTGCCCTGTTTACTCCCCTTTCAGAGAACAGTATTTACCATTCATCAAACAGCCAGCTGATAATTCACAACTTTATAATATTCTAAATAGTGCAACTAGAGAAGTATATATTAGCATTTTTAAATATTTAAGAAATAGTTTCAAACTTCGCGAATCTTATCTGAGTTAACATTGTCAAATTTCTCTTCTTCTCTTAATTGTTTTTTTTTTATTTAGTACTGTTATACCTATGTATTAGTAAGAACAGGAACCAAGATAATGATAAGTTTAATAAAACTATTATGATGAAAATATAATGTTTTACTATTAGGTAAGATAATAAAATATAATGACACTTATTAGTTTAAATTTTTCTAGAAATTTTAATGTAAATTCTAGTCAGTTATACTCAATTTAAGTTTGTAAATATATATATATATATATATATATATATATACATATATATATATATATATATATAAGGTATATATAAGCTACTAACATATTAAAACTAACCTCATTATATAAGGCCTACTCCTTGCTATAAGGAAAATCCTTGTAAGCAGTAAAATAAAATAAATAAATAACTAAGAGGAACAAATGTAAACTGAAATTTAAAATTTTAAAACTAAATTAATTAATTAGCTGCTTTTAATTTTTAAAAAAAATGTAAAATTATAGTTTTCTTCATCAGGGTTATGTAAATATCAGTTCCACTAGATAGTGGGGAATCATCAAGTGAAGATACGGACGCTCACTTTAACCTTGATCATCAATATTAGCCTCCTCCAGCCAGCCATAGCAATTTTCAGTTAGCGCCAAATGTTCAAGCTTCATAATCTATTACACAAAATACAAATACATTTCATCATTCAATGGAATATACTATGCTAAAAAAAAAAAAAATCATTATGTTTCTTTTGAATTACGCAAATTGTTCTGCATCCAATTTCTGACTGAGGTAACACAAGTAACTTCAAGTAAACTTATTTGAAGTAACATAAATATTTAGGGCACATAATATTCGGCAAGCCCCATTAAAATCTCAATAACTTATCTTTCCGTTCTTCCATGCGTTTCAGAGCTTTTGCATTCTTTGTAGGCTTAAAACATATTTATAATAAATCATACACATCGTAATTCACTGATAACCTATAAACATTATGATTACTACTTTGATAATCTATAAGCATTATGATTACTACTTTGATAATCTAATAGATTGTAAAATAAGTTCGTAGCGTTTTTTACCAGCGATGCCAATAAAAAACTTCATTTAATTCATGTAAATATTTTTAATCATTTATATATGAACCATTTTGATATGTTACATGTTACCATCTTTCAGGTAATTTTTCATCCCGTCCTCCTAGAACGTTTTTGCCAAATAAACTCTCTATGCGTGTTTTGTAATCCTCGAGCGAATTAAAGTGTTTCCCGTTAAGACTGTTTTGAAGTGCCCTAAATAAGTGAAAATCTGTTGTGGCAATGTCTGCCTTTTCTCTTTCTTCTCTTACACATTTCTCTTTCGTACATCTAAAAATGCACACATTTTTTAAGTTTACGACCACTATACATATTATACAATATGCAATAGTTTTTTAAAAAACACGCTATTTTTATGCGCATAGTGATAATTCGTTTGCCTATTCCATTAAACTGTACATGTATTGTACACATACTGTAAGATATTCAATGTAATATCAAGCCCAAACAAAACATATGATACTCAACTCATGGCAGAAAACTTGGTTTACCACAACTGATAACAAACTGAAACATACACTTGGTGAATGGCCTTCCTCAAAAAGGCTAATTAGAAGAGAAGAAGTAGTTTTAACGAGGTTATGAATTGGCCATTCACGACTAACTCACACTTACCTACTTACTGGAGAAGACGAACCCTACTGCCAGCACTGTAACTGTAGACTTACTATAAAACATATACTTACTGACTGCTATTTAAGGACTCACATAGACCTACCAAACACTTTGACTGATTTACTACATGCCTGTAGCCCGTATATAGACCGCGTATTACACTACTTGAAACATAACAACATTTTCAAAAAATTATAATGTAGGGCAATACCTGAAAATATTTGCAGAAATGAGCATACTTACGTAAATATAATAATGTTATATGTTAAATAACTGATTCGTCGCTAAATCGCCCCAGTTGCGAAATGCAATTATTGTATGAATAAATAATAATATTCTATTAAACTTATGTTGAAAATAGAAAATAAATTGCTATTGTAGTACAACATCATAAGGAGTAATGACAATAATTGTGATTTGAAATTAATAAACGATTGTGATATTAACAATTTTAAAACTTACCTTATTTAAAGATGAAATTAATAAATTGGATAATTGAACATTATTAATTAATGCCCAAATTACGCAACCGAGACTAGTGGGGTCTACAGGTAATGTAATAATAGAAAAAGTATAGTTTGCAAAAGGCTTCTAAGAGGCTTCTAACAGTTCATATATATTGGAAGCTCTTGCAGCTCTCCTGTTTTTTATGCAATGGTCTCTTTCCAGTTTACCAGGACTCATTGTATTCGGGATTTTTATTCTTCAGTTATACATCTCAGTCATCATTAAGCATTCATATCTTCAATATTAAATCCTACGAAATCTTAAGTTGTCCCATTAACCCGTCGGTCTCAGAAGTAATCAATCGAAGAAGTTCTAAATAAGTTAAATGAATAGAGATGTCTAGTTAATGTCATGGAAAAAATAGGGTGGAGCTTTCCGGGTATATTGTTAGAAACAAATATATTTGTAGGTTCGACTCTTAGGGGGAAAGGTATGAAGGGCCGAAATTGTTAAATTTAAAACACATAAAACGTCTTATGTGACTTCCCAAAAGTGGGCATGAAAAGATTTGTTTCCGACAGTAACCTTTTGGTAACGAATAGAGCTTTTATAGAGTATTTATCAGGTTGTCTAATGTATGTATGTTCGTTTATGTTTATATAATGATTTTCAAGTCATTGTTTGGCCAGATTGTCTACCATAAAACTTTATGTAGCCATACCATTGTGATGCGTTTCTTCTTGTATTCCAATAATTGTTCATTATTGGTCATTGGTAATGAGTAATGACACTTATTGTTAACAGCAATATTAGGTTAATATTGAACCTAATTATTTTCCGAATGTTCTCTTTGAGTGACCCAGTTACAACTAAATACTATAAGGTTTATCATTTAAAAATCAGCCATGGCCGACTTGAAGCTTTAATGAGCAACTATTAATTTAAAAAATTTGGTTTAACTAACTCTTTAAAAACAGGCGGTGTTTACAGAAATATTGTAGTCTTTTCTTTGAACAAGAAACAAGGTTGGAATATAGAAAACATTAACATGGGCACCGTATCCCTCGGAGATCAAGAAGGTCACTTAAAGATTATGAAACTCGTGCAAACTACAATAGGTGGTAATGAACAAAGCTATCCGTATGTTAATGTACTCACTTGCACCTCTCTTCTCTTATTTTGGATTTAAGTAGCCTACTTAAGGCTATGATAAAGCTAGTATCAGTTTCTATTTTTGTTGGGTCAATTCCGTTTTTTTAGCAGATTTCCCTTAAGGGAAATCAGCTATTGAGGTCGTACTCATGACGCGAGTTTCGAAAAATTTCTTCAAATGTCCATCGATCCTACCCAGGAGATGACGAAAATGAGGTCCGTTCAAAATTATATATATATATATATATATATATATATATATATATATATATATATATGTCTGTTAACGCTCTAGCGGTCGCAATTTTCGTTTGATCGTTACCAAACTCGATATTTAAACGTTCTATGCAAAAATAAAGATCAAGTCCGTTAATGGCAGAAATCGGATCTGTGGGAGGGGGGGGCTTAGAGGGGAGGATTTTCGAAAATTCGAAATATCTCCGTTACTATACGTCTGATCGAAAAATTATATAGAACTAATCTTATTAAAAATTTAATTTACTATAAATAATGTTATATACATTTATTCTGTATCTTGAATATTAACCGAGATATTTGCATTTTTCTGTTTCCAGCGTCTGAGATGAGATCGGCTAGTCGTGAGTTTCCGCCAAGAGCTAGTTCGGGCCGTTCCCGTAATTGTTTGACTCTCTATTCTGAAATTTCTCTATTCTATAACTTCACGTGGGAAATCTGCTTAGTTTACGCAGCCCCTGTGTGACGGACTTTTATTGTCTTCTGTGTCCGGGGGTTTTCCGGACAGGACAGGCAAAAAGTCAATATGATAAATAAAGGGTATTTTTATTTGGAATCTATTTGAGAGTTATAGTGTACAGTAGTATTCGCAGTAATGGATTCCCTATAAATAGGGAAGACGAAACCATTTCATTCTCTACAGAGAGCTAGTGGTGCTATTTTACCGCGTGGAATATAATGCAAAAGGCTGACATATCGAAGTATACTAAAATAATACCACTTGTTAGAACCACACTCAAAATTCTAATTGCATGCTTTGTATTGAAAAGTTAAAGTTGACAAACACACTTTCATTTATTACAAAGAGAGAAACGGAAGGAAGTCAGAGCACGGAATGGATGTTTAAATTACATTAGAGAAAGTAATAAATAAGTGTGTGTGCGTGTGTGTGTGTGTGTGTGCGTGTGTGTGCGTGTGTGTCTGCACGCGCGCGCGTGTGTGTATATATATATTAATGCTGTGCTTTTAATAATGTAAGATGTGTACTCGATAGTTAATTTGGTACAAGAAATCAAATCTTCCAAGGAATTCGGCCTAGATCATAAATGTGTGTATCTACACTGAACAGGCACGTATATACTTTATATTAATAATTGCCAATTTGCGATACTTTAGTTATAGCCTTGCAGTCATAAAATGGAAAAAAAATCAATTATTATTTTATAAACCAACCTCATTTTCTAAATCTTGCCGTCCTGGTCTTTTCGGGAGTGTCCATTGAGTTATTTCAGCGATCATTTTCCTAGTCTGACGCTTTAATCCCAAATTTTCCATTTTCCACGAACTTGTAGGATGAAATAATAATTCAAAAATTTGAATACCAAATGAACTTTTAATAACCAATCATCTACTAATCAGTATGTAACACTATCGTGTTATCAATAATCAATATATCGTGTGTATGAAAATTACTCTTCGAAGAAGAACATTTGTATGGTCATTTTTCAAAAGAGGCATTATTTATAAGCCTGACTGTTTTGTGGTTTTATTGGAAGAAGGTTTTCTATGTCAAACATGAATAATACCGGCAAAGCTCTTTTTTTAAATTTCGTAGTGAAAATGCCTTAACATATGGGGTAAGAAGCGAACCCTCATGACTGGGGTTACTAAACTTCTTGGCCTTGGTATAAACAAATATTTATTCCTCTCAGAAAATAACTTTTTTTGTGTCATCGCGTAAGAAATACAGCGTTTAATTTGGAATCAAGATTTGTCGCTCTGTTAGATTTTCATCATGCTCCTCTAGAATATTGTAGCTCAAAACTGAAGAAACATTTCAAACTAAATAATTTATGAGATTGCAATATCCAAAGAACTTGTTCCTGACCATTCTATTTGTTCATTAATAACCATTCTCTTAGACATAAAACCACAATAATAAAATTAAGGTAGAACACCTAAAATTGAATTTTAATTATTTTAAACCATGTTTATAAAAAGTTCGAGTTCAAACCAACATTTTTAAAACTGGGAATTTTACAGGTATCTAACCTAGTATATATTAAATATAATTCAATTTATCTCAAATTTTAAGAAGAACCCAGTTCAAAATAACTAGAGAAATAATTCAAAGTATTACCACGATATAAAACGGTTGAGCAATTTTTGACTGCAATGTACCTAAATAAAGTGGTACGAATAATTGGTACCGTATTCCCTGTTCTGGACAAAAAAGGAATCTCAAACTCCATTACTGCTCAGAAATAATGGAATTTCTGCAAACAACTGATTATTCTATAGAAAGATGGTTCAACTTTGTTGGTTAATACTTGTTTAAACACGCTCTTTCATCAGTCTGTAGACAGTGTAGGAGGAGATCTAAAGTGTCGAAGCAGATATAAAATCTGATTAACTGAAGGGTGCAGATGCCAAAGGTGTCCTTCAGAAGCCAAAGGTGGGAGTTTAAAAAACAGTAACTTGAACAACTGGCATGGTCTAGGAGAGAAGAGACTTTTGAAGTTAGAAAAAAGCGTTATATCTAGAAAATCTGAAGCTACGCCGAACAGATGGATATATTTGGCAATACTTATATCTTCTGAAACTATAGCATTATAAAGGGTTGATGCTTTTTAGGGCATGTCGTCTAGAAAAAAGGTGAATAATACATGTTTACTTTTATAATTTGGCTATTTGCTTACATGCATTTTTCAATACCCTTATTAAAAGGCATACCAGCTAAAATAAAACTCAAAACCTGTTACTCACTAGACATTAATAACGAGCTCACGAAGAGGGATTACCTCAGAACTGTATAGTGACTATTCCAATAGATGACTGTCCCGATGAGCAACCTGAGCTGGAGATGTAGACCCCAAGGAAACTCCGCTGACTAGCTCAGGGTATATTTAGTTAACAGCAGCTAACCCTATCAAAGGGTCTCAACCCCTACTTTCCTAAAAATATACAATTCTGACTAAATACTGCATTTTATAATTAAAATTGCAAAATTGTTGTTCATACATCGATATAAATGTACTGAACAACAATGCTAGAACACTAACTATTAATAAGATATCCTACACAAGACTTATCGACCTCTCCCGAATAACTATTCTAAATAATATTGTATTTTACTTTTCATCGCCAACTTGCACTTGTCCGATTTTGAGCATTGATGATGGACGCAATTTAATCTTTAGTTATGCATGAAACCATCAATATTGAATGCTTCTTAACCATCAAATTGAGACCAATGAAGGCTAACACACATACAAAGAAATATACAAAACTTCTGGACCAATGCAAGTGTCTGAAAGTGATGGGGAGGAGTAACCCGTTATTGAGGGCTGCTTACTCGGACCACTCCTAATGAATTTATAATTATTATTATTAATATTTATTAACGCCCGCTTATTTCTAATATCTACAGGCCACCACCCTTTTCTAGCCAGGGTGAGACTAAGGATGTTATTTAATGTGTTTGTGACTAAATCAATTCTTATTTGCGCAGGCGAGAATTGAACTTGCCACTCTGGGTTTGCCAAGTGAGAAATTTATAATTACATAGAGGAATATGTAGTTTATAGACATAGCCATAAACTAGAAGATAGTCATAACAAATCATATTAGTTTTCTTACTACTATCTACCGTTAGTTATTTACATAATGCTTAGAAAGGTTTTGGGTTAGCTCTGCTTATTAAGACATCAGACTTAATGCAAAATATAAAATGTTCTATTTCTTACATGTAAAAAACGACAAGAGTTGGGGTTTTAATCCGCATGGACTAAGAAGATTTTTCTTAGTTTTACACTCGCTGAATAAAATTCGCAGTATTATATAAGCTTCAAAAGTGTGCCTTACCGTTTATCCTTAGAAGCACAATTTGGACGTTACAATTTTTTTATTTACTCTCTTGTGGGAAGTAAAGGAGGTAACAATAATCGTGGAAAACTATGGCTTTCAGATTTCGGAATTACCTGAATTCTACCTGTGTGCCTATACTGCATAACTCAAAAACAACTAGCCTAACAATGTATCATATATCTAGGGCTAATGTATCATTTTGATGTTCACCAGCCGTTTTTATCAAAATAGATTATGGGGCAACGGGGTGTATATAAAAACTTCAAATTAGGCCGCATCTATTAGATGCACAACATTTGAGTCCGGCTTTTTTTTTATCTTCAAAATATTTACATATTTTGCTCTATGTTTTTTGACCCAACACATTGGAACAGTGATATTGTATATCACTTTCAAATGGAAATAATTTTCAATTAAGTGCAGCAAAACATTGTTTATTGAAATTTAAAAGTATGTATATTCGATTGGCTTAAAGAAATGGAAGATCTATAACCACCTCTGTTAATCCTAGGCAATGATTTTCTAATCCACTACAAGAAGATACATAGTGTCGTAAGGTGTGTCAGTCCATCCTTATTGAGCCTATCTCGGTATAGGTTAACTGCCACTATCGCATTCATTTCTTGGTATAGAGGGCCATTGGATTAATCCCGTTTATCGTAACCTTTTAGTTATTATATTCTAAGAAATCGACAGTATTGTATAAGATGTAATCTCATCTCTTCTTTTCCTTCTCTAGAGTCCTAAGTTACCATACCAACAAATTACTACTGAACCTTGAGTTCACACTTTTCAGTGTTCACTGCCATGGTCACCAATCAATTCGAATTTCTCACGCCCATAAATCAGAACATAAATTTGATTAATAAACCATTATTATCAAGGCTTGTAAGATTTTAAAACTCAAGAATCCGCCAACAAAGACCGGAAAAGTCTTCTATGGTCGATTTCAGTGAACGGGTCGTTGATAGGGGTTACCGAAGCTTCAAGTTATTTGAAGCTTTCTATTTTTGGGATAGGTCTTCCCACCGCTTCTCAAATATCTGTTTAGGAGTAAATATCTAATCAGTCGTGCTTCCTACTCTTCAGAACCCAGCTTGTAAATCCCCTCAAGCTCTTTCGTAATACGGGTTCATTCTGTTAAGAAATATGAATTTACACTTGTAAATAGAAATGTTTTTCATGATTGAGGCCAGTGACTGAGTCTGAGATACGTTTCCCCTCCAGATCTTTTCTTCATTTAGGAACTCTTCAGGCAAACCTTTCACTTCATCAACGTTTCGCATCTTTATTTTGTCAAACCTCATCTGCACATCCAAGAGATCTGCCTCTTCAATATTTCAATCCAGATCCAATATTCAACTGCTGGCAAAGGTTTTCTTTCCATATCTCCAGAAATTCATTATTTGTTAGTTTTCCCTCTTTTCTTCTGATTTCAGTAATTAATCGTGGTGGTTACTTATGCGCCTCAACCATTACCCTTATTGGAATCTCTGGAATAGCTATTCATGCTTGGTTTTTCTATGAATTTTATTAACAGATTTTTTTTTTCGATGTCTGGAACCGAACTCTAAATAGCTTTTGTGTATCTTGTGTTTTATTTTCTACACAGTTCATCACCATTTTTTGTGAATTATTTCTTGGGCTTACGTTTTCGCCATACTCGAATGACGTAAACGACATTTTCACATGCCAAAATGAAGTCATTTTGAATTGCTGCCAACTTCTTATCAATCTCTCTCTCTCTCTCTCTCTCTCTCTCTCTCTCTCTCTCTCTCTCTCTCTCTCTCTCTCTCTCTCTCTCTCTACACACACACATATATATATATATATATATATATATATATATATATATAGTATAGTTCATTCCTCAGTCGTGTATCCATTAATACTGAACCGCTATTGGCAGGCAGCCNTCGCTTTTTGAATGGCTGTTATTACAACAGTACTTGGACTGAGAGAACTTATTGATTTCAACTTAAAGTAATGGAACTAGAACCAAACTAGTGATTAGTTCAGATAAAACGTTAGTTATTAGGGAATAAATTTAAGAACGTGATTATTAAATCTATGAATCCTTAGTAAAAGCTGCTGCTACAGATCTTATTGGCAACAAACATTGCATTTATTCTCTGTAATAAAGGTTTGATACATTGACTACAGGTTATGTGAACTTCGTAAGTAGGAAATTGGATTCACAGGGGCATGCTCATTTCTTATTGGGTGGGCTATTCAGAATTTCTAGCTTACTGAAATCAGTAATACCTGTCCTCCAAATACTAGACCTCCCTGATCAATTTTATAATTTTCTCAATGGGTTACGATAATGTAACAGTTTCATTGAGATTAATCGCTAATATGAATACAAGTTTTAAATGTCTCCTGTTTGTTTTTGTTCCGTTGTTTTTTGACTCCTGTAGAACTCTTCTATGAATTCATAGATCTCATTAATACTTTGTTAAATTGATTCCGTAATAACTAAAGTTTTAACTGAACTAATTCCTTCTCGGGTCCCACAGCCATTACATTAAGCTGGAATCAATAAGGGCTGTGAGTGAGGAAAGGCTGAGTCTGATTAGGAAAGTCTAAAGCGGTAATCCGCCGAATTATTAATGCAAACGAGGGAAGGTAGGGGAGAGGGGACCTCTGTAAGTAGATTGAAGCCTTAGAGGGAGAGACTCAGAAGTTGAAGAGGGTGGAGGGGAGATATTTTAGAAGTTTTTAGTTGGAGGGGAAGGGTGAGTGTGGGGTGTTCAGGGAGGGGAAATACTCAGCCGAAATTTCCTACCTTTCTCCTCAACCCCCCCCCCCCTACTACCGTTCTCCTGTAAGACTGAGATCGTTTTTTCCGGGAGTCTTCCAGAAAGGAGGTCCCGTCGCCACACTGAAAAGTTCTGAAATATCTCCTTCCTCATACAAGTTATTAAAGATGAAACACCTGGAGCTACCTCAGCTCCCCATAACTTTGCCTTATGAAATATACGGTCGCTTTATTTTCATTCAAATTCCACAGCTTAATTTAATTAAGAAAGTTACTTCTTTGTGTCCAAGACTTGTGGCCTCACGTTACACAAATTAAATATTTTAATTTTTGTACTTTTTTCCCTCAGAACTTAATTGCCTTCTCCCCTGAAAACTGAAAGTTATAGATTTTGTTCCCTCATTAAGTACTTTAAAGCCTTTGCATTTATCTCAAAACGTAAAAGTTCAATGAGAACCATATATTTAAGAACTTCAATAAGAATTTAGGCATCAAATAAAGTGCTTGATAATATAACAGCTTATTGTTAATATGAAATGAGTAGGAGTGGGGGTTTACTGAAAGCCGAAAATTAAGAAATGCATATATCGTATATAACGACATTTATAGAACATTACATTTGCATTAAAATTGATTCGATACTATTTTTCGATCTGAAGCATAACAACGGAGTTATTTCGAATATTCCAAATTCTTCCCCTCTAATCCCCACCCCCTCCCACTGGTCCGATTTTAGCCGTTAACGAAGCGGTGTGTGTTTGTTTATGGAGGGGGGGGGGTGGTGTGGGCGTGAGTGTATTTGTGTACGTGTGGGGGTGTAAGGTTTTGGTGAATTATACATGATAAATATAATTTAGCTTATAACTTGAACGGCACTACTCTTTTAAGCCCAATCCTTAAAAGTATTATTATCATTGAAGAGTACATAAATACATAGGGGGCCACGGATTGTTCTGTCTGGTGCACATAACATATCAGTACGCATGTACATCAATGGAGCTTCGTAAATAAACATTTAATGTAAATCACTGCCTTCTCCAAGCAATAGCCCTGTCTAAAATGTCAAAGTGGTTAAATTAACCGCATTTGAATAGAAACTATTTTATCAAATATCAAACTTACATTACTACGAGGAGCATATTGCAGTTAGGACTACGAAGTTCAATAGAGTTCAGATTCAAAGAAAGTTCAATGGAGGATAAAGAAACTACTTTGAGACAGATATACCTATTATGGAATACGTAAGGCAAAATTATTAGAAAAGGTTCAATACTATTGATCTCTCTAAAACAGAATAGAGTTGTGAATAAATGTTAAAACAGAAATTGTGAATAAATTGTTTGGAATACGGCATTAGTTGCTAGGATAGGTAAAGAATAAATGGAAAGAGACTCTGTACTGGATATGAGGTTTTTATGTATGGAAATTATTTTGACCAAAAATACTTTATCGACTGCGTGGTGGGAAACTAAATTAATTAAATTTTAAATAAAATAAAATGCACTGAAGGGCTAGCACGAAATATTCAAGAACATTCTTAAAAGCAACAACTGACTACCTCAATACGTCCTTTATCAGAGTATTAGAATTCTAGTAATAGATCCAACTGTATGTTAAACACTAGATTGCAGAAATCAAGAACAGATACATTTGCATTAGTAGCATAACAATTACACGACCATAAAAACAACCATTTTATATATCACTCTCGGCACACTTCTTGAAATGAGCGCATCGAAATGTATATTTCCATCGATTGGATTTACTACCCCTGCTTATCCTGGGCAATGGCGTTCCAATCCACTTCGCGAACTCGAGAGGAACCTTCTTAACACTGGTAACAAGCCTATTTCATAGTCCGTTGCAAGCATTGTACAGAGTGTTAGAGGCTGTGTTATTTCTGGCCAATAGCAACTTAGTTCAGACTATTTTGTTTCTGGTGTGCTTCTCTTGCCTTCCTTCACAAGATTCTTGAATCACTATCCCATTATTATCATGTCATATCTCTAAGGTCATTGCTTACTAACTATTATTTTTGCTTTATGAGTCGGCACCCATAAATCAGTGCCAAAGCTCGTGAGAGTTTTCTTGGACATAAGACTCGATGACTATTCTCTCCCTTAACAGGTCAATGCTACATCAGAGTTATTCTGGAGTGTAGCTCCGAGTGATTTGGAAGTATCAACTTTTAAGAAGGAAACACATTAATATTTGCATTGCAATATAATTTATAGAACTACTATTGCTGAAAAAAACTCGAACAACAAAGAAATTTTGAGTGGACCTCAGTTGCCAAACCGATCAAGGATTGGACGAATGACGCTATTACAAAATTGTAATAAAATTAGGAAACAAATTATAATTGTCAGGGAGGCTTGATTACTTCAAAGTAATTAATAAAAGTTTTACCAATATTTTAGCTCTGGTACAATACACTAGAAAACTTTCTTTTTTTTCTTTTTTCTTCTTGACAATTATCGCTTGTTTGCCAATGTTACAAAAATTTCGCAGTGACGTCGAGGTTCCATCGCATGAAGACAACTTCAATAGATATTAAAAAAAAAAAAGAGGTTCCGGACAGAATGTATTGAGCCCATGCGTCAGAAACTAAAAGCTCTTAAGTATAATAAAGCTGAGATAAATATGACCTAAAAAATTGATGACTCGGGGTGTATGTTGATAAAGTGAGGTCTCTATTGAGGGTAGGTAAGACGGGCATATATTAGCGAAGAGAGGTTAAAGGATGAGCCTAAAGAGGCCGTTACTGTCCCACCTGGGAAGGGCCGTTGAGTAACGACTTGTCAGATACAGTCCGGCCCTTAGGGTCGACCCTAGTCATTAGGCTAGCCTGTCAGCCACCACCTATCCACTTTCTTGCAGTTTAAACATTTAATTCCCTCCCCACCCAGCTGTTATTGCTATGTATGTATCTTGGAGAGCTTAGCTAGATTTGTCAAATACATAACCGTAACAATGTGTTTTTGATAACCCTAATTTTTTACCCCTCTTCAAGCATATTAAGTAGATTATCTAGATATTTTAATGCATAACAATAGGTCATCATGTTAGCCGTGCGAGTCACTTGGTAAACCTAGAGTCGGGTCACCAATGTCATAGGAATTTATTTAGAGATGAACTCATTAAATAAAATCCTTATTCTCAACTTGCCTATCTTTATTTATTGACGCCCACTTTTTGCTCCTATAGCTAATTGAGACTGGTAATCTACAGGTTACCACCCTCTTCTAGCCAGGGTGCACCTAAGGATTTTATTAGTCACTTGCTTAGAGAAAGGTGGTAACCTGTAGATAACCCGTCTCAATTAGCTATAGCAACATAAAGTGGAAGTTAATAAATAACTGCATCTTAACAGTATTGTTCGCCAAAGCATGAGAAATAATTTAAACCATTGTTGTGTATCGGCTAATAAAGGTACTCTACCAAATTAGTAACTTATTTTGGTGGTAATAATTTCGGAAACTGTTGCAAAGTTCAGAGCTACAATAATGAAGAAACACAATACTATATATAATACAATGCTACTTACAGGATGTTAATACATATATTGCTGAAGAGGGGGAAAAGAAACAAAAGCAATTACTATGATATTCTTGTGGTCAATATGATTTGACGTCGTTTACGATATCTTCAATAAATCTCATCCCGTATTTTTGTGGTGAACAGTATAATGCAAAATAAAAAAAGTCCGAAATATTTAGTACAGGTTTGTACTGTAATTAACAACATTTAATTTCCACTCAATTTCCATGGCCCTTAAGCTTCGTTAAAATGAATCTCGGCAGTATATTTTCTAAAAGGAACTCATTTACAAAAATTAATCTATAAAGAGATGAGTTTTATCAAAAAGTTATGTAAAAATTATACGTATCATCGGTTTCGATAAAATATGAGTTTTATTATTAAAAATTTAAACACTGAAGTTGGCTTAATATAGGAACATAATTTTCTTTGAGCTGAATTGAATATTTATTTCGGTTTTTGATTATTTTTTCTTCCATTTTTCCCTTTCTTATTTGTAGTTATTTTTTTATTCATTGAACCAAACATAATTTCATTAATGAAAACTCAAGAAGAAATTAAATCCTTAGTCCTTTGCTAAAATAAGGTCAGATAATTCACCCCAATTAGGAGTAGTACCATAAAGTGGACGTTAATAAATAATATTCAATTTGCCACTATTCCAACAAAAATGTAGGCACATTTTTAAAGCGTCAACACTACAGAACCTTAGTTAATGCGTACTTGTACTGAATAATTCTCCTTTTCCTGAATTTCTCTTTTGAGAATAAGCTATTTCTGTAGATTGTTAGGAAAACTTCCCATTTTGATGCCTCTAGATATAAAACAAAAACACTATTCGTTCAAATTAGAGCCTGGTGACAATAAATTATTTTATACGTATATCTATATATATATATATAAAATTGTAACCTCTGGCTATACATTGATTTTTTTCGCGAAATTTCAAGATACCTTTTCGTTTCACATGTTATAGACACCATAACTTCATTTTGTTTCTTTGGTGTCTGTTTGTTTATTTGTTTGTTTGTTTATTTGTTTGTTACCTTTTCACGCATAAACGGCTGAACCGAATTTCATGAAACTTGGTATGTATATTACTACTAAACCAAATTAGACTTTAGGCTATATTAGTATCCTCTGAGACGAACAGGAGTGGGGGTTATAATTGAAGCCTGAAATTAAAAATAGTGATATTTCGTTTCCTATTGGGTTTTTGGAAAATATGAACATAACAAAAGTTGTTAATTTTGTTATTTAGAGTAACGTTTGTTATATACACTTTTTTTTCGTATACCGAATTATAAACGAGATATACGCTAAAACCTATAGCGGAAGTGAACAATTTTATTTGGGACAAAAGATCCAACCGAAATAAATAAAACTCGGTATATGTATTATCACTAACGCTTTCATTATAACAATGCCAGAAATTAAAAATAGCCATATTTCGTTTCGTATTGGTTTCTTGGCAAATATGAACATAACAAAAGTTGTTTATTTTGTTATTTAGAGTAACTTTTGTTATATACACTTTTCTTTTATAACAAAGTATAAACGAGATTATGTTAACAAAACTCGGTATGTCAATTAGAATTAATTCTTCCATGATTATAAGCTATATTTTTAGGTTAGAACGAGAGCGGGGGTAATAAGGGAGACCTGAAATAAAAATTCACGAAATTTCATTGTCTATTTGTTTTTCGACAAACATGCACATAACAAAAGTTGTTTACTTTGTTATTTAGATTAACTTTTGTTTTATACATTTTTCCAGGAACAATGTGTGGAGCAAATAATTTGCGTAGAAATATTGATATGCTCAACAATTCATTCCAATTTGAACTATCAGGTACCTCACCTGGAAAATTTAATTCAAATCTACGTTAATATTTTGTCTTTAATAACTGAAATCTATGCATAATGCACAGGAGACGGGAAATATGACAATATGGAAGTCTTACTTAAAAAATTAATTTTAATATTAACAAATGCCAACGACGGATATAAACCTTAAACACTGGGACGGGTAAATGTCAAAATAGTGTGCAAAGTAAAGCCTTGCCAAAAAAAATACCACCACCATTCAGCCTCAAATCAATTCCCGTGCGAAGCCGGGTATCTGAGCTAGTAATAATATAATATTATACATATAAAACCTTTTACATACAAATTATTTCCACAGCACATCTCCACCGACAGGTATGACAACAGTATAATTTATACTGGCGGTTCTAACACTTTATTTGAATTATCAAATTTTACTTTTCAGTCACACTGTTTTAAAATTGTAATTTATGTCATAGTGCTATTCGGGAATTTAGTTAATAAGAACAGAAAATAGTATGGTCTGTTGGAAATTCGTAAAAGGATAACAATAAACACAAGTTTTCGATTTTTCGGAAACCAAAAGTAAGCGAAATTACAGTACCTAACACTTCTTCCCATATTATAAGAAGATGTTAGCTATAGTTCAGTCGTACGCAAATCGACTGCTGGATGTATTCCTGAGGAAAGAGGAATATTCTCGTGAGTTAAGATTTTTTCACCACGTGCCGGTAGGTTATGGGCATAGTTTTTACATGGTGGACAGGATTATTGAAAGAAAGAAGTTGTCAAAGCTAAAGAAGAATTTGAGGATACCAGAGGCTCCCTAAAAGTTGTCTGTCTGGTGGTGCTCTTTGCTCTAGCTGGCGTTCATCTCTGGAAACTAACTGCGTAAACTAAGCAGATTTCCCACGTGTGCCACGTATTTGCATCTATCTCAAAACAAAAAGTTCAATGATAACTATATTTCGTATATATGCTTCCAGTAATGTACTCATAATATAACAGCTTATTATTAATATGACACTAGTAGGATTAGGGGTTTACTGAAAGCGTAAAACTTTAAAATCCAAATATCTCGGTTAGTACTTAAAATACGGAAGATATTTATAAACTAAAATTTATAGGTCATGTAATTTTCAATAAGATTGTTTCTATAAAATTTTTCGATCGGGCGTATAGTAACAGAGATAATTCGAATTTTTGACATTTCTCCCCTCTACCCCCCCCTCTCGTCAGATTTCAGCCGTTAACGAACTTGATCTTTTTTTGCATAAAACGATTAAATATCGAGTTTGGTAACGATAATACAATAATTGCGACTGCTAGCTACAAATATATATACGAGAGTTTTGAACGAACTCATTTTCGTCATCTATGTAGGATCGATGGACATTTGAATAAAAATTTCGAAAATCGTGTCATGAGTACGACCTCAATAGTTGATTACCCTTAAGGGAAATCTTCTAAAATGATAAAAGAACTGGTAATAAAATGAATATCTTCAAAGTCAACAAAAGCAATCGGAACGTTTATAAAAAGTACAAGTTCAACCATCAATTTTAAAAAAATTTTACACTTTTTTACAACATGTCTAGAGTGCTACCTTACTCACATGCAATAAATGTATTTTCACTGCTTTGATTTCATTGTGAGCTGTAGGTAGCAGTATGGCATTTAAGAAGAAGAAAAAATGACAGGCATTGAAGTCGTAAGCAGTTCAGGGCAGCTATACGATGACCCTCAACAGGCCGTTACTGTCCCGGGTGGGAACCTAGGGTGAGTAACGACTACACAGATCCAAGGGGAGAACACCCCTCAGTTGAGATCCCTCAAAGGTGTGCCGTTTTAGGAAATATTTCAAATCTTACTTGAAAGAAATTTTAAAATTTATGTCATTTCAAAAGAGCTTCCAAATTCTATTTGAATAAGAAATCCCAATAAGCATGCAGCCCAAAAGAATTATTATTGTGCGTTTTTTCTTAATAAACCCTTAATTGAGTATTCCCGAAAATTATAATCATTTTTAATGTGATATTTTAACTAAAGTGTTTTTACTTGATTTAAACTTTTAATATAAAAGTGCTTCTAAATTTTATTTGATTTTTTTTTTTATTTTGTATCAAAATATTCTCACTATTAAAACTGCCGAATTGTGTATTCGTACATTCTTCAATGTACATTCTATTACATCTAGATAATGGCTATGAGAAGGAACTGGCCATACTAGAACAAGAGCAATCGAATTGGAGGTCAATTATATATATATATATATATATATATATATATATATATATACTAGATAACCCGGCAAACGTTGTTTTGCCATATAAATTATTTCTAGTTTCTAGATAAATTCTAGTGTAGACAAAAAGTAACTTACTTATTATAAGTGTGTATGTGGTATATGCATGAGATAGGCATGGAGCGCTATGAACGATAAGGGAATATAAATAAGTTATTATAGTTTATTTCTTAAAATTATATATCACATATTAATTACGACAGTAACACTAACAAACAACATCAATCTTTTAATGCTATAGCGTGAACAATATTATTTGTTAGCCCATCTTTAGCGAGCACAAACAAACTGGATAGTTTACCCACTCCAGAGCAAGCTACGTACAATTGCCCGTGTGAAAAACATGGTGTACTCAAATCTAAGCCACAAATAGTCATCGTTTGGCCTTGGGATTTGTTGATTGTCATTGCAAATTGAAATTTTAATCGAAGTACAGTTAAAAACACTATAATTGATCAGTTGTCGAGCGGGATGATAATGATTAAATTACTAAAATGGCTATAAAAAAAATAGGGGTTGGTGATAAAAAAGTAAAAATTTAGGGTTGTATGTATTTTTTAATGCCACATTATAAAAAAATAAAAACAAAAAATTTCGTCCAAAAATTTAAAAAAAAATGTTGGGTGAACAACCCTTATCAATTAGGGGTATGAAAAATAGATAGTAGCCGATTCTCAGACCTACTGAATACGCAAATAAAATTTGGTAAAAATCGGAAAAGCCGTTTCGGAGAAGTACGCTAATTAACATTGTGACATGGAAATTTTATATATTAAAAAATATATATATACACAAAGCTTCCCAACACGGTCGATGTTGCTCGAAACAAAAATCAACAAAAACAAACATTGTGTCATAAACGTAAAATAAAAATAGAAAACTACTAATAGAATAAAAATTTAAAAAATGGGAGAAAAGGTAAGAAAAAAGTAGAAAACAAGTTATTAGGAATACTGAGAAATATTTAATAAACACAGTTCCTTTTTCTATCCTGTGACATAATTGTAATTTTGTAATTAAAATCGAATATTTTATACATTTTCTGTTGCACATTGAGCACTAGAGTTAAAAGAGAAATGGAAAATTGTATTCTATAATGAGAAATAGTGTGGGTTCAGTTGACATTTTACTTTATGTACTCCTTCATATTTGAAGAGAAAACAAATTCATGGCACTAATAACTTTCCGTATTACCACTAAACACACACACACACACACACACACACACACACACACACACACACACACACACACACCCACAAAACACATATATAAACGGAATGCTAACTTCCCGGAACTCAAGTCAAATGATGAGATTAGATTCATGCGTAATTTTGCAATGTCAAACGTCATAGATATTCAAACTATTTCACAATAGCTCTGTCACCCAACGTTGACGCGGGGTATATATCTGATGATAACATTAGATTATTCAAAGATGATAACAATTTCTGTTTTTAGGAGATCGTAATATAGAACAGTAAGAGACGCGATTAGAAGCGACCTACACCATTATAAAACTCCAAATCATTGAAATCAACGTTAAAAAAAATGTGTATTCCCATTCCAAAAAGCAGTAAAATCTGCATGGAATTGCTTTCCTCATAAAAAAGAGATGAATACATTTTGTTCTGTAAATTCAGCGCAAACAAACCAATAAACTGCAATGCAACTCTTATATAGCGAGTGTAAATAGGAATACAGGCTGGACAAGTTCCCCACCACTAGCCTGTCTAACCATTCAAAAAGTCCTTCACTAACTGGACTAAGCAGATTTCCCTCGTGCAGGAACGGCACGCTGATCTGGCGCTGATGAAATATCACCGAATATGATCCGTGGTATTTCATCAGCAAGGACTAAAACGTTTCCTTTTAGTTAAACCAAAGCCGTTTCCTGGCAGAGAGTTACTAAAGCCGATTATGGAATAAATGTAATTGATCGAAAGTAACCAACGACATAACATTAGCAAATTAACAATTTATGTTATACCAGATGATTTAAAGGCGACATTTCTTATCCGTAAGTCGAATATAAAAGTCAATCACCCAGAGGTTACGTTAACTAAGCAGACTTTCCACCAGCTTGTTTGACAGACTACTCATCTCATTCTCTATTTCTAAAATCCGATGAGTAGAAGGGGGTGAATTACTGAAGTCACTGAAAAAGGAAATAGGAATTAATCTCTTTAAAATGAGGAGAAAAACATATAAAACAACGATTGTAAAGCATCAATAGTTTAACAACATTGGTTAACGGAAATATTTTGAATTTTCGAATTACCCCCTCCCTTTATTCTTTGTCTGGTGTCAGCCATTAACTACTACGACCTTCAGTGTTGAATAAAACAAACGATGTTGTTAAATATCGAGTAAGGTGTAAATCAAATAAACATTTTCGATTAAAGAAGATAAGATCTAAAATAATGACTTCATCACAGTACCTATTTCAATGTACCTCACACTGTAAAAGTTCAATGAAAACAATATTTGGTACTTAAACTTCCTATAATGTGGTTCATGATATAACATCTTATTGTTTTTTTTTTTAAATTTATTTATTTACGTCCACTTTATGCTGCTATGACTAATTGGGGCAGGTTATCTACAGGTTACCATACTTTTCTAGCCAGGGTGGGACTAACAAAAATTGATTTAATGAGTCCGCCACTAAATAAATTCCTACTTCCCAGGGCGGGAATCGAACTCGCCGATCTAAGTTTACAGCTTATTGTTAATATGACGTGGGTAGGAGTGAGGGTTTACTCAAAGCTGAAAACTAAAATTGCATATATCTTGGTTAATGTTCATGGTAGAGGAAATACGTGTATAACGACATTCACTGACAACTAAATTTGCAATAAGAGTGGTTCTATACAATTTATCAATCCGGCGTATAATTACGTACGTATCCTCTTCTCTAAACCCCCCAATCTAATTTTAGCTGATAGCGAACTTGGTCTTTAGTTGTACATAACACGCTTACGGGAAATCTCCTAAAAATTCCATAGGACTAGTGTAGTAAATTAAATTTCCTATTATTCGAGTTGTATCAATTTGCGTTGCAAGTTGTGAGATATATTCAATTTATCATGAAGTTTCCCCTGTTACCACCTTCCCCCACATCTTGAAGTATGATCACTATGAATGGTTCCTTCTTTCATTTTAATTGCCCCTACAACGAACGAATTGAACGTTTAAATATATTTTGATAATGTTACAGAAGGCACTCTGCCATCTTTTCTGTGCTCTTCACATTCATTTTTAACGATTTGTGTATTCTTTATTTGTGCGTGTTCTAAATTAATATTTTGTGATTCTGCTTTACTTCTATTTTTCTCTTCAAGTCAAACATTCATCCATTTCTAGTTAGGAATAACAAATGCAACTGCAGATAGATGATTCACAATTCTACTCCTCTCCAATACAACTCTTAACGCAAAAATGGCTTCCTTTGTCCCTCATCCAAAACGACTAGAGAAATGGTCTTCATCCACGTAGTCTTTAATTTCATTTTTTATGTGCAATTATTTATTTATTTTATATCCAATTTTATTGATGCCAGAAAGATGGCATCTTATACCCCTAGATATGGTTAGTATTTATTTAATAAATCATGATTCCAATATTGGTAAACTATAAATAAGAAGTAAGGCTTGGAACATTTAAGCAATATGAATTACTTCCCCCAAATCGTGTAACCAACAGTAAATCTATACATTTTCAAATTAAAAGTATTATATTGGTCATAACGGCATTTCCTCTAGGTAACTAATACTCTTTCCGATTAAAGTTGGTTTCTCGTTCCCCTACTACCATAAACGTTGACCACGTGCTTCATACAATGCAATGCGTGTGCAATGACATAAAAACAGGTAGTTGAATAGGTCTGCCACATAACAGTGTACAAGACAGTATACTACTAGATTTTATATTTAGGATTCAGGAGCGTTTCTCGCATCTTTAACACATTTCCGGTGTCCATTAAGCTTAGTGAGGCATTTTTTTTCTTTGAAAAATGTTTTTGGTGAGGCTTCTTTATAGCAAAAACATATTCAATTCATGGGAAAACCAAATTTTTGAAATACCTCCGCAAATTAATTAGATAAAGAAGTTCCCAACAACAGTGCGCCAAATGCCAACAACCCTAGAGCAAATCAGTATAAAAGGTACTTAATCATCTAAGTCATTAATTAACTATACTTATTAATTAAGTAATTAACTATACTCACTAATATAAATTACAACAAAATGCAGTCAGTGATATCAAAATTGTAACTAAAAGGCATTTATATGTATCTTAGTTCTTATTTATTAACAAAAGGTAAATAATTCCCTTTGACTGACTATTTTACTTTAGAGACCTATTTTAATATTGGAAAATGAGATCCATAAAATGGAAAAACCTAAATTACAACAGGAATGGTATCGACGAAGTAAACCAGTGTTGAAAAAACTGGTGGGCACAGTACAGGCGAATTTTGTATTGGAGATTCTGATGTAGGTGTCAATAACACCAAAACCGGTCAATAACCTATAAAACAAATTGTGGATGCCATTGGCCTAGTATTTAGGAAAAGTTAAACAAAAAATGTCAATAATCTTTACCTCCTAGTATGTCAGGACTATGAAATGAAATCCTTAAATGGAAAAAAGTTTAACGCTTTTGTGACAATTTAGGCACCTCGAAGAAAGGATTTGGCTTTTAAAAGTTTATTTAAAATGGATAAATCTATAGCTTTGATTAAAGATCTTTATCAGAATCTAACAACGTTTGTTTTTTATTTATTAATAATCATTTTAGTGTAAATTTTAAGACTTAACAGGCTTAAAGAGGCTTAATGCTTCGCCCCTTGACTCAAACAGAAATATCTATGTGTGATAGACGGAAATACTAAACTGACTTTTTAGAAACACAGAAATATGTATAGTAACTTAAAATATCCTGAGTAGACCTCCAAATTTTCCCTTATTAACTTTCGCCATTAATTGTATAAACTTGGTGCGGTGCGGCGCTACCTTCATTACTGTTTTCCGGTCTTGCTTAAAACCTCCTTAAATATTGGAAAACTCCTTGTAAATAAATATTTTAATATGGATAATCTGTAGTAGACCAGTCACTGAGTATAGACGTTTGCAGCGAATGTATTTTATTATTGTTATTTCACAGGATATTGAAATAAAATATATTTTCATAATATGTGGAACTGAAATTCTCACCGAGGCCTTTAGAGATAAGCCTACACCCCCTACCCACCCCCTACATTGTGATGTGAGCAGGAGTTAGGATTAAATAAGGTTGTGGCGCAGTGTAAGGGCACAGGATGGTTGACTGTAGCCCTTAGCCGCCAAGATGAATAGCCCAGCTTCTCGACAATCACTCTCTCCAATCTCTTTCTGTCACATCCGAGTCGAAGCTGAGCCTAGCAATCTCCTCCAAATGGAATTGTGAAAAATACACTGGAATTCGATCACATCGTGCTACTCTATACCATTACCTTGACTGATGGCTTTAGATCCATCTTCTCTCCTTCCGAATAATAACAAGAGACTTCATTTTATCTCTATAAAAAGGTACATACATGATCGTATTTCAACGGTTCAGCGAAAAGTAATAGAAATCGAAAGGGCTTGATAAAATCATTCGATTTAACGGTAGCACAAATCAGAGGAAGTAACTGCCAAAGGAGTTTAGAAAAAAAAAATTGTCCTCTTTTTTTTTCCATTGGCGTACAATGGAATAAGTATGACCTGTGACGGTCTGCAGAGAAATGTCCAGGAGCAAAGTTCTTAGAATGTTACAAGAACGGTTCTGATGATAAATTAGTTACATTTATGGTCGACCTTGAAGGATCTTGACCTCTACAATACAGTTATTGACCATTCCTCAACTGTGGGCACTTTTTACTGGTCCTCTTGTAGCATGCAATTTTTGTTGGCAGTCACCAGGGTTTTCTTTCTACTTGGTCTAACCACTGGGGTGTGAACCGTTCAGAACATATTGCTTCGGTGTAATATAAGGGGGGCCTTGCGGCACTACAGAGGTCCCAAGGGGAGAGAGTGACATGGTCCCCATCAACTAGTGTTCATTCATAAATTCTGAAGATACAGGGGGACAGCAAAACAAGCCCTACTATGAATGATAGACTATCAATGCCCAAGGCAGTATTAGGCAATTTTACAATAATTCTCAGGTAAACTAGGATGAAAACTACTAGTAACCCTGTACCTAACCACTGAACCTCCGTTACTTCATTGTCAAAAATGGTACTGTCTAATAATTTGGATGTGTGCTGAGCTTATAATAATTTTACAATAGTTCTCAGGTAAACAAGGATGAAAACTACTAATCTGCATTCAGCCAAGATAGTAAGCATGAATTTACTAATTATAATCTGCTCAGAACTCTAATGTATAGCTTTAAAGATTTAATTTTTCCTCATTAGGACAAAGCACCGATTGACAAACTAGGAACCAAGTACACCAAATAATTTTTGATTCTTGTCACAATTCCTGATTACGGCCAAGTAAAAGTAACTCTTTTTACTGAGAAGAATAACGTTGTGCTCATTACAAAGGAGATGCATGCATCGCTAACGGTTAGGTACGACACAAGTAGGCTCCTACGTCAGCGTCACCAAGGAAGTGAGCATGTGCTGAAAATTGGAAGATGGAGCTAAGAAATTCGGTAAAAGATTATTGATGGCAAAAGTGAAAAGAATAGCTACCTGATGATCCTCCAAAAGAGAAACAATTGATGAAACAATCAGGATATTTCAAAATAATATTTCCCCTGGACCTGACGATGTTCCTTTGAAACAACAGAAACTCGCAGCTGAGCGTCCGATGCTAATACAAACTTAGTATTAATACCAAAATCCTTATGGTAATTGACTTAAAATCCAATAGTAAAGTATGTCTAGGATATCACTTCGTCTACATGAAAGACCGCTGGTGAGATGAGTTTTTTTTAGTCCACTATTCCATTTTCATCATTTTTATCTGAAATCTCGTCCAAAACTTCTTTCTTTCTTGCATTTTTTTTAGAAATACACTAACCCGATTGTACTGCATACCAAGTGTTTAGCCAGTAATAGCAACAATGGAGTACACTGACAAACATAGCCAAGCCAATTATGGCAGTAGTACTATGGTATGTCAAAACAATTGTTTTGAAATTATGGATTTCCCTAAAATGGGATATATTCCCCCAAAAGGGTCCTTATAAGGACAAAAACATCTTTGCCTTTGTGGTCGTGTCCAGTTTGGGGCATTCCACACTGCATCGCCATGACACTACAGAACGAAGTTAGCTACTTCTTCATTTTTAGCTTAATTTCTGCACTTCAGTTTCTTGTAGACCGGAGGAACGGATAGGAATCCAAACGAAAAGCTTGAAGACCGCATAGCTAAATAAACTTTAGAAACCGAAACAGGAGTTTGAATTAGTAACCCTGTACCTAACCACCGAACCTCCGTCACTTCATCGTCAAAAAAGGTACTGTCTAATAATTTGGGTGTGTGCTGAGCTTATATTGTCACCGTCAATCTTTGCGTTCGATTGGTAATACCTGTTTGTCCTTTATATAACTTTAGCATTTAAGAAGCTCCCTTCACTTTTCACTTTTTTTTTTACCCATACGAGAATCATTATTAAAGAGTATTAAATGAATGTGTTAAATCATACAGAGTGGACTGAACGCGTAGCACCGAAGTCAACAGATGTAAGTGAATTTTGAGATGTTAACTATTTTGTAAGTTAATATATTTATTACTCATATTTTTTTTTGTCAACCATAAGAGTCAAACGGCGCCAGGAGTATTATAGCCAGAGAAAGCAGAGCTACCTCTGATGCTGAGGTCATACGTGTAGATAGAGGAATGGTGATTGTATCGTGTCTAGGAGTCACGCGCTCAACCTCCACATCGGCTCCAGCAAAAGTCGATACACAATATCGTCAGTATACACCTACGAAAACTAGATCAATAGTTGAAATTTAAAGCTCAAAGTTTTTCATTTGACGTACTATTCTGTATGTATAAAGTCAAATAAAAATCGTTTCGCTTGCACAAAAAAATAATAGATCAATAACATACTTTAGCTATTCAAACTTAACGAAATAAAATTATAATCTAATTAATAAACAGATATTTACTTTATTTCTCATTAAGTAAAAACTCAACTATCAAATAAATAATTTGTAAGAAATATGCAAGCATACCAAATAATTATAAATCCTCCTATGAATACCCAGGAGAAGAAAACCCAATACATCAAGGAAATCCCAATGACAGTGATATTGAAGAAGCTGTACCACCAGATCGCGAGCGGTTTGACGAAAAAATCAAATATTTGAATATAATAGAGCTCAAGGACTGATGATATTCCTTCGGGAGTGCTAAAATATTCCGGGGACACAGTTTTGGATGAGATTGACTGGGTGATAGGAGATATATGAAAAAAAGGCCTACTAGAGATCATTGGGCTATTCATAAATAAGGTAATAAACTAAAACTTAAAAATTATAGAGACATATAGCTTCACTTCACAGCTCAAAAGGTACCCTATATTGGCCATTTCACCGAGTTTGATTGTGAAGTCTGAAAGGATAATGCGTGAGGACTAGATACCGTGTACATATTTATTTTCAAACCGAATGTAAGTACCCATGAACATTTAAATTAGATACAATTAGCAATATTATCGGATTGATCTTAAGCCTGTTCATATGCCCATAACGAAAAAAAAAAAGTTCAAAAGTAGGATCTTAAATTATTAATCAATATTTCTGTTTTTAAATTACATTAAATCATTTTTTTTTTTGATAGATGATGCTAATGTGATAGTATATAGTTTAACCTTCTAATACTTTTTTTAAGGAAGTAGGCGGCAACACAAATATGATGGTATTTATTTAATGGAGAATAATTGAAAGAGTTTATTACTGCGGGGAACCCGAGAAAAAAGTAGCGATGAATATGTTATTATAATTTCGACCTATTGACTTTCTTATGCAAGGTAGAAGTAAATTATGTTGCATTTCAACTTGGAAAAAGATCAACGCAATACCAATTTATATATACATATATTCGCCACTTATCATCCCCATTAGTAAGAATAATTGTGAATGTTAAAAAATAAAATAGATTATTAAATTTTAAGAGCATTTTTTTTCTTTAATTCGGTCATTAACACAATTTTCGTAACTATTTTATGGTTATTACTTCTTTTACTTTGAGGATCTTAAGTATTTAATACTCTTCAGAAAGAGATTGATTTATTTCAAACGAAGTATTGACCAATTTGTAATGGCCTTGTAAATTGTTGTGGGCGTAATAACCGTTGCCGTTGATCGCCCAGACAAAAATCACATCTACATCTACAAAATTGTAAAATGAAAAATGGGTTGAACTATATATTTAAAGTGTTTAGTAAAACTTAAATATTAGCAACCAAAATATTCTATTTTCCAAATCAATTATTTTGCATTATTTACCCAGCAAGGATTTTAAGCGCTTTCAAAGAGTGTTATCCATGATTGGTAAGTAATTTCTTCAACGCATCACTAACAGTCCAATATCTTATAATACTAATTTATTCATTTGCTTGAGCTCGTTTTAAGGTTTATTAGACTGGTATGGCCCTCGTCTTTAAATAAAATATTTAAGAAGGTTATCAGCTTTTTTATCACTTTTTTTCTATTTATCAATTACGGAAATTTTTTTCTTAATTAGATAATGAATAATAGAATAGATATAACTTATTACATGAAGAAAATACTATATCCGGTGTACAATTACTTTGTGTTCTATGTTATACCATTTCAGTTAATAATATCATCCGAATTAAATATGTTTAGTCATGCTTAAAGGAGTTGGTTAAAATAGTCATTTGAATGCTGAAATGGTTAAATTATCCTTAAATGTTGGAATAAAATGAAGTAACTCACAGGAAGGGACCTTAGGCCTCTAGGTTCCACCATGAAAAGGACTTGTTGCTCACATAATAGGCAGCTGCTCGCTCAAGACGTTTTTGCCTCCCTCCAAATCCTTAGGCCTTCCTCGAAGAATCCATTGTAGAGGTTCTTTGATTTTGCCGCGTGGCTTTGAAGAAATTCGAAGAGAGAAGCAGATGCATCGCGTGCCCAAGGAAAGGTGCTACCCAGTCAGCCCCACCTCAGGTGGGCCCCATCTTCTTACGTCTTATGACACAATACCTTGTCAACCTCGTATAATAGATCGGGAATAGATTTGTAGGCCTCTCTTTTATACAGACATTTTTTATCTTAGTTCCATTTATACAACTGCAACTCTGAATTTTCGAACTCGTTTTGAATATGGAAAAATATCAACGCACATAAAGTTTGTATTCCCATCCTGTCCAAATATAACAAATCATACACTGAAAGCGATTTTATTAGATGTAAATAATAAAATGAGGGGAGTCTACCCTGAAACTCTGGCTCTCGCTTTCAAAATGATTTAATGAATTACAATTACACATTAAATAGGGTATCATTCATAATTCATAGCTGTAGGGTTCTTTTTTATGTCCGGATTTAGAACTTTCATAAGCTTGAGCCACTCATCCAAAAGCTGTACTCACAAAGAGAAACACCAATTAATAGTACTACACAACAATATAAGAACTATAATTGGACTCTAACCATCAAGTAACATTTAAGAACATTAAAGTCTACTTTACTTAACGTGTATGGATATAAAACGATTGTTAATTACAGAATAATTTCTTATAATAGGTACAAAATATATATATATATATATATATATATGTGTGTGTGTGTATATATATAAACAAATAGAAACAAAGTCAACAATATAGGAACGCTGTAAAGTGTTTAGAATGGATACTGACCCACTTGGCCTCTAACAGAAAGAAAATGGGATGCGTTGGGTTGCGAATACGGTTATAAAATGCCGGTTCTTAAGGGAGTTACATATTTTTGGTTTCCCTTTTTTGTTGTAAGTATATTTCTTTTTGTGAGTAGTGTAGGAAACAGAAGAGCTCTTTTTGTAGATATTATTTTTTATCTTAACAAAAACAGGCAAAATCTATATTCAAGATAAAGAAATTTCCAGCGGCAAACACGAGCCAAAAGGACAATACGCAAGAAGCTTCCCTGAAGACACAGCTGCAGAGAATTTTTTTTTCAGTCCCTTTACGACCACTTCCTTTGAGAAGCTAATCCTCCCCTTGGAAATAGTGTAGAGCCAGGGTCGCGTGCCCCCAACGGCCCCACGTGCTCCTGGCCATATCCTTCCCACCATACCCATCTTATTATTCACCAGGATCCAGCCTATTATATCCTTACTCAAAGGGGGAGATGGAAACCCGCTAGTTTTTCTCCACATCTCAAATCTCTCCCGGGTCAACCATTATTGTCTGTGCCGTTCAGATGCCTTTTCTCTTCGGATTTGAAGGTCTTCCATTCCCCTTCACCTACCTGAAGGATCGGATACGGTCTCGCTGAATAAAAAAATACGTTAGAGATTGAGTTAAGGATAGTGTGATAGAGGATTCAGAGCGTGAAAAGGAGGGGATGCTGCCGACATCCGAGTTAGTTTCAGTTATCTACTGACATGGCCCCTACTTAAATTACAAATACAAGTAATCAGCTTATAAACCACCCCTAAATTTACAATCAATAAAGGCATGTTTTAACTAATTATACATTTAATTTTATTTTCCATTGGGTTTTGGCTTCACTTTTAACGGAAAAGTTAAAATAACTAGAAAATAAAAATATATATCATTTACCCATATGGTCCAATAGTGTCGGCCCATATAGTTGTACAGTGATAGATTAATACACATATATATATATATATATATATATATATATATAAAATTGTAACCTCCGACTGTACAATCACTTTTTTGCTTGAAGTTTCAGGATACTCTTTCGTTTCACATGCCATAGACACGATAACTGTCATTTCTTTCTCGGGTGTCTGTTTATTTGTTACCTTTTCATACCTAAACCATGCACAAGACAAAACATGTTTATGTTGTTATTTAGCGTAACTTTTGTTATATCTGATTTTTCCGTGTAACGAATTATAAACGAGATATACGCTAAAGACGAAAGCGAGAGTCAACAATATCATTCGGCACTAACGAATGAACCGAACTTAACAAAAATCATAAGGATCAATAAGAAGGCCAAGTCCTCTACTGTGTTTTAATATTATGCAGAGTGCACTTTCGGAGTCAACGCTCCATCCTGAGTGCCTGCTGATTAAAGCTGTGTTGCCTGGACCTCCCCCGGCGGTCGTGGACTTGGCCTTCTTATTGATCCTTATCAATTGGTTCCTCTACCATCCAGCTTATTCCAGAGATAACAAAAATGAGTACGTGAATTAGCATTAACTCTCCCATCATTATAAGCTATAATAAAAAATCTAGTTTTGACAGGAGTGGGGGTTATAGGGATGCCTGAAATGAAATATCGCGCTATTTAGTTCTCTCTTGTTTTTCGGCAGACGTGAATATAACAAAAGTTGTTTATTTTGTTAATTATGTAACTTTTGTCTTATAAAAAAGTATAAACGAAATATGTTCTAAAAACTAAAGTGGGATTCAACAATTTTATTGGGAACTAATGACTAAACAAAACTCGACATGTGAATTAGAATTAACTCTTCCATGATTATAAGGTATTTCAAAATTTTTAGGGATGACCAGGAGTGGGGGTTGTAAGAGAGACATAATATGAAAAATTGTCGTACTTTATTTTCTATTGGTTTTGGACAAACACACATTTCAGGTGGTGTTTATTTTGTTATTTAGAGTAACTTTGATTATTTTCAACTTTGTCGAATTATATACGGGATGTAAACAAAGAAGCTCTAGCGGGAGTCAACAATTTTATTATTATTCATTAATGTGTTTTTAATATTGGCATATAATGACAAATGATGATATGTTTTAGACTTATGATATTTCTAAGTGTGATTCGGATTTGGGGGGTTATAAATCTCCGCCTCTGGCCTCCTCATTTGTTATTTATTTTTACTAGAAAATAACAAAGTTATGTTTCTTATTAGGGAGGTTATATATCTCCGCTTCTACCCCACCCCCCTATTCGTTTATTTAATTTAATTAGAAAATAACATCGTTTCCAATGGAACTATAAGAGGATCTCGATTATTTAATTTGTATACTGTGTTCCTTAAAAAAAGTCTTCTGAATTTACACGTGTGATAGAGAATGGTGTCAGAAATAAACTTTTTAATTGTGGTATCTATTATCATATTTCCTCCGATATGTTCACGTTATTGAAATGACTATGCACTATCTATAACTATTAAAAGTTACTTGGCAATGTCATTATAACAAAAGTCCGTCACGCAGGGGCTGCGTAAACTAAGCAGATTTCCCACGTGAAGTTTTACAAAAGAGAAATCTGCCTAGTAATAACCTATTCTAACGAGGACTAATAGTTAGTGAAATGGCCACACTAGCGCTAGTGCGCTCGGCGGAAACTCCCAAACATAGCCAACCACACTCACAATACAAATACAAATATCTCGGTTAATATTAAAGATACAGAATAAATGTATATAACAATATTTATAGTAAATTTAATTTGCAATAATATTGGTTCTATACACTTTTTTGATCCGACGTATGGTAACGGAGATATTTCGAATTTTCGAAAATCCCCCCCTCTAAACCCCCCCCCTCCCACTGGTTCGATTTTAGCCATTAACGAACTTGATCTTCCTTTTTACATAAAACGATTAAATTCCGAGTTTGGTAACGATCAAACAAAAATTGCGACCGCTAGAGCGTTAACAGACAAATATATATATCTATCTATATATATATATATATATATATATATATATATAATTTTGAACGGACCTCATTTTCGTCATCTCGTGGGTAGGATCGATGGAGATTTGAAGAAATTTTTCGAAACTCGCGTCATGAGTACGACCTCAATAGCTGATTTCCCTTAAGGGAAATCTGCTAAAAGACAACGTGCGTTTAAACTCAATATTTGAGGTTGTAAGGTAGGGCTACTATCTCTTTCCCTCACCTCGCTTTTATAACATAAATTACATTTTTTAAGGGTATCACCGTTATTTATTTATACCAGGCATATACATGTTTTGGATAAATAATTCAAGTTAAGCAATGTTGATTATTCTCAAGCAGGAGCGGAAGCTGTCGGGAGGCTAAAACAGTTAATTATGTTATTTTATTTCCTGTGGAATGTTGTATTTGCTTTCTTCCCACATTTACTATTATGTATATAATTAAGCTTCACAATATGAACTCGGAATGGTTTTTGACATGAAACCTTTTGAATTTGGTTTAACATAAAACGTTTAAATACAGAATGTTTCACCGATGAAACAAAAATTTCAACCACTAGAGCGTTAACAGAGAAATATATATAGTTTTGAACGGATTTCATTTTCGTCATTCCTTGGATTGATGGTCATATGAAGAAATTTTTCGAAAATCGAGTCATTAGAACAACTTTAATACGCGATTTCCCTTAAGAGAAATCTGCTAAAAGACTCATCTGATTATCCTTAGGTGCACAAGATTAGACTTCTTTTTAGTAAAATAACCTGTAATTGAGGTGGTCTGTGTAAAAAGGGCTGACAACTGAAAACCTAGTAATGAGATATTGTGAGTGCAAAATTTCACTTGTATATATCGTTTAACCTGAAACTTGAGCAACTTGAACTTCCAGTAATGAAATTATGTGTCAATTTTTGGTGATCTAATTTATGCAGAAATCTAAAAAAAAATCGTTAAAAATATTAAATAAACTCCTTTTAAATATAACCTTACATACGCCCTTCTTGCATAGACATTGCCATGTAAGATCTGATAATATTGATTAAGAACTAAAATAAAAACTCATTTACAGCTATATGTAGAAAGTTAGTTTTTTTTTAATAAAATAGTACTGCATAAGAAACGTTACAGTATAGGATCCTCTTTTCTCAGTGAAATGACTACCATAAAGTACTTTTCCCTGAATGACACGAAGGCGTTTTTCAGAAATTTGGTAAACGCTGAGTAAACATTTGAGACAAACATTAATAGGAGTTCCGCTACATTTTACTGAATAGTTGCACAGTATGTCTCTGTGTTTTTGTGCTGGTACACAGTGAGAAGCACCATAAGGTAAACCGCACGAAGTGAGTCTTGGTGTACTTTATCACAACCATAAAAATAATCAAACGAATTCTCGTGCTCATTTGCAGTAACTATAATTTCACAAGTTTGTTTACAACAGTTGGATCCTACAGTATCGAGATCCTAAGTTCTTACTATCCATCCTACCTTTTGTTGAAGTATACAATTCATTCGAATATCGTTTATACTTATTGTTTTTGAGATCTTGAAAAGATTCATTTTTCCTTTTTTTCTTCGAAGTTTTGAAAATGCGTTCATCACTAATAACTTCCTCCTAATTGCTCATTTTTAAAAAGCACAGCAACAAACGAAACTAGCAAAATACAACCTCGCAATTTATACTGCACTAAATATAGAATGTTTACAAATCACAATAGCAGAAAGCAGGCTAAGCACCAGCTCATTCAAAGAGGTGGTAAAGGGTGAATCAAAAAGATATAAACACACAATTTCGTACAGGTATATAAGAGACCACAAGGAATCTAAAAATGCCATCTCCACAGAAAGGGCTTATACCGACAAACTCCTTTTTTACATAGACCTCCTCAATAGATAAATATCAATTCCTCTCATCTGAAAAAATAAAAACAAACAAGAATAGTGGCGAATTCATTTTTAGTATTACAATATATCCCTTTTCTAAGAAATGACATTAATAACTTTTTGAACAATCATTTTTTTTTTAAATCTATATTCCCAGCATCATTTTTGCAGAAGCTACTGTGACCTAAAACTCATTTCATTCTTTTGTGAGTCTGTGTTACCTATGATACTGAATCTATACAAGGACGTATAAAAATAGTTTTAATTTTGGATTAAGTTCAAAAACGGTTTATGTAAAAAAATGGAAAAATATATATTACACATTTTAAACTTCCACAGATATTATTCACAAATTAGAGCCAAAGGAATAAAGTAAATAATCAACTAGGTAGTATTTCATTGGATAAACATGTCTTTGATAGCCTTGGCTTTTATCCATCTCTTTAGGCTGATGCCGCACAACACTTCTTTTTCGTCAAGAGCGAGGGCATAGAATAGAGATGGCTGCAATTTAGGAGATAAGGAGTGAAGCTAGTCAACTAGAAGTAGGTGTATGGAGATTTAGGAATCCTAGGCCACTTAGCGAAACCTCACAGCATTCTCATTCCTATTCATAGACTAGACGAATTGTCTCATAAAAAGGGATTATACTATCTGAAAGGAGAAAAAGAAAAATGTCTACTAGTAATAGCTTCGGCACTTCAGGAAACAATTATAGAGAATTCTTTATGTTATTTAATTTGATTCAATGTGATTTTTTTTATTTGGTCATTTACAATTGAAGCAATTTACAACCGTGTTTAAGTAACCAAATGGTAAATAGCATGTCACGCAGGTGCTGCGTAAACTTAGAAGAATACCCACGTACTAGTAAAACACACTTTTGATCTTATTTCACAACATATTCCCTATTTCTATGCAAAAAAAAAAACAGATGAGTAGAAGGGAGCAGGTGGGGGGGGTCATTGAAGGCTGAAAACATAACGGTATAAAGAACGCGCTGAATACTTGATTTACGAAAAAAATTAATAGCCCAACAATTGTAGATCATCAATAGTTTAAGAAAATTGGTCCTATAACCCTTTACGATCCGACTCATAATAACGACAATCATTTTGAATTTTTAAATTCAGCTAAGAATATTTGACTTCAGCCAATAACAAATATGATCTTTAGTGTTGACTGAAACAGATAGATATTGTGTATGGTATATATCAAGGAAACATCTTCGAAACAACAACGTAAAATCTTAATTGATCTTCACCTATTATGGATGAGTGATCAAGTCAATAGGCAGTTCCTCGAGTACATGGCCCTAGGATGGATGTTGCCTCAGGAATTTGGGCACCTACCACGCCGGAGGAGACTGCTAAGCATTTACTCGGTAGCATTACAGTGGTTGGGTTGGATGGTATCACTGTTGCTATATGGAGAGGGATTTCTGATGTGCTGCGTGAGGCTGTTGAACAGAATTTACTGTGAAACCGTCATGATGATCCCTAAATGAGACTATCCAACTGTTCCTGGTGACTATCGGCCGATTGCAGTGAAGTCTGTTATAGTTCGGCATTGCACATAATCTTGGCATTTAGAAGTATGTCTGTCGTCCGGCATGTTCCAGAGCAAAAAGGGTTTATAATGGCCATTCATTGTGCTGCCACCAAGGTGTTTTTGCTTGACTAGGTGCTCCTGTATGCCTGGAGAAAGAGAAGATAATTATGTCTTATGGATATCAGCAAGGTGTTTGACTCAGCCAGTAGGCATGCGCTCCTGGCTGTTGCCAGGGCGAGGGTTCTGCCTGTGGGATTCTGTAAATACCTGATGTTGTCAATTTGGGGGGGGGGACTCCATGATTTGTGCTAGAGGACGGTGTTTGGGGGTCATTATGCCTGGACTCACGAGTTTGGGCACCGTCAGGGTATCGGTGCTGGCTTATGCAGACTTGATCCTTAGCATCCACACTACATGGTCTCAATGTTGCCATAAACCAGCTGGAAGTGGCGCTTCGGGATTTTATTTTGGAGCTAAATCCAGAGAAGTGTGTCGAGCAGGAGCTTAGATCCTTGGGGCCACGGAGGTTCGTCAAGCTGTGTCCGGAGTTTGAGCTAAGGATCTCGAAACATCCTGTTCGTGCCTTTAGCGTTGATGATGTTTGGGTCTACCTTGGCATTCCTTTCTCCCATCATGTTGCGAAGGCAATGGAACCTGATTGGAGGACTGTATTGTCTAATCTTGACAGTACCCCATTGAAATCGCAGCAGAAGTTACAGGGTCTTAGGACCTACGTTTTGCCCGGTGGCTCCATGGGTTTGTGCTAGGAAAACTCATCACGGTGGAGCTCCGCAGAGTGGATATAAGGGCTTTGGTACATAAGTGGGTGCATCTCCCTCATGCATCTCGTAATGCATTTATTCATGCATCTATGCGTGACGGTGATCTGGGGATCCCTTTCTTAGCTCGCACCGTTCCATTCCTTAGAGCAAAGAAGCTGCAGAAATTGCAGAGTGATTTGGATAGCCGAGGAGCATCGCTTGGGGTGAGGCGTGGTTTTGGGTGGAGGGCTGGTGTCTCCGGATAGTATTGTAAGTGTCCGTGAGCTTTGCATGAATGAATTGTATGCGAGTATAGACTGCTAGGAGATGAGTGAATGTGGTAAGGTTCCAGCTTCTACAGCATGGGGCCGTTCAAGAGCAGAGGATTTAACTGGAAGGCATATTGTGAACAGTACTAAGATTGTTTGAGAGGCTATTTCTACCCGGGTGAAGACATCTCGTGTAAGCTGAATAGTCATTGGAAACGGCTACTCATGTTTTAGGGAACAGTATTGCTACCAAGAGACTTCGAATCCTCCGGCATAATAAAGTGGTTCGCTTTGTAAGGCAGGACTTTATAATGGATGGAACACCTGGTACGAGAATTTATTCGTCACTTCAATTGGGTTCTTTCGGCCAGACTTAGTTGTGAAGTGGAGGACAAGTGTGAAAATAATTTATATTCATACATTACTGCTGCAAGACCATTGGAGGATATTTCAAAGGAAGAAAGAGAAATACGACAGGTTGGAGGCGAAGAGGGCGGTTACCTAGCTCGCTGCGGTATAGCCGGCAAAGTCCGAGTACTCCAAGTGACCTGGTCTTATAAAGGTGTCTGGTGTAAGAATAGTGATCCCGATGGATTGCGGGATTTGGGGTGAGCAGTACAGGAATGCACTGGATCAGCATCCTGGTTCTTCGAGGTTCCTAGACAGTCTGGGGTGTGTTTACAGGGAAGAATGGACACTGTGTGGAAGACAAGGCATTGGCTGAGGCTCGAAGACGAACGATTTCCAAGGCCAAGATTTGTGATTTATTTTTATATAGTTGTGGTTTATGTGTCTTATATTTTTATGTTGTTTTTTTTAAAAGTATTATATTATTGTTCTTGGTTTTTTTTTGGCAAGTAGATAGGCTGAACTCCTTCTCATGGTGCTTGTAATGTCCTCTTTGGAGAATATTGGGGTTAGGGAGGCCCCAGTTTATGTAAGCAGTTGTTTTGAGCCTCAAAATACTACTTGAGTAAGATAGTGGTTTATTCTATATATTTTGTATTAATGTTTTGTATGAAAATCCAAATAAATAGTAAAAAAAATTGACGACGTCATCATGCAACGAATTTGCATGGATCTAACATAATAAAAGTCTCTTGAAAACAATATTTGGTATTTAAACCAAGAATAAAGTAGTTCATGATATAATAGCTTATTGTTAATATGACACGCGTTGGAGTGGGGATTTTCTGAATGCTGGAAACTAAAAAATCCAAATATTGCGGTTAATATTCATGATAGAGAAAATATTTATATGACAACGTTTATAGGCAATAAAATTGGTTATATACGGCTTTTCGATCCGACGTATAATAACGAAGATATTTCGAAATTCCTCGCCTCTAAACCCCCCCCCCTCCATCCAGACCGATTTCAGCTGTTGACGAACTTGATCTTTCTTTTTAAATATAGTTTGGAAACGATTAAACAAAAATTGCGACAGGTAGAGCGGTAACAGACATATATAAATATATATATATATATATATATATATATATATATATATATATATATATATATATATAAATATATATACGGCTGAAATCGGAAAGGAGGGAGGGTGGGTTTAGAGGGGGTAATTTTGAAAATTCGAAATATATCCGTTATTATACGTCGGATCGAAAAAGTGTATAGAACAAATCTTTAATTTAAATGTTCTATAAATGTTGTTATATGCATATTTTATCTCATCACAGAAATCAGAAAAGCTAAATTAGAAATGTCAAATTCTGTCCAATATACATCATAGAAAATGTATTTTAGTTGAGGATACGCTTATAAAATCAAATTTCACCATTTAGTATTAGGAAAATTGTTAGCGATATCAGGAGATAGGTGGTGTAGCTTGTTCCAATTTTTAATTAAAGAATTTAAAATGTTTAGAGCATTTGTAAAATAGACTATTGAAACCTTCACTTGCCTTCAGGTCTGAAGAAAAGCTTATATATAATACGGTGATTAAGAGTCATATTCATATGTATGATAGTAAAACATTACCATTCTTCATTAGTCATCATACTTGAAATGTTTTTCTTGGGGAGCATATTAAGAAATGATGGAGTCTCTAAAAGTTAGCTATTTTTATTTTCATGATTCATTGATTTAAAAGGAATTCATAATATGTTTCTGTTATCCAGTTTTCCGGAATATTGTGCTACAACTTGTTTCCAGATCAATTCATAGGATGAACCTTATGTTAGCAATGCTTATGTACTACTGGCCGCCAGTACGGGTGATCTAGAGTCCCCTCCCCAGAACACACCTCAGCTAGAATCGTACACTCAGACTAACATGATTCCAGAGGCATCCAAAAGTTAAAACACGACTTAATTTAGAAAAATCTGACAAATTCTTTGTCAAATACAAAATCGACCAAATTAGGTTAGGAATAGTATATTTTATGTAATTGGGTCAGCTTCAGCCAAGCTTTTTTAAAGAAACCTGAGAAAACCCGAACTCCAGGAAACTATGCTGGTTATATTTTGGTTTCTCTTGAAATCATTCTTGAAATATCGGAGTGTCTGTTGTATCTCGAAAATCCCTGAAAATATTTTGTACCTTTACATAGTTTCCAGACATAAAGGCCACTTTCAAACTTCTACATGCCTTAGACCGTGACGCAAACCGACGTCGTGGTGTGTGTACAACGTATATAAATGTCCGAAAATGATTAAAAATTGGAGCGGACATCTTCCAAGACAGTAGATTCTGAAGATAGAATTGATTATTTTAGCAAGACCTTCGCAGGGACAAGCTCTCCCCTTCGGGTACAGTCTCTCATAAACATGCCTTACCATTGGGCCACTGCCAAAGTAATCTCTGGCTAGACAGCCTTTCTCAAAGTTACTTCCGCAATTCATAAAGTGTTTCTTATAGTTTATACAACTCGTGAACTATTTAATAGCACAGAAATGAGGAAAAACATTAAAATTTAACAACTCTTGATGAATCGATAATACATGGAAATCTTGGATCTGTGCTAAAATAAGTAACTACTAATGACTGTTAAATAAAATATATCAGATAATATTTATTTCTTCGGATTGCATTTCGGACCAGTGTCGATTCAACGACGCATCTATTACATGGCAGCAGTTGTCTATGAAATAAAGTAGTATTTGGGTCTAATCATCCTGTCCATAAAACGTGAGTACATTTTAAAATAAATATTCTAATTTCAGTACATGTATTTCATGCGTTTAATTTTATGTCATAAATTTTATTCATAATTCATTTATTAATTCAATGGGTCCTAGCAAGGGTAGTAATAAAGTCATTATTTATGACAAGTCTATGTGAATCCATGGAAGATATTCCATGAGTGTATGTTTATTGTTAGTCTACAGTTTCAGTGCTGGCAGTAGGGTTGGTCTGGTCCAGTAAGTGAGAGAGTGTTAGTTGTGAATGGCCAATTCTTAACCTTGTTAAAACTTTGTGTTCTCTTCTGATAAGCTACTCTTTTGAAGACCATTCACAAATTGAATTTCAATAATATTGCTAATAGGGAAAGGTTTTGCAATAGTCCTAGCTGCTATATAGAATTTGAAGAGTTAATGATTTAACTACAAGTTATGTCTGCACTGATTGAATAACTCAGTCGTAGGTGCTCTATTACTACAAAACTTACGTATATGTGCTTATACTTTCGTGGCACGTTTTGTGCAACTAATCAGTTGGTTTGGATTTCTAATCAATGGTTTAAAAAACTGGCATTAAGTATGTAATTAAACAATTTAATGTTTGTAATGTTGGGTATGTTGAAGTGTATTAACTTTGGTGTATCTAGTTAGGATTTTTACAATCCGATAGCTTTGTTTTAGAGGACCCGTTATTTTTTATAGTTACTATTTCATGTAGAACTCCAGAAGGGACAAGCGTATCTTAATATGTAAAGAATTTTTATAACTGATTTTTTTTTTTTTTTTTCAAAGCTAAATTTGAGCCTTCTACTAATGTACGGGGGTATTTGCAAAGACCATTCATTATTCCCTTTATCAAATGATTTGATTGTGTGAAGAATAAACATCAGAACATTATTGAGAATTATTCTTCACTGTTTGATATTATCACACCAACTTATTTGCCATAATTTATTGTTATTTAGTGAAACAACTGAGGTCTGCATTTTATAAATATTATAGCTTCTGGTTAGTTTGTTCTGTTTTTCCATCTTTTTAAGTGTAAATTTGGTCAATTCGTGACATATTTTGGGTAGTATATGCTCTGTATGAGGTAGTAAAAAGTAATTATCGTCGGCAAACAATGAAAATTACGTATGTGGTGTTTTTGAAACTTGTGTGATTTATGTAGATAATATAATGTATCCTCTAAAGTCCGATCCTTGCGGTAGCCCTGCAAGCATGCTTTTCCGTTCAAAATTTAGACTATTCAATAATGTTATCAAGAATGCACCCCTGGTGTAGGGTAGTATATTTATTAAGGGCGTAGAAAACATTCCAATCATGCCGCCATGAAAATTGTGTCAAACTCTTTCTCGATAACTAGAATAGACCTGAATGTGTTCTTATTATTGAAAATATCCGTTACATAGGCAGAAGGCAAAATTAATGAGCTGCTATGTTTGTTATTAAACCCAAATTGTTCATTTTCAAGAGTATATTTCTACTAAGATTTTGATTTATTCTTTTTAATTATTTCTCGTTAGTTTTCTAAATCTGTGTAACTCGTGTGACCGTAGTTTTGAGCGTTAAGATTTAGGAAATGGCATATACATACTTTCTCCCATATTTTAGGAAACAGAAGTTACGAAAATGCAATGACAGTTGCAGTCCTTCACGTGATATATGAGGATAGGCGCCAGCCCTTAGAAATGGTTCATAGAAGAATGCCGCAAAGAATGTTGAGATGTTATTGACAAATCAAAAGGAGAAAAGATCCTCGGGATAGATGTTTTGTCAATCATCCTATTCTCAATATCGTATATGATCCAGACATACATAATACTCTACAGAATGAACCCGTACTTTAAAAAAGCATTTGGTGATTATGAAGCTGGGCTGAAGAGCAAACACCTTGGATCAAATTTTTACTTGAGTACCGGAAGGCATGGGAGGACCAATGCAATTAAGAAATTCTTCAAATGTACGACAGTAACCACATTGACGGCTAGTTCACTGAAGTGCCTACCGAAGTTTATTTTCGGTTTATTGATACTTGGTATCAAGAAAATTCTCACAGGTGTTGAAACAGAGGGTCTATAATTCTATTATCATACCTGTACTGAAACATATTTTGGCGATGTTGAGTACATTTGAAGCAAAAAAAAGGTAAGCATGAACGTCTCTAAAAGGTAATATACCAAAAATAGGTTGGCGACTAATAATTCTGGAGGTGGAAAACAAGGTAACGGATGATCTGATACGAGGCGGCTGATTTTACGCAATATAAAAGGTTAGATTTTCAGATGGGCGGGACATACGTCAAAGAAGTAAACTGGCTTTTTATTATAGACAATGAATGTGGTGTGGCTGAATAGCGACCACGAGGTAGTTGAAGTCGAGGTGGACTGAGAAAGTTAAAAGTCCGTCACGCAGGGGCTGCGTAAACTAAGCAGATTTCCCACGTGAAGTTTAACAATAGAGAAATCTGCATACTGGTAACACAATACCACCGTGATTAAATACAAACGGTAATGAGAAATCTTTCAGTTATTTAAAATAAATTCCCAACTGAAACGGCTTCTGAATTGTAAGAATAATTTCTATTTTAATAACTCAAATTTTAGTAGTCCAAGAACTAAGGGGGGGGGGATGAACAGGACGTATTTGCATAAATCTCACAAAGTAACGAAGGGAGGTAAGGTTAGAAACGACAGGTAAGGTTAGAAGAAGCTTCCACCTGAGCCGAGTACTGACGGAAATGGCCGACCTAATCCGCACTATACCCGACCACAGACTTCATAAAAATGCAAATATCTCGGTTAATATTCAAGATAGAGAATAAATGTATATATCAATATTTATAGTAAATTTAATTTGCAATAAGATTGATTCTGTACAATTTTTCGATCCGACGTATAGTAACGGAGATTTCAAAAATCCTCCCCTCTAAACCCCCCCTCCCCCTGGTCCGATTTCAGCCGTTAACGAACTTGATCTTTCTTTTTTACATAAAACGACTAAATATCGAGTTTGGTATTGATCAAACAAAAATTGCGACCGCTAGAGCGGTAACAGACAAATATATAGTGTTGCGAAAATTAAATACATGAATAATCTTTCAGAGAGAGAGAGAGAGAGAGCCGCGTATTTGGAAAGTGTGACGTAGATCAAAGAAACCGACAGAATGTTGTAGGTCCTACCAGTACCTTCCAGCCAGACGTCAAAGAGTCCAGGCAATTCCCCTTTGATGTATGCCGCCGCCTTATATAAAGAAGGGCTAGCCGCGACCGAGTCAGTTTTATGCTCAGCGATCTTGATGGTCACATCAGTGCTACAGTGCGTCTTAGTGCAGTGCGGTAAAGTGTTTTTAAAAGAAGAACAGTGTTGTGCCGTGACTGTAAGTAACAGTTTAGTGCCGTGTTTAAGACAGTGCTGTGCCGCGAAGTAAAGGACAGTGCAGTGCCACAAAGTAAAGGACAGTGAAGTGCCGCGAAGTCAAGGACAGTGCAGTGCCGTCTTGTTGTGAATTTCAGTGACCGTGAGTGAATTATTATATAATCTGAAGAACAGTGATGCTATCAGTCTATACTGTGAGTTGTAATTATGAATAATTACCAAGTTTATTGTGCATTATCCAAATAAATTGTGCAGTGATAAAAACTGTGAAACTTGCGAGTATTTAATTTTGCAATCCAAAAGAACTCTTATTAAAAACGTTTATTACTGGTTTTGGTAATAAAAAAACGTAACAACTGGTGACAGAAGTGGGATTGCAAAATTAAAATCAATAAATGTGAAGTTTGAAGAACTAAAAGTGGAACAGCTGAAGAGGGAGCTGGCTAAACTGGGTCTGTCAACAACAGGAAACAAGGCTGAACTACAAAGGCGGTTGACAAATTTTTTCCAAAGACTAGGAATCGACATAAGTACACACGAGTTTGACGATAAAGAAGACATTGCTGTAAGTAATCCTATCTCAAGTAGCAATTTAGATTTAAATTCAATTTTGGCCTCCGTGATGGAAAAAATAAAAGATAATAACCAGAAACTCTTAGAAGCTTCTAGAGTTAATTACGAAAGACTAGAAGAAGCTTCTAGAGCTAATTACGAAAGACAAGAAGAAGCTTCTAGAGCTAATTGCGAGAGGCTAGAAGAAAAATTCCAGGAAGCTTCTAGAGCTAATTACGAAAGACTAGAAGAAGCTTCTAGAGTTAATTACGAAAGACTAGAATAAGCTTCTAGAAGAACAGTGAGAAAATCCTAACTGAAGTCAGACAGGAACTCCAGGAAGCTTCTAGAACAACAAACCAAAAACTCCATGAAATGTCAGAGATATTGGGCAAACGAGTGGAAGCCATAGAGCAGAAAGTCAACGAGTTTGATGGAAAACTCTGCGGTATTTCTGCGGCACAGAAGAAAGTTGAAGAGGACGTGTCCAATCTAGGAAAGAAGGTAGACGATGAAATACGTGACCTACAATTCCAAATGGGTAATCTACATGTTCGAGAGGGTCCGGTGAGGCTCATTTCAGAACATTCCAGCAAGATAAAGACCCCAACTTTTGACGGTAGTGTACCATTCAATGTTTTTAAATTCCAATTTGAGACGGTGGCCAGTAGAAACGGATGGAATAATGAAGAGAAAGCGGTAGAATTGATTTTAGCACTGAAGGGAGCCGCTGCAGAAATTCTGGAGTCTACCGGCCGCTTGCAGAAATAATTACGAGGACATCATGGTGACTTTACAGCGCAAGTTTGGCGGTGAGCATAAGCGAGAACTTTACAGGATGGAACTAAGGGGCAGAGTGCAGAAACCGAACGAGACGCTACAAGATTTTGCCATGGAAATCGAACGTCTAGTGCAGCTGACTTACCCAGGTGAAAATCATCCATTCTTGGATCAGTTCAAGATTGAAGCATTTGTGAATGGTATTCGAGATCCAGACGTTAAATCCGCGGTGTGTGCTATGCAAAAATCATCCTTTGCTGAAACCATCTCTTATGCGCTAGCCCAGGAGATCGCTAAAGTAATTTCAAAACCACAAGTCTTCAAGGTGCGACGTCTTGAGGCTGATATTCAAAATGACGCCCAAACGTCAAGGAGTGACATAGAAGAATTCGTCAAGCGAATAATGGAGGAGCAAAGGAACAGATCACGCTCAAAGTGCTTCAACTGTGGCAAGGCCGGCCATTTTCAACGTAACTGTAAAACACCAAAGACAGGGTTGAGATCTTTTACACCATGGAGGGACCACTATCGGGTGAACAACGTCCATATCTCAAGGAGTGAAATAGAAGACGTGGTCAAGCAAGTGCTGGAGGAGCAAATGAAAAGATCGCGCGCTAAATGCTTCAACTGCGGCGAGGTCGGCCACTTTCAGCGTAATTGTAAAGCGCCAAGGAAAAGGTCGACTTAGCCATTAGTTAACTCAGGAGGAGCCAGGTCGACGGCGCAGAAGGGTGACACTATTCTAGCTAAGGAGGGCAATGGAAGATCGACCCGTCATGAAATATTGGACAGCATTAAAGTGACCAGTAACCAGATGAGTGGCGTGAGTGGTCGAGCAGTGAATACGGAGGAATTTACGGAAGGACGAATGGGTCTACTATTCAACCCACAACGCAAGAGGGGACTATCGCCTAAATTGTGGACCTTGCAGAGTGATCGAGAGATTGGGCGACGTTGTCTGCAGGATGCAGGGATACCACAGTCCGGGGTCTGGAAGGAAAGTGGTACACCTGGAGCGACAGGCCGAGTATGGCAACGGCGATGTTGAGCCTATTCGGGACGAAAAGGCTTAAGTGGGTGGCAGCGTTGCGAAAATTAAATACAGGAATAATCTTTCAGAGAGAGAGAGAGTCGCGTATTTGGAAAGTGTGACGTAGATCACAGAAACCGACAGAATGTTCTAGGTCCTACCAGTACCTTCCAGCCAGACGTCAAAGAGTCCAGACAATTCCCCTTTGATGTATGCCGCCGCCTTATATAAAGAAGGGCTAGCCGCGAGCGAGTCAGTTTTATGCTCAGCGATCTTGATGGTCACATCAGTGCTACAGTGCGACTTAGTGCAGTGCGGTAAAGTGTTTTTAGAAGAAGAACAGTGTTGTGCCGTGACTGTAAGTAACAGTTTAGTGCCGTGTTTAAGACAGTGCAGTGCCGCGAAGAAAAGGACAGTGCAGTGCCGCAAAGTAAAGGACAGTGAAGTGCCACGAAGTCAAGGATATATATATATATACAGTTTTGAACGGACTTCATTTTCGTCATCTACTAGGTAAGTTCGATGGACATTTGAAGAAAAATTTCGAAAATTCCGTCATGAGTACAACCTCAATAGCTGATTTCCCTCAAGGGAAATCTGCTAAAAGCTACAGAGCAAGCACTCCATCTTCTGCGATCAGCCAACATTAATTGGTACTGATGATACAGCGATTGCTCTGAAATAGTTCAGTTGCTTTTAAGATTATGTGAAGTCCTGTTTTTGTGTTTTTTCTTGAATGTTACCTTCCACAGTCCAGCAGTTTTCCTTGAAAAAAAATTGTATTCATGTTTGGTGAGCCATCGCCTAACTGTGACCTGTGAAAGCAAAGGTATATTTGGTTTGCCGTTATTGATTATCTGTTACTAAAATATCATTCTAAGGTAAAATAATGCTTTCGCATCATTTGGTCCCTAGATGGCTTTGGGCTAGATGCCTTGAAGCTTCCTGCAAATGATACAGTCAGTTTCGAAGAACGCAAGTTCATTATATGTCTCAGTAAGTATCAATATATTTCCAGTTAAAATAGACATTACAAATTTTCATCAAACATTATACAGTCAGGCAATTACAAGTGTCAAGAGAGGCTAATCAACATGCAATCACTTGTTAATGTTTTTGAAGGATTAGCAGCATTTTGATTCTCAAACTTATAAAATATGAAATGCTATTTAGTCGTTCATATAATAGCATACTTCAAACCTAATATATAAAGTGAAAGGCTCTTGTAATTTTTCTGTATTAAAAAATACTTCTTTATGTACTTAGAAACATGTGATTAATTAAATAGCGTAGAGCACGTGGCAAAGTCACTGGCTGGGACATCTCATTCAATGCTCCGTTTTGTCTGAAAGGGAACTTTAAAACAAACGAAACGCCCCCTGGGCTCCCAACCCCGGAAACTTCATAAGCCCTCCCCTCTGACAGATGGTACTAATTGTTACTTTAGCTTCTTTAGTACTGATATTAAAGGGCTCTTTCCAGCCAGGATTTCAGTTCACCCCTTTCAAACTTACCCCTCTCAATGTTGATCTATGGCCAAATTTATTATACCAAAGTGCTACTGCAGTAACTCTCTCCAAAGTTCCTTCATCGCAAGACTAACAATTTAGTTATAGATTGGGTTAAGCTTACGTTCCTTTACAATCGCCTTACAAATTCACGTTATCACTTAAGGTCAATTGCGACTAGCTGTTAGCAGGGTTGTGCCAGAAATTTCCTATATTAGAGCAGATATCCAAATATATATATTTGAAACTATGGGTTTTCCGTGGACGAGAGAAGTTAAAAATATATTCGTTGAGTATATTTTAATATTTTGAACCCCTGCCTTTGGTATATTTCTCAGCTGCTGCTCAGCTTGATGGCCCTTCTAACATTTTATATTTCCCTCTCGAATAGGAACCATGACTAACTCGTGGTGATCAGTTAAATAGTCTCCCACCCAGGAGTATTATACTGGTTACTACTCTTAAAAAAATATTTAGTAATATAGTCTGGCTGGTAATATAAGGAACTAATAAGTTCCCATCCATGCGTTTATTAGGCATGAAGTATGAAAATATTATATTTGGTCTGAATTTAAAACCCTTGTAAATAAAAATACTAGTTTCTTAACTTCAGATAAATTAGAGTAGCTTTGTCTGAGACAAATTTCACCCCTCAACTTTTTTCTTATGAAGGCCTTATTGTGGACGAATATCAAGTTGCGATTGTGTTGTAAAAATATAGGTATCCAAATCACGAATGGTTTCTCTCAGGGTGGTATATTGGGACTAGTTAAGGGGGTTTGGGGGGGGGGAACTGCTTGGAGAAGTAAACGAAGCAAAAATCATTTCCCACATCCTCTACATTATCCAGCTCCGCCAAGCTACATTCCAAGACTGGTCTTAGACTACTTGCTTAGTACAATGCATGTCATTTATAAACATCTACTACCTGTGTGAAGGTCTTTCTTCTGCAGACATCCACGTTTCATCCGTTTCCTACTACTTATGTTTTTAGACTATGGAGAGAAATTCGGGAACCTAAGGTCGCTATTTAGGAGTTCGCACTGTTCCATCTGAACCACTTTGGGAAATTTGAACGTATTGTAGGTTCCACATCAGGGCCTCCTCTACAGCAGCCCTACGGCAAATACTATGGTTTCCGGTTTTCAACATTTCTGAACATTGTTCCAGAGCGTTTCATTGGCATTGTTCCTATGATAACTTTCAATCAAGGAATTAGCTTCTCCTCTATAAGCGAATTGTCCAACCATCGGGGAGTAAAATCCAGTATTTATACATTCGCCGTATTCAGGATCACATGAGGATCACAGGAGCTACATGTTGATTCTTAGTAATGTTAGAAATTTGATATTAGTGGATATTACCAGATTTCCCTTAAGGGAAATCAGCTATTGAGGTTGTATTTCGAAACATTTCCTCGAATGTCCATCGATCCTACCTAGTAGATCACGAAAATAAGATCCGTTCAAAATGATATATATATATATATATATATATATATGTGTGTGTGTGTGTGTGTGTGTGTGTGTGTGTGTGTGTGTGTGTGTGTGTGTGTGTGTTGTGTGTGTGTGTGTGTGTGTGTGTGTGTGTGTGTGTGTGTGTGTCGCAATTTTTGTCGTATCGTTACCAAACTCGATGTGTTTCATGTAAAAATAAAGATTAAATTCGTTAATGGAATAGGAGGACGGGGTATAGAGGAAAGGAAATTCAAAAATATGAAATATCTCCGTATATTATAAGTCGGATCGAAAAATTGTACATAACCAATCGTATTTAAAATTAAATTAACTATTAATGTTCTTAGATACACATAAAGTTTATGTGTCCATCATGAATATTAACGGAGGTATCTGTTTTTATTAGTTTTCAGCCTTCAATAAACCTCCACTACTATTCATTTCATATTAATAAGCCTCCCGAGTTCATATCATGAACGACTTTATTCTAAGCTTAAATACCAAATATTGTTTACAAGAGACCTTTAGTATGCAAGAGACGTGCAAATTCGTTTTGTGTCTTGTTAAACTATTGATGGTTTACAATTGTTGTTCTATTCATACGGGTACTTTCGTAACTCAAGTATTAGGCGAGTTATTCCTACTTTATTTTTTTTTACATTCAGTACCCCCCCCTTTCTATGCATCGATTTTTCCTTAGAAATAGAGAATATGTGGAGGATGAGATCAAAAGTATGAAATACCAGCACGTAGGAAATCTGGTTAGTTAACAAAGCCCCTGCGAGACGAACTATTTTTCGATGCAACTGCTCCTGTTGCCTGTCTTCTCCAGACTAAAGTTACTTGAGTAAGTGCTGATGAAAGCCAAAGGAGTATTTCGTCCCAGAAAAGCACTGACTATTGTCTTACTTCACTTCGATTCATTTCAAACACCTGTTAATCTTCAGTGTAAGTGCTCCGCCTTAATAAGAGAGAAACTAATAGCATATAATAATACAAAAACTATTTTGAAAATAGGATATATTCAAAAGAGAACTCGAGTACGAACTAAAACTCAAATGAACTAGGCACGTAGAGCTAGCTGGCGCCTTGCGAAACATTTGTTATTATTTATGCAGGTTCACGTTTTGGACCACTAATTTTCATCTTCATGGGACCATGGAGCCTCAGAAATACTTTACCCATAATCTGAATAAATAAAAGTCTTACTATTCGAATTCGAGCTATTTGCTCTTATCTATTCTGTACTCCCTAAAATAAATAATGATTACTGAATTTACTCTATAAAAGCAAATTAAACCTCTAATGACTGACTTGTTGACATTTTTATTAATTCTTATTGGAGTTTAATAAAACTTAAGTCTACGTTCAGTTTTAGAACTTATTTAAAATCTGATTAGCCATTTTCAAATCATGCAAAAATAAGTATTGAGCAAAAATTCAGCTCATTCAGTTTTCAATATTGGTTAGAGGAGTAAGTGCCACCAGTCTTTATTAATTCGTAGGCCTGGATTAGTTTAAAAATCAGCCTTTATAAGATGGCTGTTGTATATTTACCAGCCGAAAACTCAGTGGACCTCTATTCTATATAGCCGCTTCTCTCTTTTCGTATTCATCATTGTAATCACACTCTCGGCCTATTGTCTTCTGTGTTTTTAGTTTCTTCAAGAATGCCCTCTTGTATTTTCTAAGAGTTGTCTTAAGCATCCCTTGAGAAATCTTATACCTATATCTAGATCCCTTCTCTTTTTTTCTTGGGCTACTTGACTACTCTTTGCTCTAACTATCTTTTATCATCCTACTATACAGCTATGGTGGATCATTCTTCTGTGAGCCATTTCTTGGTTTGTTTCATTTTGGCGCTTCAATCGCCTGAAGGCATGTTCGACTGTTTCTTCAGTGGTTGCCCGATTCTCGAACTGTGAATCAACAAACTAAAATCTACTTCCTCATTTCCATCCACTTTATTCTGTGATGGAGTTTCATCCCTTAATAACCTTTATAATTCGTGCAATATCGTCACCCTCGGTTTCGTAAATCCTCTTCAAGCAATGATGGAAATTAACCGTAAACAAAGGATTATGGAATTCAATAGGCCCCCTGTAGCTTTTGATATCTTCTAGTGAGATTCGGCATTTTTTTTTATTAATCAGCACATGGTGAATCTGGTTATCGCACCTGCCCCCCCCCCCCCTCGCCCTTAGGACTATGAAGGAACGTCCTTATGTGGGGAGCAGGTTTATAGCACCAGTGAAACTTTTCACCTTATTCCATTACTGCCGCATGTGACGTAACACGTTAGCATTGAGTTCCTCTATTAGTACCTCAATATCAAACCTTTAAATGTCGCCAGAGGTTCGGTCGGATATCATCTTTAATTCCCCCTTTTGTCCTTCATAGGTGCATATGCATTTATGACTGAGATACTGTTGGGCAGTTGGCCCTTTATTCATGGCGCAAAATTAGGCCATTTGTGGAATTTCCAAATAAAGATTATTCAATACTTCTTGACTGTACTTACTGCCTTCGAAACTTACTATGAGGGCAATTCCTCCTGTGCATTTGGTTTCCTTTCTTCGCCAGTATAAGATCGTGTAGCCATCAAAGTTTGTTCCTCACACGTAGCGGGCTACCTCTCTCCATAAATGGCTGTCATTTCATTAGTGTAATTCCTAACTTAATTTACTACGGCCCCTTGCCTGTGTATGCTTAAAACATTCCACAAGGCAAGTAAGAGATCTTTTATACAAAGCCAGAGTCACAGCCTAATTTAGATAATTAGTTCCAAAAATCGCTAATGGTTTTATAATAAAAACATTTCTAAAACTCTAAGCACAGCCTCACCTAGCATGATCTACAATGGAAGTGAAGAGCTTCTCCACCGGATGGGGTGCCTATATTCTGCACACCACTAGAAGCGCTCTCAGAAGGCTGCTAAATGTCACTGATGTGTTTTGACAGTCTGCCTCATTTCTTAAACTCTTCTACTTCACTAATAGTGAACTGTTGTAGAAAATTTCTAAACAATCGTTCATTTCAGTATTGACACTACTTAAAATTGCGAGACTATGGACCGCACTAATTATAGAACGATTTCACTTCCTTCTCATTCCTATAAGGCTCCATTCTATTTAATAAAAAATAAGTAAAGAAAGTGAAAATCGAATTGATTAAGATCAATTTGTGTTTCGTTTCAGTGGAGGAGCAAGGGAAACTAATTTAAGGTCAACTTAAATTATGGAAGAATATAAATAAAAACAATCACAATTTGTAAAGGTGGGTAAAGGCGAAAAATTGACGTTTAACTATAAACGAAAAATAGGTATTGATTGAAAGGCAAAAATTTAACGTGGAAATTTGAGAACCCAGAACAAATTAGACTGAAAATAAATCTAGTGTTGAAGGTCCAAATAAAGTAAGAGTAAGTCAAACCAGGGCCATGGAGAAAAAAGTCCGTCCCGCGGGGGCTGCGTAAACTAAGCAGAATTCCCACGTGAAGTTTAACAATCGATAAATCTACATACTGGTAACACAACACCACCGTGAATATTAAGTGATTAAATACAAACGACATTAAGAAATCTTTCAATCAATTTTAATAACCACCCGACGGGAAGAGCCTGAAATGTAAACAAACAGGTTTGCCAACCTCTCACCGGAAAGGAAAACAATTACTGAAATATAACATATTAATTTTATTGAAAACTATTTACTATATCTAGTACCGTAATTTATAATGAATCAGAATAATTTTTATCTCAATCAATCAAATTTTAGTAGTCCAAGAACTTAAGACGGGGGAGGGGGTCACGATAACATATTTGTATGAATCTCGTATAATAAAGGACTCTTGAAAACAATATTTGATATTTAAGCATTGAATAAAGTTGTTTATTATAAAACAGAGTATTGTTTATGTAACGTGAGTAGAAGTGGGGGTTTGCTGAAGGCTGCAAATTGCTCGTTTTATATTCAAGATAGAGAATAAATGTATGCAACCGTATTTATAGTACATTTAATTTGCAATAAGATTGGTTCTATACAATTTTCCGATTCGACGTACAGTAACGGAGATATTTCGAAAATCCCCCTCTAACTGGTCCAATTTCAGCTATTAACGAACTTGATCTTTCTTTTAACATAAAACGATTAAATATCGAGTAAAATTGCGTCCGCCAGAGCCTTACCAGACAAATATCTGTCCATCTATATATATATATATATATATAATTTTGAAGGAACCTCATCAGTAAGGACACCCAATGGTTCTAATCATAAGAATAATATTAATTCTGACTAGTTGCAGTCTTTAGCCCATCATAATGGTGGTCACTCGAAATGTTTTATTTTGGTAGATTGCTTATCATAGATTTGTAACTTCTTAAGTTCATCCATGAGCAAAGACAATTTTAATAATTCGATATTTTGATTTACAATTTAATTTGTCAATAAGGAAGGAATGAAATAATTTTAATATGGGCTGCATTGTTAACAACCTTCATTTTTACATTTGTTTATCTAATGGATTTTTATATTTCTTTTTATAATATTGTTGATATTCTCAATTTAATTTTTTTTGTTATAAACCTAAACATACATATTTTGTTAGGTTGCATTTATAAAAGTCAATGTTCCCTCTACTAAGGGAATTCTACCAGCCTTTATTTTTGTCAGTAACCTGGATGCTATTATAATTGAGTGGCAAGCATTTCACTTATCTGGATGGATGAACAGCCTCATCTTTCTGGTACTTGGTAGAATGTTAGAAACCAACTTTGAAAATATATGAATAAAAATTGAATGATGTTCAGTATATTTACAACACAAGTGACAAGACCAGACACTTTGGGTTAAAGTGAACTTAAGTTGAAGTAATATCTCAAGGTTATTATTATTTTTTTTTTTTTTTTTTTTTTTTTCAAAAGATGAAAATGAACAATTACATTTATCTATTTGTAAAAACTGTTTCAATGACATTTTTTAAACTAACATGCTGGATTTTGAATAATCAGCACTATTTGTATTCTACATCTCAACACACTCAGTTTACCTTTTTTTGGTGTTCATCTATAACCCTTGCTATTATTAAGATACCAAAAATACTTGGTTTTCATGTCTACTTGAAGAATCAGTAATGAAGCTTCTGCTCATGTAAAAACATTAAGCTTTTATTTATCAGTTAAATACTTCACATCATTTGCTATTTCATAAGTAACTTCCTTTTAATGAAAGTTACCTTTATTGAGAAATTAAGCAAATATGTAATCCTTATCAATGTTAATGATTATATGAATTTGGTGAGATTTAAGGCTTAAGAGAGCTGATATTTAAAAATCAATGAGCATGTGAGGTTTAAATGCAATGACTTGTTCTGCTGAGGTAGGATTTTGTCAGCAATAAAATGTAGAGGGAGTAAAAAAAAAAATAATAATAAATAAAAATCGAAATGAATTGGATTTATTCAGTGAAATAAATTGATTCTTATTTTTCAAAATTAAGTTAAGAGTATATATATAATTTTCTTTCTTATAACAAGTTTTGCCACAATTTTGAAGTATTTTTGTTATACTTATATCTCTTGAAACATACCTTACAGAGAAAAGTCTTTACTGAATTCATTTACACAGTGTAAAAGTAATCGTGAATATTTAAAATTAAATGAGAAGGGTTAAGAAAACACAAAATGCATTGGAAATACAATTTTTTCATATTTTCTAGATAAAAACCATTATTATATTTATTCGACATATTGTAGTGAAAAAACATATATTAATATATATATAATCTGCGAGATATTACAAACAAAACATTTATATAGTAATAAAACATATAAACTATGATCTATATTAAGTACAAATCATTATCATATAAAACGACTTGTTTTTGTTTTTTTATATATTCAATATAAACTCCAATACTGGTTAACATTAAGTGAATGACAATCAGTGAGGGTCAGTGTTGTATAAAATTAAAATTATATCTCTTCTGATTAGAATATCAAACATTTTAACTTTTTTTTTATTTGGATAAAATACTGTTTTTTTTATTATAATATTCGTAAAATAAATAATCCACATTGTTTAATATAGTACCAAAATACAATATGTTACGTATAAAATACCCTTTATTCTAAAATAGCTATTGGTGAATATTGCAAAATGTACATACACATGGTTATCTTAATATATATATATTCATATATATATATTTACTCATATGTTTTAAATATACATAATATGCAGAACACAATGGGAAGCTAGTGGGGGAAATAACACATCTAAGTCATTTGATCACTTTGATTATGTTCAGTTGTCTTTATTTCTTTGAGTATAGTAATTTATACTGTTAAAAGTTTGGGCTATACCCCTGCCCAAATTTGACTTTTAGGCAGGACTAGTACTAATCAGTAATATTGGTGTTTGATTGTTATGTAAAAGTTCCTCGTAGAGCAATGCTTGAACACAATTATAACTAATCTAAAAAAATATTTTAATTTTAAGACTAGAGCGAAAATAAAAGTGAAAAAATAAAAATTCCCTTAACTTGTATAAAAAACCAACAGTCAAAATCATATAAATATATATATATCCATTTTTTAAAAAAATAATAAACTAATAGATTCAATTTAACAAGCATAGCTCCACCTATCCCGATTAGTGCTTCTTTCTTATTATATCTTTTTTTTTTGTTTTTGCTTTTTAATATTTTTTTTTTGAAAATATAATTTGAAAGAAGATTTTAAACCTATCCAATCTACTTATATTTAAAATGTCACTGTAGAAAAGTGTAGAAACACACAAACATTCTAGTACGTAAATTACAGGGAAGGAGCAGGGTACTAAGGAACTCATCTATTATTTAATAATTAGAGTTACTGAGAAAATCTTACAAAAGTGCCATGAAACAAACTACAACTACATCGAGATAAGCGAATCTTAAAAATTTGTAAATAAACCACCTACGGAATAATATTGATAGAACTTTATTAAATTCACGAATAAAATATGATTTTTTATAATTCCCTTCTTTTTATTTTTTTAAATTCTGATTAATGCTACAACAGTGTCACAAAGTCTTCAGGAGGATTATTGTATGGTTTGAGCAATTTTAGTGACTTTAAATATTTGGGGTATTCCGGCTAATATAATAGAAGCTTTTTGGCACTGTCCAGTTTAGTAGCGAAGTAGCAAACATTCTATAAAATCTTGATGAAGCGCAATCGCTAGTTAAGGTTCTGATACTACCGATTCCATATTTAAAGTAAAAAAATCTTATATATTTTTTATATTACTATATCTATAGTGCCAAAAGTACTTTTTTTTTCGTTTTTCAAATATATATTTGAAAAGCTACTCTTATTTTCTCTTTTAATAATAAAGAATATCATACTTAATTTTTATAATTTTTTTCTTGGAAGGCTCTATATATAATATATTTTTTTCATTTTTTTCTTTTAATACACAAGTTAGTACAAATATATACTTTATATGGCAACCAAGACTACAGCAGTCTATTAAAATGGAATCATGATAGGCAATGACAGTTTTCAAAGCAGTTTCCAAAGGAACATTCTGAATTCAATCTCTCCATATAATAAAGTTTAGTCTTGGATTTTAATATTATGTATAAAAATTAATTTAATAACAAAATATACTTTAAGAGAATAATTAAAACAAAAATAAACATATAACTACCAGTAGAGAACTTCACTCCAGGAGCTACAATACAAAGTCTGAATATATATGGAATAATTGTGGCTGTCATTTGATTTTAAAATTTGTACAACGTCCAATATTTTTTGTATAATATATTTTCTCTGATAAATAACAATAATAAAAACAGTTTTAAGCTTCTAATAATGCAATTGCCTTTCTCATGTCTTTTATATGATTATATAAACACTTATTAGTGTTACTTTTTTTTTCTGGTTTTCTTAAAACTTTTTTTTTTTAAGAAATAAGAACCGTTTATGAAATCTTGAGCTAAATAATACAAATATTTGATATAAATAATGTCTTTTCCGCAAACATGTTCAACAATTTTAACCTATTACCAGTATAAATGTTGATTAAAAATTAGCAAATCTCTATTTCCACACACCATACAGTTCAAAGAGTCATGAATATGGGATTTATAGTCTGAATATTTATTTAAGATAGAAGCAAACACTAACAAACTAATGAGTAATTTAAATATAACAACAAATCTACAATCTATGTCTTTGAGAACGAATGTTGAAGAGAATAACACTCCCGTCTAGAATGTTTTTCTCAAATAAATTTTTGATTTGCGTTTTTCAACTGTCTTAATATGGTAATACCAAAAGATTTAAAACTGATAGTTTGAAGGCATCACAATGCATATTTTGCGGTAGAAGATCATTAGACAATTCAAACTTACACACGATATACACATATTATTATACATTAAACTTTCAACTTTTAATCTTACTTTTTTATGTTCTCTATCCCTATTTGCCGAAAAAATAGTTACAATTAACAATTAGAACTGATTGTCGAATTATTACTTGCATTTATCAATTATTATAAAATATAATGATAATACTAATAAACAACAGCCCTCATCGTCGAATGATCACTTCGCAAAATACACAAATTGGAATCTTTGTCGAGAGACTTAGAAATTACAGAGGAAAGATATATAGAGTAAGAGAGAAGAAGAGAAAAAGGTGAAGAGAAGAGAGAAACAGCACACTCACATACACACATGATAATTACACAAGTGAGTAAATAGTTAATAAAGAATATTGGTTTTTAAGATTATTTTCAAAGGACTGGGTGAGCAGTTGAAATAAATGAATATTATTGAGGAATGTCCTGCTGCTGCGTTCACTACTTATTGCTTTAGGCACTTGTGTCTCCACAAGGTGATTAATCACAGCAGGATCACATCTCATAAATTTTAAAACGTTACTAGCTATTAAAAAAATTTAACTGAATTTTTAAACCGTTTAAAATAATTTTTTTTTGTCTTTTGGAGCCCAGTCCGTATGCCGGTCAAAGGCATAAATACATGCAGTTTCTCTATTTATTTTATTTAAATATATTATTAATATATATTATATAATTAGGCCTGGACCTATTTATTTCTTACACATATGTATTATATATATTTATATAAGATTAAATTTAACAATCCTAAAAAATGTTGACACATTATTATTAAACTATCAGTCGAAAGCTAGCTAGACAGCTCCACCGAGGCTTCCTCCGTTTTCGGCAGTATCTGTTACGGTATATTCTGATATTAAACTTGGAAATGATACTTTTAAATTTTCACATATATTGCAATATAATAACACGCCAACAATTAAACTAACAGATATAGACTGAGTACAACAAAATATAAAAACTCCGACAAGAAATCACATAAAACCAATTTGAATATATTTGGCATGCAATAATCTCTTAGCACGGGACACTCAGATCTTTTTTTTATTTTATTTTTTTTATTTTTTTATTGCATAACATATAATAAACCATCTACTCATATTAGAGAAACATGAAAAATATCAAAAGTACAACATACACTAAGACTTATTGTAGAAAAAAGATTGCTTTGTCATTTATAAGTCACAGAAAAAGAGTGTGCAAAATGGTCTTGGAAAAAATATCTTTATTAAATTTAAAGATACTCATAAGTAATAAAAGCTATGCAAACTTAAATATCAATAAATTTGCTAGTAGATCCTCTTCAAGGGAAGACAATTCACTGATAAAAGTTGGAAACACTTTGGTAGCTGTGCCACATCCTTCATTTGAGCATACTAACATAAAAAATAACTCTCATGTCTCTAAATATCCTCTTTCATTATAGCTACATCATATATTATTTATAGATATTAATAATATATATATAAATATAATAGAGTTGTAATAAAATAGAAAAGAAAGCTATACCATTTATATTTATTACTAATACCTTTGTTTACATTGTGCATTGGTGGGTAAAAAAATGCTCTTTATTTTTTCCACCTGATATAATCATATATATATATGTATATATAAATATATTGTGGCAACTATAAAACACTATAATAATATAGGGCAATCAAACAGAATCTAAATATCAACAGTTCAACTAAAACTATATAACCAAATCCAAAGTAAGTTCAATGGATGGAGGCCCTCACATTGGGAGGGATAAATATTTATTTTTCTATCAATATATATATAATCTAAACATATTTATCTATTTTAAATAAATAAATGAATTCCTCCTTCCTTGAACATTCTTTGAACTGGATCTGTCAACTAAGTGATATATATAAAAATAAATGTATGAAAACTTTGAAAAGATTCAAAAAGGTAAAAAAGAAAAAAAAATGAAAACAATAAAGGAAATCACTGTATAAAAGTGAACACTAATTTAACACTACTTAAATTAGGAGACAACAAAAAATATACATTTATCCATTTTTCAAATATTTTCACTTAAAACAAAATTAACTAACGTAACTTCTCAGCCCTGGGGCATGGCAGGTTCATTCCTTTTTACAAAATACACAACACTAAAATAGTAGAAACACAAAGTATCTCAGAACATTTATAATATTATTAATAATTATTAATTCTTTATATAAAAGTAAACAAATACTGAAAAAAATATTTATCTGATTTCAATTTTATAATTAAATTTAATGAGGGCCACCTTTAGGCAATTCGTGTCCAGTACAAGTCTTGAGAAATACTACTGCTCTAATAATAAACAAAGCATCAAAATGATTGAGCATCGTATAAATATATAAATCTACTATTTAACAACATAATATACAGGTACTAAATACTAAGAAAAGCCACGACACTCAAATCTCAAAAAATGCGTATACACATAAGAATCAATGCTAAAAGCTTTGCATGTCACAGTAAAGAGACCACGGCATCAAGAGAATTATCACTAATATAATAGATATATTAAGAACGCCTACTTTCGTTATTAATTAACTTATGGCTATATCACAATGAAAAGAATATTCAAAACAGAAACAATTAACAGTTTGTAACAATATTTTGGGATATGTTTTCACATTCTCTCATTATTCCTACCGTAGTCTAGAAAGATCTCGACAAGGAATGGTTGAATTTTGGATAAAATAAATTTGGACCAATTAGCAAGTTTTCACAGGTAAATTAACATTATAAGTAGAAAAAAAAATGTAGCAAAACAAAACTTGCACTGGACAGAAACCATTACCCTCAGAATGAAGTAGTAGTACATACATACATGATGGACTTGAGTCCCTCAAGTCAAAATAGAATGTTTCTCATAGAAATATAAGATCACACCTTTGAATGAAAAAATAAAAAATAAAATACTATAAACTCATAATAAATATATATATTCTTTTTAATTTTTAATATATACTTTTAATAAGGTATTTCTACTTTCTTATAGAAATAAGATTTTGCCCGAAAACGGTCATGTGTACAGGTGGTTGAAACGAGGTGGGTGGGTGCCCGCAAGAGCTGTGCTACAAATATAGCGCACAGGAGATATATATATATATATATTTATAGGAAACTGATCAATGGCCGTGCACACCCGGCCGAGATCAGAGATCACCAAACAAGTACAAAAATAGGAAACGATCTCTCAATATTATAAAAACAACTAAAACAAACATAAAAAAGATTTAACATAAAAAATATACAATAATTTACTTTTTTCGTTGTATACAGTAACTCCCTCAAAAATGGTGAACTGGCCACGGTAAAGAGGGCCTTTCTTTCTTTGGTTGTAATAAAAAACAAAATAAAAAAATATCGAGTCACAGCTAGTTCCGAAAACTATATAAACTATTGTTATGATGAGGTATTCTTGATGAGGTCTCTGTCTGGGGGTGTAAGAAAGAAAGGCTGTAAATGTGTAGGCTGTTTAAGAGATGATGCGAATGGCCTGGCAAACTTGGATCTTGCAAACTGGGCAGGAGGGGTTGGTTGCTTCGCAGAGCCTCTCCCCGCACTCCATGCAGAAAAGGTTGTGGCCGCATGGCACCAAGGCAGCAGTAACTTCTCGCTCGCCACAGACTACACATTCCCTCTTGCCACCACTCAGAGATTCGGTTGGTGATGCTGAGCTGGGTGGTGAAGGCCGGGTCACTGTTGGAAATGACCAGATGCTTGAAGATGCATTTGCAGTCTCAAAGGAAGGTGAATCTCCAAGTCCTTCATCCCTGTCTAATGACATGCTCCAGATCGATCCGAGATCTCCAAGACCAGTGCCACCAGAGTTGGAAGAGCTTGATGATGCTGAGCTACAACCTGAGCTTCCAGCACTAAAGGCTGATGAGAATCCAATGTTAGGTTCAGTTTGGGAAGGAAGAGTATCCAGCCAAGAATTCGATGAGAAGAGACCACCTAAACCACTTTTACACAGAGATGCAAGAATCTCGTGGCTCTCATCCATCATTCCAGAAGAACCAGTAGAACCAATGAGTCCTGGCAAAGCACCTGCTCCAGTTCTAAGTGCAATGTGTGCTTCGATGTCTCGCCGGGCAGCCTCAACATGCTCTGGAAGTCCTGTCACATCAAAAACTGGCTCCTTGTCACGTGAAGGCGTGACAATGTATGTGTGCGTTTGATGCTGGATTCTCTTGATAGTAGCTCCCTTTGGCCCAACAACAAGTCCAACTACGCGATATGGTACTCTAACTTGTATCGTAACATTTCCTGGAACATTAGTAGGAGGTCCAGGGGGAGACAATCCACCGCAACCACCGAGATTGTTCTTCCTCGAAGCTCTTATCTGTGAGAAATGGTCGGCAGCAGACAAGATCTCCTTCTTAGCCTTTGCTACATCTTCCTTCCTACCGGTTACGACGAATACTGGTTCTTCTCCTCTTACTGGAGTTTTGATGTAGGTGTTAGTCTTCGCCCTCAGGGATTTGATTTTACATCCTGAAAAAGAAAAAAAATTAACAATTACTAATTGCTAATAATATTTTAATAACTTAATTGACTAGGTTACTTTGTAAAGTTATGAGGGGGGGAAATGTAGAGGTTTTGTATTAATGAATTTTGGTCGAGATATGAACTAATATAAGAATAAAGGTTGGCAAGCATTGACAGACTTCCAGTAGAGCACGTTCAGTATATTGAAGGGGTGGGAAAGCTTCGATATGTTGGAGACAGGGGAGTCCTTGCACCAATATAAATGTACTTGGTATTTATATGAGAGCCACTTCTTTTCCTTTACAGTAAATTTGATGGAAACTCATGGCAGGTCGGTAATATGAAAATATGAGCTATACATAATTCTATGAAAATGAAAGAGGAACAATAACCAAGGGAGTATAACACCATCTAACGTAGTTGAGAAATAATGCAGCCGGCCATGAAAACGTTTTCTAAAATCATGATGGAGGACACATTCTCGGGAGTTGTTCCCATTGAAGGTGGAAGAATGAAATGAATGGAGCCTGTTTAGTGGCTGAGAACAATATGAGAGCGGGGGAGGCGGGAAAAAAACATGCTAGCACCCGGCCGGCAGGAATCTGAGGAGGGGGCCGATGTCCTTCAGCCCCTTACCTTGGTCAGGGGCTTTCAACCTTACCGTATATTGCTTTGTAGTCTGCCACCGGCATATACCAATTGATCGGGTCAATATCATTTTTCACTCTTCTGAATCAACGAGTAAGTGTTATGTAAGAACCTATTTCAGAAAAGAAAAGAAATCAAAGAATGAATTCTTTTGAGGAGTTCTGCTGGGACCCAAGTGACGAATACTAAGACAGTCTTCCATGTGGCAGAACTAATGATAATTTTCTTCCATGCTTTTTGATATGGGATCATAATTGTACAATGCGACTACTCCAGTCTTAAGAAGGCTGTTAATGCTTAATTGAATCTTAACCATAAAGATAAAACGAACAACATATCCGCTTATTTTTACCGTAATATATCAAAGACTTCAAATAGATTTAATAAAAATAGCTTGTGGAAGAGTCAACATTGCAAATGAACAACTAGTCTTTTAAGCAAGTTCTGAGGCGCATCATCGAAAGTTTCCTCAATCGAAATAAATATAATGAATGAGGAGTAAAGGGATAGGTTATGATTGGGGGTCGGGTCCAGTATAGCACATTGTAGACCTATTTTGCGTGTGGAGAGGTTCTACTCCCGTTAGGCTGGGCAAGAGGCGGGATATAGACAGTGTGGGAACGGCCTTGGGAGGCGCACCGACCTACCCCACGTGCTCACTCCCCACTTCCTTCGACAGGAATCCAAGACGGTGGCCACCCTAGACCCATATACCTACCAAGGGCTCATACAAATCAAAAGCTCACATATGCATTTAGTGTTCATATGAAAAAAAAACTACATAAAATACCTAAGATAATTTACCACATGAGTTAATTTCATTGTTAAGTATACTGCACAAAACATTTGCCTAAAGACAAAGTAATCAGTAATCAGAAGACTGGCAATTAATATAGTAGAGGCCTGTTGAGTAACAAATATATGTAGAAACTACAACGGATGTGAGAAATAAAATCGAATTCTAGTGTTCGAAAGTAAATATGGCAGAACATCTGCGATAAATTAACAAGCAACGTCACTGGCATCATAAAGCCCCTGCACGAAAGTTTAACGTTTAACTTCAATGTACTTCGATGATTAACTTCCAATGTACTTAAAACAGATGTATGCTAAGAATTCTGACTCGTAAAGTAAAATTTTAATATAAACCTAAAAATGACGTAGCCGTAGTAGCAAAAAGTGGGCGTTAATAATTTAATTTAAATATGAAGTAACTATGGTTAAAAGATCCTGTATTTATCGGTAGAAACAAATATATTCAAGGGCATAACCCTCCCGGTACCGCCCGTTGCCGGATAATTCCACCAACGCTCAATAGCAACCCATACATAGGAAAAGGGAAACTGTCATCTCCTCCCTATGCTTGATAGGCCTATCCCCATCGTCCAAGGCACTGGCACACAGAGCCTCAGATTTATAAAATAAAATAAAAAAATTCAAGGGCATTGTACACTTCATAGACAGAAAAATATATCCCGAATATGTCCGAGTCACCAAAAACAAACAAATAACAATGTGCGATGCAATTCAACAATATGATAATTTCATTAACTATTAATTAATTAAGCGTCAGCAGAAGATGCAACTCGGAGTGATCCTGAACAAGGTAGATGTGATGTGACCTCTCCCTCTGACTGGGCAGCGTTATGCGCCGAAACTGCCCTAGATCCGACACAGTGTCCAACTCATTTCTATTCACACTCATGTATAATGGATGCTCACCTCGGGCTCAGCTTTTGTTTGTGTTGGGCTCCCTTGAGGTCGATCCAAGCAACTCTTTCAGGCCACAGCTCTAACCATCCTATGTCGAGTTACTTCAGAATGGAGCTAGCTTGTAACTTGATCATTTTCGTAAGGTTCTCTTTAACAAATTGGACAACCGCTATATGACAGCAATGAATCTAAATGAAAAGTTTTCTGAGTAAAAGCGATGGAAACTTGTAACTTCCATCCAAAACGAGTACAACTTCCAGTAGAGTTTAGTACGTGGTGTCGATTTAATGCGCCGTAAGCAATATTTAATATTGCGACCATTTTTAAAATAAGTGCAAGTAACTGCCAAGACGGTATTGAGCTAAAATGACTATAAGCTATGATGCAATGCTTTTCGATTAACTGATATTAAATGGAAATAATTGTAAAAAGACATCAGCACATCATATGCCTGAGATAACTGCCACCAACCTTTAAGAGTGTAAGGAAATAACCGGATCATTCTTTCATTTTTTAGGCATGACAACCTTTGGCATTTGGGAGGAAAATAGTCGTGACATTACTGTGACTGGGAGAGATAGAGGGTATAGCTGGTACACGTATGGCTGAGTGAAGTTAAGAGAAGCACTCTTCGGTCGAGCGGGCATGGGTGACAGGGAAACGGGCCTTGTACTTGGCCTGAGCCAAGGCCAGAGCCAGGGGCCAGCAAACTCAGCGTCTCCCCACCACCTTCTCCAGCATCCTCCGGCAGCACGACTCCCACGCACTCTATAGCCCACCCCCGCACTACATCCTCCAAGGAAACATACCACCAAATACTCATTAATGGAAGTAAGCATCCCACAGATATCGTAACCATTTTTTCTATAAGGTAACTTTTCCAAGTATCTGCTGCATTGATTGCATGGATTAAGGGGGGGGGGGGAGTGAGACTGCTGTACCATATTAAACACATTTAGAACAAAATCTACCTAAATCCTACAATTACATAATCGCATTTAGAACTAAACGTCCTCAAACATTTGCCTTAATAGTTTGGGATAAGCATACCACACATTACCTTTCGATGGCATTGGCAGTAAAGAAAAGCAGAGGAAAAGAGCACATATAGTTCTACCAAAACTTTATTGAGGATGTTTGTTTCTAAAATGGAACTCCGAGGAAAAACTTAAAAATCCAATAAATTCGTTGATTCGCTTGTAACCTTACACAATTAAGAATGTTCTGAAAGTTTCTATTTCGCCCGACATTCACATTCGATATATCTGTCAGATCGAGCTCTTCTGCATTAATATGAGTAAAATAAGAACGCATTATTACGTAAAATAAGAAGTAATTCATTCAAATGGAACTTCCGATGAATCCCTCGATTTAAAATAGTTATTCGTCTTACAGACAAGCTTTCGTTTAAAATTTAAACGGGACAGGAACAGGCAAATGTAAACGTTCTATTGTTTGAATGGTAACGTAGCTTTCAATTACTTCTGCGGAATAACGATTCATTAACGCTATGGTAGCAGCTAGTAACTTTTTAACGTACATACGAATTCAAAGAGTGATTATTGGTACGCGACGGACAAACATCCTTGTGAAACCACCAATTCATGATGAAGATCGGTTGACGGTCATAGAGTGTTGAAAAGAAAAATCATTACCATCGAATCATAATAGCCATCAGAAAAAGAGAATAAGACAGAAGTGCCTGAGAATAGTTAGGAATGAAATAACAGAGGACAGAGTTAGAAGGAACGATGATATAAAGGAAACGAGCTTCCGTCAGGGCAAGACTCAGGAGTTCAAGGTTCGTTCCAGGTTTCTCCTAATCAAAGGATGTGACGGCCACTCTTCTCCATACCAACATCCTCCTTTGTTATATCCCTTTTACCTTCCACTAAACAATCTTCTGGACTACTAAATAAAAATGGCCAAAGAAAAAACTACCATTTACTAAGGAATTGCAAGTGAAATTCACAACATTAGGTATAAAGTCCTAATAGAGTATAAACAAATTAATAAGTATATAAGAATTTGTCAATGAATGGAAGCAAATCTTATTGCGTAGGTAATCTGGCATCATAAAGATATTAAGAGTATAAAACACTTTATGGTATTTCTAAATTCTTACCAAAAATCTAATACAGAAAAAGAAATGGTGAGTCACGGTGTTTGAGTAGAAGTAGAATTAATGAGGTTTTGTTACACAAATAAAAGCAAACAGAATCTTAATCGCGGGTGTTACGTAAAACCAATATTTACATAAAGGTTCTACGGGAATTATTTATTTGGGTTACACACGATAAGCAACTTGCAGAATAAAGGTTCTCCGACCCGGGTTGGTTATTGGCATCTATTTTAAAAGCACTTCCTCCACAACTGGTGTAGGATCTTTCTGAATTCGCCCATGGCTAATCTCATCCGGACTATACGGGATGGTGTGAAATTCCTACCAGTAGCCCGTTCGACTAAATATTTGCAATATAACCACTAACATAACAAAGCTAAGCCCAGGAGATTGGAGCTGCTCTATTATTAGCTAGAAATCAAGGACCAACGCACGAATTTATAGCGATGTTTAGACTTCGTATAACAACATAAAATTGCTTAACTAGATAGTTTATGATAGAAACGGAGATCTGTATGTCATGTAAATCCGTGACGAGTTTTGCTACTTCTTATATACAAACGTTTAGTCTCAAGTTAAATAAACCAAAAACAATACTACAAAAAAGGCAGGAAATATCGACTTCCACAATTCTGAGCAATGCACATAGAATTCTAGACGAATTCGGAGAAGCCTTGCGCGCGAGGCACCTAGTGCGTAGTAGGGTCTCCCTTCCTGTGACCACCTGCCCCCTCCCGTGCGGGCCCTTTTATAACAGGAAGGCGAACCTAATTTATAGAAACAGGGAGATGTAGCAAAAAGCCATTGGCCCACCCACCCAGCGCTTCTGATGAGCGCTACACTAATGATGTATAGTAAACCCCAAATAAGGCTGTTTATTCGACAATTATTGATGATTTCAATGATAAGAGGCAGCCATTGCCTACGGAGAGCACTGACCGGTAAGGGGCAACGACCAAATATTTCAATGAGAATGAGAACGTTAATTGCCAATTACTAATGCTAATCATAAAGGTGTTATCTTTGTTAACAAAAAGAGAGGAAATATTACAAAACAAGGAAATAATACACCAGAAGCAAATTGTTAATTGGCGATTGAGAAAAATCAATTGATAAAAAAATATTATAATACTCAAGGTAAGTGGTCTTGTAAGTCAGAGAGCATAAAGCTCCGGTATGGTTGAGGCGTATGCTTCAGGCATAAACAGTGGGATCGTCAGATTAATGTCACTGAAAGTACTGCCATTGGAGTTCGGGAGGGTTTAGGGATCTAAATGACCTTACAAACCAATGTCGGTAAGAAAATACAAGAATGTTTTTTTTTGTTTGTTTTTTTTTTTTACACGTGTATAAATGAGCTACTAATTAAAAGTCTGAGCGAAACCTGTAAAATCCTTTAGTATAATTGAAGAGGTTTCAGAAATAAAATGGATCAATATTCATTGAGTGCAAGAGTTCTCGAGGCGAAGGAGAGAGCTAAAGAGAGTTTATGTGGCCGCAGGGATCAATAATGCAGAGAAGGGAAGCAGAGCCGCAATGCACCAGAAACCAAGATGACAAGGTCTCTATACCCAACAATCTCAACTGGTGATAATATTTTCTAAAAATATTCTATTTCGTTAAACAACCAAGAGACTATAATCATAGTCATTACTGAAGTGTTTAGATTGCCAAGTAACAATTTAATATGAAGAAATTAACTTCTATTCCAACAGTTCTTAGGTAATATATTTTTAATACAACAAAACATCTGGTTTCTTTTGACCTCCTCAGTTTAGAATTAGTGAAATCCGACTTAGGCAGTACAAACCAATGGGATTTAAAGCTTTTCTAAAATATGTTGATAAAACGCCAGGAACATAAAGAAAATATAAATTGGAATTCATAGTATTTCTGTGAGCTCTAAATATTTCAAGTGTTAGATTTCAATTTCTGAACGAGGCAATATCCTAAGGGCACTTGATAAGGAATGGATTGCTGAGACTTCATAAACAGTGCGTGACCTATGCATTAGCAACTACTAAAGTATTATGTGTAAGGTTATAAAGTTAGTTAGGCTATATAGTTTAGCAACGACTGAAGTATTCTGTGCAAGGTTATAAAGTTTCTCTGGTAACATAGCTGTTCCAAGTTGTGTCTTGACCCTTGCACTTATCAGAACAAGAGGAGATAAGAGCAGTGTGCCCTACTAACAAACAGGAGGCCGGTATTTTTAGCTCAACCTTCCGCCATCAAACTCATACACTCTCCAGCTCCAACCCTTGAGGCTTCTCCAGTCTCCGTTTTAAAACAAATTACTAAAGACCTCTGAAAATGTCATGTTTTGGGTGATAAATTTAAACAGTTTATTTAGATTTAGATAATAAAGGGTTGATAATTTGTGAGGAGTGGACGTTTTAGGGTGGATTTACATGTTACCTAGGGAAAGGAAAATGATAGGCATTTTACAGATTACAGATATGTAACTGATTCTACTTACATATAATATAATTTAAGGCTGATTATATTTTTATATATATATATATATACAGTGAATAATGAAAGATGGATAAATTGCATATTTATGGACGAGTATATGTTTGGTTGTATGTGGATAGGAAGGATATATGAGGGAGAAGGCATAAAAGAGGCCTATATGAATGGGGGAACTAGGAGAGGGTGGGGCTGTGTCAGGTATTGATTCGGATGGCTGGGGGGGGAGCACCCGATCGAAGTCTGGCCCACCCCGATCCACTTCCCCTCCTCTTCCCTTACACCTACAACTCTACTATTCCCTACAATAAAATACCCCCATAATCAAAAATAAATACGCCTCTCATAGGGAATTTTCCGAGACACTGGACAAGACGTCATCACCATATTCTGTCCCCCATTTTCCCTTAAGCAGAATCCCATATTAACAAGATTAGACCTCAAATATTAAGAGATATGACAGATTAAAGTTATTATATTTACTGAACAGTGTTTCGCCTCATTGACAATTAGCGATCCAACTAATAATAATGGACTCTGAGTTTCTACATTTCGCCCATACTTTAAACACCTAGTAAGTTTTTCCAAAATTATTATAAGACTTCCGGGTACTTGACTTTCAAGTTAGGACTCCGATATCGCTGAAACGATCATAAACTGAGATAAATTCAAATTTACATTACAAGTATTAAAAATAACAAAATAAGAAATTTTCACGACTGTAAGGCAATTCAATAAGAAGAAACAAAATAAATTATTTTTTGGGACTCCAGAAAAGAGCAATTCTAACCGTTCAAGAATTCCCATGTATATTTCCCCACGGGGACTCAAGACATATCGTCAAAGAATATCGTCAACCTTAAGAAGCAAAATATCCTTCTCGAAATTCCCAACTCACAAAGCTATGATCAGACATAACTTCATTAAGACGGAGATAAAAAAAGGCCCTAAAGACAGCATTATCAACCTTATTGCACTGAGTAAAAGGAATAGCAGTGTTCAATTAAACTCATTTACACGAAGATAGCCAAGTAGCATGATTTTTATCTCAAATGATTCCAAATTCTAAGAATATTGACAGCGACAGGTAAATGAGAAAGCGAAAAAATAATTTATGAATGAATCATTCACTTCACACAGTGAATCAGAAATAGTAGTTATTTATAGAATATTATGAGATCACAGGCAGGAATGGAATAAATGAAATTACAAGGAAATAATAATTCTTACGATTAAAAAACAAAATAGAAAACAATTCCAGAGAAGGCAATTAAAGTTCCATTCATAAATTGGTACTGATATAGTTAATTACCCAGATATTAAATAATTCTTCGAAGGAATGCATAATGAATGTATGAAAAATATTTACAGTAATTGGACTCACAAATAAGAAGGGCACCAAAATAAATAAAACGGGTCTCAAAAATCGAACTAGTATGTACAAGTAATAAGCCAAAAACAATTTATCTGAACATTTGAAAGAAAAAAAAAGGACTAGAGAATTATAGCAAACATGTCCGATCTTTTTCAAAGGTTTCTTAAATCAATACCAAAAGCTGTAGGGATGAAAAGATTGTGTTATGCAGTAATAATCTCTACTAAAACTCTTTGTTATATTCAAACCACAAAGAAACCAGGGAGCTATTTAAAATTAAATAAATACTCCAAACAGGAATAACTTTATTAAAAACCAATAAAAAAACAACATATTTCGTTTTATATAGCTTAAAGATCAAATAAGGTCTTCTTAACAGAGCTTAAAAAATGGGCGGGGGGAGGGAATGAAAAGCACTGAGGGAGAAGAGAAGGCAGGCGTGTATTCAGCACTGGCAGGGGAAAAAATAACCTTATCCGCAAAACACACACACACAGACACACCCTGCAGAATTTTCATGTAAATAAGGGCTTTTATTTAGCTTTTATTTATTATTGGTTTGAATTGCGTATTGATCCAATAAAAACTGGAAATTGTAAAATGCTTATTATAAATTATTAAAAGCGAACAATAGAAGCGATAAATAAGATTGCCTTAGAGTTTGCAATAAATCAAAATGTGCAAAAGGTTACTCGTAAAATCATTTTGGACTGTGAATCCATTTACTTATGCTGGGATGATTATTTAATAGCTTTAAGTGGAAGGAAATCGCATTAAAATATTTATTTTGGTTAGAAATGAGCCAAAAATTGGCAATTGGACATAAGAAATAAAATGGAAACACTACAACACCTAACTGAATGTAAGGGAATACACTTTGAGAATGATGTAGAAAGCATTATTATTCTCCAAGATCTTAGGGTTATCTGTAGGTCCCTAAAATAATTAATGTACTAATTGAAACACTTTTTATTTAATTTTGGCTAGCTGAATACATTGAATAAGTACCTTCAAGTACTCGATTTTGGAGCAAGCCCATCCCCCTTTTTACTCACAGCTTAAAAAACTCGTTATTAATTTTTTAAGAAAAAAGGCTTAAAACAAAAATCTGATAATTTTTGAAGAATGCTAAACACCGTGAAAACTCATTTGTCACTAGACAAACCTTGTAAAAATATGCTTGAATACACGTTCCGTGAGCGTAAAATGTTATACTAGCTAATGATTCCATGTCAGGATTCGATTTATAAATGGAGCCGAACAGATGATAGAAGAGAGTGGAAGGAGAGACACCGCAATATCAGCAGGTTTATAGCTGAGAGGAGCAGATCCTTTATCTCGCCACTCGCAAATAAGGCACAGGACAATACCAGCTTAATGTACCAATCTACAATTCACATCTTGTACAGTTGGAATTTTGCCTTGCCAAAATATGGGTGTTAGGCGAGGTCAAAGAATGTGCCACTCCAGCTGTTCTACTACAATCTTATTTAAAAAATAGTATTTCTTTTTTTTTTGGGGGGGGGGGGGTATTACATAATATATTACATAACCTCAAATATTCCTATGATCATAGTAATTATAACGAATATGATTTGACTGCCTGAAGAGATCTGATCAAGGAAACTGAATAAGTCAGATACACCAAACGGTCTGGCATTAACCCTACCAACAATTAGCGGGCAGCGGCCTTCACGAAACCAAACGTAGCTGAAAAGAATTTCATAGCAGACAAGTCTATTTCGGAATATGTAAGTCGAACCACAGGATTGTAATATTAGCACACTTTCATACCGCAAGGTGACTTTGAAACGTTCCAAGCTGTTCGATAATTTGCGTAAGTGAATCCCCTTGAGAGAAACAAAACATTGGGGCTCTCCTTCCTAAATTCCTCAAACTCAAGGCCAGAATGTTACGGATGAATGCTACATCGGGTCATGTTTAGGTGGGATTTTCTAAAAGCGATGAGTTTATAACCAGAATGCGCATAACCTTTAGAATTAAGAGCCAATAATATTTCTTGCCATTGTCTAAATAAAAATAAGAGAACTATAGAATTACCATTTACGGAGTTTTAATAGTTCCCAATAAAAAAATTATGTGCTTATAAATTCTAAAGATAACGACACCCTTAAAGTCATTGAATAAGTATAAATGAGCACCATTGGATTAATGACTTTTCTAACACGTAATCGATACTAAATGCTTTCAAAACTGTGATTAAGATTCTACAATTCTTTTTTTAAAAAAAAAAGATTAAATTAGAAGATTCATTTAACGGATTTCCATTAATAAGTGTCAAAATGAATCATTTTTTGATTCTACAATTGAAGCACTTTTGCACTATTTTTCCCTCGGTTTATATATTAACTATACAATGTAATTCAAGGATGAGATTGGTTTATTGACACCTCGGGGAGGAGGTTGAGATAATGATCGCTTAGGAAGGATAATTAAATGAGGACCCGATGAGTGATTAATGGAGTGACGATACTTCACTGTGACGGCTCCTGCTAAAAAGGAACAGTTACTTGATTATCATAGTGTGCAACTTACTCCCACTCCCGTCTGACAACATAAGGTCGCGTATCTTAGCTAAGGCTAATGCACAGACTGAAGGAGTAACGTTCTATTAGCTAGGATTTGAAGGTAATATGAAAATTGGTGTAAAGTGCACAAACGCAATAAAAACTGAAGCATAGTCTAAAACATAATATTGTTCGGGGCTGCAATAGATACGTTAACAGATAAGACTTTGTTGACAGGATTGGACATAGTAAGGTGTGATACATAGAAATCAGCCAAAGACAAACTCAAGGAGGCTAGGGAATCAGAGAACCGTACTATAATAAGGCACCACGAGACTGGTCACAACATAAACTGTTTTAAAAGTAATTAAAAATCGAAAAATAAGTAAAGGTAATATGTAATGGTAACGGGCAAGGACAATGTTAGTTTTACTAGTCGTTTAGTAACTTTTAACTAGAATTTTATACACTTATAAAATTATAACTTTTAACTAGAATTTTATACACTTATAAAATTATAACTTTTAACTAGAGTTTTATACACTTATAAAATTATAACTTTTAACTAGAATTTTATACACTGCTAAAAAATTTAAAATGAGTACTATATATATGCCAATATTTTGATTTTGTGTATATAAGCATAACTACCTCGTTACAAGCAATTTGTGCACGATTAAGGGCGAATGAATGATAATGGTCATGAAATTAATCTTCGTATTGTTATTTAATGTTACACACAAGGTATTAAGTAAAATATCGGGGTTTTCTAAGAAAGAGAAAAAAAAATAAGAAGAAACCCAAGTTCAGAAATTGTGACTCGTTTCTGTTGGGTTTATTTTGAATATTAATTATCGCTTTCAAAGCGAATTTCCTTAAAATTAGTTTATGGAAATAAGAGGATCAGAGCTTTACAACAACTAAGTGGTTTTTAACATTATTGAATGAACCTGTCTGAAAAAAACCTGAAAGGGCGACTCCAAGGGAGTTCTTTACAGAATTACTCATAAATCTAAAATCAATAAGGAAAGAGGGAAGAGGGTCTGAAAGGAATCGATACGTAGGGCCGAGATGACGTGGGCTGGCCCATTGTTGCCCATCTCCACCGACCAACAATAGCCTCAACACTTTCCTCTGTTTCACAGCAACCTGCTTGTCTCATTTACAATCTGATAGGCCCGCACCCATCCTAACCAACAACATTAAATTACCTTGCTCAGAGAAACCCGAATCAAACACGTTGAAAAAGTACATGGAAAGGCTCAAAGAAAAACAGTAGATTAGTTCAAAAAGGTCAAAGCTAAGTAGCGTTTCTGAACTTTGCGATAATACTTTCTCTTTCTCTCGAATTTCACACAATGGCCATGCCAACAGAGGGTCGGACTTGTTACAAACACGTACATCCCGGATATCAAGCAGGTTACTGAGGAATAGCTCTCCAACAACATCAACTTTGAATGGCTTTCTTTATATTCATTCTCTTTCAGAAACAATAGTGCGCCATTATGAACTTGTGAAGAAAACACCATATCTTTTTGTCCGTTCCCGTCGAAATCAGGACTTATTGTTCGTGATACGTTCTTCTTTCACCGTTTAAATATAAGAAGTAGTATTATTCAATAAGACCTTTTGAACTTTTATGCAACAAGATGTAACAGAATCATGTAACAATGAAAAGGTAAGCCCTATTAAATACAGTGGAGCAAGATAAATGTTTAAGGGACATTTTGACTCAATTTTTCGGAGGTTTCCATAAGTCCATGTTAATTTTTTTTAAAAAGGAATAGATACACATAATATGAGCGAACCAGATGATAATAAGCCCAGACAGGATTGTGAGTGGAATTGAAGAGGGCGAGGCAAGGAGAGTACTAAAGGTGGAAGAGAGGTGTAAACACGCGCCCAAGGGAAAGGATGTTGATAAGAGAAACAGTAGTAAACGGGGAGACAGGGGAGTAGTGGGGAGTGACTAAATATACCCAGAGACAGAGTTCTAACAATAGTGGGCCGGTGTCCCTCCCTCAGCCCAGTGCCAATAGTGAGGACACGGCAAGCAGAGGATGCTAGAGGTGCATCAACCTCAAAGGAATCCTACCTCTCTCCCGCTCCCCCCAAGGGGATATTAATGCAAACGGCGCTCTAACATGGAGACCATCGTGGACGAGATAAGGGAAGCGTGAGACCCCAGGCCGACATCCAGGCAAATGAACTACCTAGCGACTCCCTATATCCTCGAGGAACGCCCCAACTCAACAAATCGATTCCAAGGAAATACATAAGTTATGCCAACTCGGTAATGTTTTGCTAACAGAAACCAATTAAATATTTCCGCTTTTAATGAGAACAGTAGAGGAAGCAAATAAATTACCTCTATACCAAAGTGACAAGATTGTCGTATATTCAGCTTGATAGTTACTATATGATATCTACACATTTAAATAATTTGCATAAAATTCAAAAATAAGTTTCATTCAAATCTACGTACTTGAATTTTAAACCATTTTAAACAAAGATCACTTCAAAGCGTTAATAAATTAGCCTTGTAGCACAAAGCGGACGTTAATAAATAATAAACTAGTAATCAAACAAGTTCATCAAAATAATTATTTTTTTTTCACTAAAAAATAACGAATGTCATTATGATACTAAATTCAGAGATATGTTACTCATTCTTCAGATAGACTTCAGAACAAGTAAAAAACTTAAATACCTATTAAAGGAAACAATTAAAAATTAAGGTAAGTATTCACCTGAGAAAAATAAAAACCCCACAGTGCAGTAGTAATGAGGCGAATTACGTAACTGCTTACACATGCACTTATTTTAAGAGAGACAAATCCGTTTCATTTGAATACGGGTCTCAGCAATTAGATTTCAATGATAATTATTTATTGCCATTTTAAATGTAACATGAAGTCATATGAGAAAAGTAATAGATAGTGAGTGAATTATTATAACAATGAGGAAGGTCTATAGATAAATTATAGCTGTTAATAAACCATCATAAGAACCATTCAAGGAGATTCCAAAAGAATTAGAAGTGTTCAAAAGATTTTCAATATAATATATTTAATATCATTCAATAGCTACTAAAGAGTTTCCTTTGTCTTGGATCGGCCTCAGTGATGGGGCATGACGTAAATTTCGCAATGGGAAGTAAGTTTTACGACTGCTCAAGACCACTGTGCGTAGGCTTAAAACAGTCACTTTTATTGGCTTTAATGAATCACGGAAACCCTACACAGAGTAATAATGACAAGGTTAAATGTAATGCTTTTCGCATGCTTCAGCTGTCTGGAGGTCAAAATATTATAAATACCCGTACTAAATCAATAATTGCACGTCCACGGATCAGTTGCAGGCTAGGTTCAGTTTTAGTCCGACGAATGTACATTCTCATTTATCGTAAAATTCATAATAAACTCACATTGACTCTACAACTAAAAACACAGCAAAATTGAGCTGAAACACCTGTTTTTAAACTCGCCTAGATGAACTGTAAATATCCAGAATCGACAGGAGAAAATATATCGAGTTAGAAAAAAGAGTTTACTCATCAATTTATCCAGACCATTTAGGCCTAAACGATAAGTCGATTTATCAAATTACCTTTTGGGTAGGAGCCGACCATTCTTTACTTGTGTGGCAGTGCTGTGTAAGGGATGACTAATGTAACTTATCGACTCAAAACTTTAAGACTGACTCGGCGATAAAATAATCGATAATGGGAGGGGTTGAGTGTAGACAGCTGCATGAAGCTGTCACGGCCTTTTATATTACTAACCACAATATAGGCTTTCTTTAGATTCTATTGATAGAGCCGTTCATAAAACAGTCAATATACAGACGGGCAGCAACAGTTAGGTCTTGAAATATTGCAACTAATAAATAGATGAAAACCCAAAGAATGACAGGAGGTGTAAAAAAGTCTGGCAAGGAAAATTAACAACCTTTTCATTCAATAACAACTGGGCTACGACGAATCAGGTGCAAGGAATCCTCGCCAAGATTCCGAATGCTAATATTAACGGTTACGTGGTAATAAAAATACAGATTGCTTAAGAAGAAACATTTGTTAAAAGGAAGTAATAATTCGTCATTTGGCAGCAATCAATGTTTACTTAAGAGAGATAATCTATTGTGTCATTAATTGTTATCAGGAAAAGAGGAAATGCTGTTGTTAATAACATTTATCCTCATGTGAAAAAAAAATACCCAAACAAAAATATATTTTGCCAAAGTCAATGTTTTAAAATAATGATGGCATAATTTCAACCACAAGTAGATAACTCAATGTTATTTTTGCATTCTCCTTCCAGTAGAGGAAAGAGTCCCAGCAGAGTTTAAATCTCGATCCGACTGTATTACAAAAGTTTTATTTACTTCATTTATTTTTAATTTGCGTCCATTTTAAGGGTGTGTAGATAATGAAGACGAGTTCTAAGGCTACCTTTGTTTGGCCACGTGGGACTCTAGTTTTCCTTGTGGCCGATGAGAAATTATCATCAAGCCCATGGAGAAATCAGACACAAAAACTTGAAAGTTATGAAAGATTGATAAGACCAACGTACATGACTAACGCGAGCTTCATTTGTAAATTAGTGTTTTTCAATACAGAATCCATAAGAATTGAAATATAACTAACACAATACCTACATACAACATAAAAACTAAACAGAGTCACAGAGGCATTAAACAGATCTGTATAAAGAAACACTAATTAATTGCAGAGTGCTATTAATGTTGAGAAATAAAAAAACCCCAAATGATTAGTCATGAAAACGCCCAACACATCGATCTGGGAAGAAACCTGACCTCTAAACCTTGTTAAGCCCAGAAATGCCATAAATTATTCAACCCAAACAATGTCCAAATTGAAATTACTATAATTTTCTTTTAAAATAGTAATTATCTAGTAAGAAGCCACAGAGTGTAAATTATTGGACGGAAATAGGAAATGCAGGTTTCCTAAAGAGAAAAGTTTCCTTTTCCCCAAGCATTACAGCCATTAGCAACAGTTCGGAATGAGTAAATTAAGCTTAGCTGAACGACTTACCTTCGTGTTCACCAGCTTGTGTTTATTTTTAATTAATTTATTTTTTTTGCTATAAAATAATGTTGTGTAGTATCTATTGTCTGACTGAACATTTGCAATTTGATGAGCTTGTATTGAATATTTTATTACATATTTTTGACCACCAAAAATAACAAAATAGAGAAATGTATATATTTCATTTTAATTAATAAATGAGTTATAATACTTTTTTTTATTTAACTTTAACCGGTTTTTATTATATTGGAAAAGATTAATTTTCACCCTTCCTATAATAATTACCTAATACTAATTCATTGAAACCTACTTACATATCCACTTATAAAATAAGTGGACACTTAAAATAGATTGCATTGTATCTTAAAGTTATTTAAAGCTATGTGACAAAGCTTTGTCCCAGTTATCTCAGGTAAAACCAATTCTTACATATGTTAAAAAATATTGGTAACTTCTATCCTTGAAAATTGCAAAATAAGGCCGAATACTCTAGAATATAACTATATGAAACTGTTACTAATTTTGTCAAGTATAACCATCTGACAAAAAGGGCTTAATAGAAAGGTAATAAATAAATATATTATTCTAAATATAAACAGTCCCCAGTGTTGACAACCTTTAAGGAAATACAAGCCAAATAGACAATTAATTTGAAGTATGGAGTTAAGTGTATAGGTTACAGGTCTGTACTTATTCTATTTGGCCATATTTACCCAACAAATGACGCCAAGATTGTTCATTTGAAAAATTCATTATTAAATTGTAAAATATAAAGAAAAAACATAATGAAATATCACAATGAGATCCAGTACAAAACTCATGTCATCGGAGTGATAATGCAATATGGGTAGGATACACGGGGGTTTCCCCCAGAGGTGATCTAACAGGGATAAGTGTGTAATAGGAAACTATCTGGCCATTATTTCGGATATGGAATTACTTATAAGAAGCGGAAGGAGGCAGGCGAAGATCACAAGGAGAGCTGAGAGAGGCGCGCAGTGGGGGAGGCTAACCTTCAACGAGAACAATAACCTTCCAGGACGGTTTCCTCTTGAGTCACTAGTCCCTCATCTAAAACCAGAACTGGGAGCATTTCAGCCCACAGATCTCTAACCTACGGCTCGACCTCTTATCAACGGCCCCTTCTAATCATTTGCCAATCACAATTTGTCTAAATTTATCATTTAATCTGTCAGTAGTAGGCAATTAAATTTAAGACATTTCCCAGGCTAACCCAAATTCAGTAATTATCATGCACACAGGTGTGGTATAAAACAATGAAGTCAAGTAAAAGTTTTGACTCTCAAATTGTCTGATAATGACAAAAACAAATCCTTACTCCCTAACCCAATAATTAAGAAAATAGTGGGAAATAAAATTATTATAAATATTACACGACTAAAACAATAGACCCGCTGCTTTATGTATAATTAATAAGCTGCATTTTCATTATGAAAGGACATCTAATCACGAAAGTATTAAGAATTTTCTATTTATTTGTTATTCTTCCACGCCAAATCAGCTTGTCATAAAGAAATAATACAATTTTTTTAAATGCCAAAAAAGTCTTAATGAAAAGTTATTTTATTTCTCTAAAAAATTAATAATTTTATATCATTCAAACGGCCATACAGTAAAAATTAAATTTAAAAGGAACTAAATTACCATAAGAGGACTACGAAAATTGAAGTTGCTGCTTCAGTATTGAAAAAGTTCATCCTTGTGCTGAATTGGGCGATCCTACTGTGTGGTCTACTATTCATAGTGTTATAGAAGTAAGTGCAGTCAAGATATATTCCTCGATCCCTTCCTGGAAGTACCGAATAGACGATCTCTGAATCATTATTCGCTACGTATAATAAAATAATGTATTAATGACTTATTTAAAAACCTCCTAGAATTCATTCCATCTTCTAAAAATGCATAGCTTAAATGACTGAGAAACTAAGTGCGTCTCACCTAGCTCAAGTCAAGTTATACAGCTTAACGTCAGTCAACTTTGACAACAAAGAGTTGACACAAATATTCTTCTAATGTAGAGAACGTAAAGACTAACGTCGAGAGAGACAGTGAGAAGGATAGGAAGCGCTATAAATAAATATCCAAGGATGTAAAGAGACATAAAACCGCTCTCTGAAACAGCTAGAGTACATTAATTTCTTTTAAGCTGCTTCAAGACGCCTACAGAATACACAAGTCTGCATGCAAATCAGCACCTAAAGAGAAACTACAAATACCACACAACACACGCCAAAATATACAAAACTATTTAAACTCAGGTCAACGGAATTTTTTGAATATAAATATCATTATAAGATAAAAAAGATTAATATGAATTACATATTATAAAGAATATTGGTATATATAACAAAACTTGCCACGTACCACGATAATACAATAAACATTTTTTAATATAATGCCGTCATCAATATACCAGAAAGCAAAAAACAAATACACACAAAAACTAAACTTGCTTTAATGGAATATAAATAGAAATTCATCTAAATTAAAATGCCCACACCTCTGAAGGTTTTGTAAACAGAACTATGACAGGAAGAAGTGCAATTCCAGCCATGCAAGACGATTGGCATTTCACTTACACTTTCAACCTACAAGTTGATTTACTGCATAATACCACAAGACTTACATTAAAAATATTCGACAATATATGGTTAAAACATACAACGCTAACAGCCTTATAATGTCGGCGCTACATTTAATAAAATCGGGAAATAAATCGAAATTAATGTACCCAAGAAAAAGGGGGAAAAAACCACTCAGACTAAGGTCTCAGCATGAATATGTGTGAAGATATGCCAACGTGGGAGGAGCGAAACGTGCCTGTCCTTGGTAGATGTAGAGCCTTTAGCCGCCTATATCTACACACTGAAAAAAACTATCTATATAGTAATATTAAAGGTACAAATAAAGTGTATACTGTGCCAGTCAATAGGAAATAGATCTGCTCTGTAATTAGGAGAAGAAGAAGAATTATAAGAATTTATAATATCTCATTATTTTTAACTAACTAATTAATAGGTACTTATGGACCATAAATAAAATAATTTAAAATACGAAAAAAATGTATATCTTTATTGTTGTCAACTAAACAGTCAATAGATATTAAAACGTAAAAAGCTGTTATTAAATGAATTTTAATAAGAAAATTTAATTAGGAACTGCTAGAACTATAAATAATATTCAGCAGCTATTAATCAATGAAGGAAAATTAAATATATGTAATGGTTAAAAAAAAAATGGCTACGTCGTAAAAACACAACGTGGACAATAAGAAACGCACAAAGAGGTGGAAAAAATTACTATTGAGGAAGAGGACGAGTGGAAGGAGACAAAGACCCCCTCGAGAAGGGGCTGTAGAACGGAGGGGCTTAAGAGGTCAAAAATTAAGACCACATGCTGATTCATTCATAGGCAGGGGCCGCTTTACATTCAGCCTTAATATAGGAGCTGGTAAAAGAATTTGCCTGTATATTACAAAAGGCGTTGAATAAGGCACAATTAAGGAAAGGGCTTGTGAGGAGCCGGGCTGGGAGGCAGGATGTGGTTAATATCGCTTTGTTCGGGGCGCTAGCAGTCACAATTATCCCTGGGAAGGGGCGACCCACTAACATAGACGCCGCCGCATGGGATCGTTGACATTTTACTTTTAAGGGACTACACATGTCAGCCGACATATTACACAGCCTATCCACCTCGCTTCCTACTCCAAGCTATATAATAAATCCCAAGATGGAGTGGCATTGACCATCGAAGAAACTATAATAATTCTACCCCCCAAAGGCAAACACATTTGACAGGTATCCATAACCTAATTTTCGCCTTCATAGTCAAAGTTGGGATTCGATAATAAGCCACTTCACAATCCCTTTTATCTCCAAAGCTCCTTCTCTCCAAAAAATCAACACTTTACTCAATAAACCTCTCCTGAAGCTTATTAATCTTAACATAGACAAACAGTTTAAAATTAATTAGTGTAGAATGATAAAGATAAAACTACATTGTGATGCCGGAAACGTTTAAAATAAGATCAAAATGGCACCACATTTTACTTCAGCTTTGATAGACACGGAAACGCTGTCCCTAAGAAGGGACACCTGCCAAGAGTGTGATATCTTTGGCACTTTCATTTTAAACAATCCAAAGGTTATCTGGGAAGAGACAAGCATGACCGTTTGTTAGTAGAAAGGACGTTGATAGATCAAAAAATATACTGAGGCGCTATTTCATTCAGCGACCCACTAACACTCCTGCCCGAGGTCGGTGACATTCACGGACATGTGGGCGAGGGTTCGCGCCAAAATATTATCTGACCTTCCTCCCACCCCGCTCCCTCTACACTGTTATCAGTAGGCAAGCAAGCGTTGAGGAAAAAATAATCTCTTCGCTGCTCGTCATTCGAAAAGAAACGATTCATTGTGACTGAAAAGACGCTCAAGAGAATTGAGATGAATGATCGCACGATGACATAAGCAGGGAGGGTCGATGTCACTTTGGCGCGAAACTCGGGTTTGCCCGCCAAACAGGTGATTAGCTTCGACCTTCTTCTCGCCCACAGATAGTGTCTTATCATTTAGCAGTTCTTTGGTCTTAAATGAATTAACCACATAACGAGTCGGAGAGACCACACGTTAGAATTACCACAATCTAAATAACAAAGATAAATAATTAGAAAAAAAAACGCGCGTAGTCAGCGAATTGCCATTACCTAGCCATTATTAATGTTTTAATATTTATTAAAGGAATTCGCTTATTGCGCTTATTTTATTAAGGTATCACCTCTACCATTTTTACCTTATGGAAATAAAAGAAGAAATTTAATCCGTTTCGTAGAGTATTTCACATAAAGAAATGACTACTCCTGTAAGACCTTCCAAAGCGAGTTAGGTATGGGAAGGAAGGTCGTTAAACAATAAAATCGTAATATTTCTATTACTATTCAGATCATAAAACATAATTTGTGTAGATTTTATGGAAAGCACAAAAAAGCTCCCATATACATGTTCTACTATTGATTTCGGGAACAATGGACTCCATCCAAAAATTAATTTGCGTTAACGAATGTATACAATCAAATGTCATTTTAGAGTAGGCTCGTGTAACCCATGCTAAATAACGTAATTACTTTCCTAAAGCGACATTGGCAAAACAAAGAGAATGTAAAAGCCTATGAGGTTATTTATTTCAACTCTACATTTTCAGGCTACTAATTGTGTCCTTCTTTTGGTAATCTGTCATAGAGTCAGTTGGTAATATGAAATATGTGGTCCTATCAGTCTCACAGAAGTCAAGTGCTGCTGATGCGGTCATCTTTCATGCTTACGACAACCAACGTGTTAGAACCAGAAATCCAGTTACAGGAGGAGTGTAGCTATTCGTTGTAAATGAACAGAACGTTAAAGAGTATTTTTATATCAAGAGTTGAGTTATAAGTGAGGCAAAGGAAGCTATGAATCTGCAGAGGAATTTCCTCCAATGGCTATCTAGTGTAAATAGTGCTGTTGCCAATGAGATGCCGTCTCGCTATCGGCAGGAGCTTATCAGCAGGCTCTAGGGGCTCATTGAGGTACGGCTTACGTCAGGGCGGCGGCACTTCCCACGCCAGGTGACCTCAGACCAACTACCGCCAAACATAACCTCCAATCTCGCCATCATAACTGTCAATTGGCAGGAGCCTGCACCAGCTCTACAAAGAAGGAGCCCTACAATTAGGGGCGTGTTAACCAAACCAAACCAACACTAACCTCAAATAATCTAAAGGCAACAAAAACAATTAATGGCAAATTGTACAGAATAAAAAAATAATGAAACAATAAGGCTGAAGCAATGTCATTAATGAAATTTGAATGAGCTGAACAATGCTGAACTGCACAAACTTTATACTCAAATTATTCTTATGAATAATCTGTAAAACAATAAATAAAAAAAATACTAATGTTATTAATCGAGTATATTTTTCTATACACTAAAAGTATTGAAGTAAAATTTTATGAATTCCTCATTTGTAAAAACCCTTTTCAAATAGCTCCAATAATTCAGAGGCCTCATTTAAACTGTTTAACGGGCGTTCTAGTAATTCAAAGAAAGTAGCATTCGAACTAAAGAAATTTTATAAGATGAACTTATTGTAAAGGACTGAATAACTGGAAAACCCCAGAGTTAAATGAATTAGTGTTTCCACATTCATTTTTTGATTATTACATGATTTTTTTTTAAACAATACCATTCCGGACAGGATCCTACTGAGACCCTAAAAGACGAATGTTCATTTAGAAAAAAACACAACCAAAAATTCAATAGGAATTGCAACGCTAGAATTAAAATTCTAAGAAAAGTGAATTTCAGTCGAATAGTATAAGCTAGGATCTTTGCCTATAGCTAAACAACTATAAAATTTTAATAAAATAAAACATAACTAAGTTGGAGGTCGTAATCTTTATTCTACACAATTTAGTCCCACTAGAATAGTAAGAAATTAAGTAATCTTTCATGAATGAATAAAATAGTAATTAAAAGAATAAATAACGGGCGAGATGATATTGCATCAACTTGTATAAGATAAAGAGCCCGGCCTAGACTAAGAATAGCACTTGGAAGGAAACCACGTCAATCAGAAGTCTAGTGGCGATATAATACTCAGCTGTGTATAGAATGTAAAATTAACCTGAAGCACAACTATATTTCGCAGGGAACATTAGAACACCAATGATAAGATAATATTTTGACCTCATTATTACGTTACGCATCCCAACGAAGAAACACACTATTGAAAAAGCAATAACAGAAATAGTAGGAGTGGAAGAAATTAATAATTATAAACATTATATGTCCAAAGCTATCAGAACACGACCGCCAATAATGGTCCTTCCAAGAACAAAGACCAATTGAAACAATTAATTGAGGGAAAAAACAGAGTAATATACACTGTGTTCTATATGAAAAATTTATAAGCACATTTGTATGAGTTCTTTACAATATGAATATATAAACTCAACTTCTATTTAAGATGTACAGGATTGCTTTCACTTTAGAGATGATGAAATGATCTTAATAACCGTTAATTCAGCGTGAATAGCAACTGACGAAGATAACAGGGGATTAGGAAACAAGCTATGAAGGTAGCAATAGTTAAGTATTGCTTAGAAACCTTAGCCACATTTTGTAACTTATTCGATCCTAACGCATGTATAGTAGTAGCAGATGTCTTTAGATGAGGGATGCGTTTATTTAACTAACTAGCGGAGGAAGTACGGTTATTTATATATTTAAAAAAAATTATAGTAGCAAAGGTTTCCACCCAAGTTGGCATAAATTGGAGTACAGGATGGTAATCAGAAGATAACCCGCCCATCTTGCCCTGAGGAACGTTAGTGAAATTCATTCATAAACAATTAAACATCAGGACAACCATTGAGTACAAAAACTAATGGGAATACTGGACAGAAAGACCTTCCTAATCAGCCGAAGTAGTTAGTTGGACAGAGACAGTGAGAGAACAACAAAAGGAAGAGTGACATCATATCCTGTTTACAACTCCAACATTGACTGGACAACACTGGAGTGGATAAAGCCACCCTCGCTCTCGTGGAATGTGTTTGACTACCACAAACATTACCTAAGTTGACAAATATAGTTGCAACAACCACCAAGAAACCCAATACTCAAGGAAAAATGAATAAAAACTCTCTCCTATACGATATAAAATTGTCTTTGAGAATGTCTGCCATTCAACGAGTATAGTGTTAACAATGATCGTCTGAAGTTGATCACTAAGGAGTAATGCATAAAACAAAATGATAATGGTTATACAAATAGCAGAGATAATGCTGGAAGATATTCCAGGAGCAATAATGCATATAAAAAGAAACTGTAGGATTGAGTGACCAACACGTGATATCTATGGGTTTTCCATTTACTCCTACAACTTACAGCTCAGACACACGCCGCGTATCACAACACTATATTGCTACAGGAAAGGTAACCGAATTTCATGATAAAACCGATAAATATACATATAAAAGGAAACAAAGCTATGATACTGTAATGACAGTCGTGGAATGGAATGTAGAGACTGCCGAGGGCTACCCACACACACAGCTGCTACCCCGCTGGTTGCAACCCTCCATCCCAAAGCAGGAATACTACAACGCATTCAGATGAAATACGATACGCCTTTATCTGGGGCAAATGGAGACGAGACAATATCAAACTAGAAAATTCATTATATTTCATCCAAAATTCCGAACTAAGGTGATATATCAAATCTCAAAATCAAATGGTCATGATCTGCAATACAATACTAGGAATCCAATTTAGTGATTCCCCCAGTAAATTAACTGCCTTCGATGGAACCAACGAATTCCCTTGGAATCGAACCAACGATCTTTAACAAGCAGATCGAGACTAACGAGTTAAATCACAAGGTTCACATGAGGCCCGAATTGGGAACTGTAATTAATATAAAAGGGGAGAGATTTGGAATGGTTTTGAGAATGAGAACCTCAAAAGGCGCTACTCCGGCTATCTCCAGTGGAAACAAAAATACTCACTGTGAGAAAGTTCATATGAACTGATTGATAGACAACATACTAATTAATAACACATATTTTGTAAACAGCTACCTACATCTGAACATAAATATTACAAAGAGAATGCTTGCCTTTAAAAAAAAGAACCATTTGATTAAAACAGCTGGTTAAAATAGCTCAACTATTCCTGAATAAAAAATCAATAAAGGAGCATTGCGTGATTAAGAAGAGACGGTGAACGTTGTCACGGAATGAAAGAGTTACGATCATTCATTCTGATTCACGAACAAGACTATAAAACTTTTCCTCCAATTATATAACTTAAAAACTCCTGTAGCTCAGAAATATATAAATAAACGGTAATATTAAAAATGATGACACGAATAGGAGGCATGGTTCTATGTATGAAAACAGCTGAAGTGGAGGGAAGCCGTATCGACTTCCTGCCAACAGAGATAAAACTCAACTCAGATTTTACTAGTTAAATAAATGAGACCACTATCTCGGGCAAACATACATTGTTATACTTTTTTGGAGCTCAGGTCGTCGTTAAAGGTTCAAATAGAGATAAGGAAGAGTAATAGTACGAGGACAAATCGGTGACGAACTAGGTTCAAAGCGAGGAACGGTAAGAAGGCATATTTTAATCGTTTTTGAAATAAACGAATGGCACTGCTCTAAAATACACGCAATCATTATGAGCAGGGTATCTTTCAATTTAAGTGGCTTGGTTTGCGAGTCCCATATGATTTGTTATCACCAATCGTAACACTCTGTGTTATTACAAATTTCTAAAATTGTAAATATAATTTCACGTATGTACTACAAAGGACGTTAATCTTTAGATAACCCGTCCCCTAGTAGCATAAGTGGATGTCATTAAGTAACAACTAAGTTCTTTTAAGCTATAAGATTTTTTTCAACAATATATATATATATATATATATATATATAATATATTTGAAACTTATAATAACACTGAATGCTACAAATATTTGACAATAGGGAGAATAGTGGTCTAATCACAATCGGAACATGAGAGGTGGATAATTGGACATTATCTGTACTATGTATCACTGTAATTATAATTACTTCTCAAACCAAATTGTAAAAATTATCCTCAAGTTGCTTGCTTACGATAAACGAGCAAATAATATTGACAGGGCAATTGGAAAGCCTCATAAATATGAACTTGAACTCGAAATTTTCTTCATGAGAAGCATACGGCTCTGATATAGGCTATATAGTATTAATAAATAGCCTAAATTGATTTTACTAACTTAGCGATTAAATAATTATTAAAGTAAAGATAGGCTAGCTATTAATTAGTTAGCCAATTAAGTGACGTATGAAATCTTATTGATAGAGACATGAAACAGAAAAAGTAAAATCAAGCACATTGACATTTTTCTAAGGCGGAAAATAAAGTTCCGTCAAATTTCCAAAGACACTAACTAGCGGCCCGCCTAGGGGTTAACTGGAACGGCGCTCTCAGGATTCGGCAGGTGGACCAAATACCAAGATTAGGTTTTTTGTTAACATTAAGGGAGAGAGAGAGGTAGGTATCCCTAATTATTAGTGAGTGGATAGGATAGGTCTACCTCAGAGCCCCAACCTTTGCTAGGTATCTTTTGTGAAGCCCTTTCAAGTATACACCGCCACAAAAACCTAACAACAATGTGCGCCTGCCAAATAAAAGGAAAAATCCATGAAATCCTATCATCTGTTCTTAGCTATTGTAAATATAGAATACAAGCTCTTGAGTACTTCACAAGCAACTCGAAACGCAAGTGGCTACTAAATAGTTCATTCTTCCGAGCCAGGAAGTTGTGCTGTCTAACGGTTGGACAGACAATAATCTGATATCATTTTAATATTGGAATCTGATGACGTTTATCGACTCGAAACAAAAGCTTTAAGAACCATTTAACTTTTTTTAAATATACTTCGAATAGTGCCCTTTGTGTGACGTTTCATTGACGTTTAGGTGACATTTAAAACGTCATCAAAACGATGCACAAAAATCGACTAGGAATAAACAAAACTTGGCAGAGAAATAGGATGTGACGAAGATGAGCAAGACAGCTGTTGAACAAGTGACACTAATAATATAATCCTTTCTCTTCAGCCGATTCTATAAAAACAAGTTCAAAGACAATGCACCGTCATCATTGTCCTTTCAGACCTTCCTTCCGATTGATGAACCAAAGAACTAGGGAAGAGGAAGTACTTGAATGCTTTGAACTTGTAAGGACGATCCAAGATACCCCGATTAGCTCTGACAGCCTTTATTTCAGGAAACTAAAAACGTAGCACAAGTCAACTAAGCAGATTTCCCAAAATCTGGCCAATGATGTGGAGATGTTTAGTGACTCAGTTACTAAATCGCATCTGGGGTTTACTCAGATTGATTACTAAAAATGCAAATACATCAGTTAATCTTAATGTTTTACAATTTTTCGATATGAATAACAATAACCATATCATGAGATATCACGTATTTTTAGTTCTCCCCACCTCCCCCAAGATCCGATTTTAGACATTAACGAACTTGATCTGTAGCCTACATAGAACTTTTTAATTATTTTATTTATTTGTTTTGCTCACTATGGCTAATTTGGACGGGTTATGTCTACAGGTTACCACCCATATCTAACCAGGTTGGGACTAAAGACTTAATTTAATGAGTTCGTCACTAAAAAGAATTATATTACACAGGCGGAAATCGAACTCGCCACTCTAGGTTTACCATGTGAGATGAAGGGCAACGATTTAACACACGTGGATAACCCAAGCCCCGTATAGAACTTTTAAATGTTAAGGTTCGGTGTGGTAAGAAAACTGATACAGCAAGTGTTAACGGACATGTATATATATTTTTGAATAGGGATCATTTTCGTCAACTGCTGTAAGAAATGATGGTCATTTGAACAAATCGGCTCGTGAATTCAATCTCAATAGCTGATTTGTTTTAAAGTAAATCTGCTAAAAGAAAAAAAGTGGGTGTGAATGCACAGATATGCATATAAATGCCCTTTGTACATCCGCACTAATTAGTTAGGATAGCAATCTATATCTTGGAATAAGAATAGAGGAGCACGTTATCCTTAGCATCCAAAAGCTTATTGCAATGAGTGAGTACGGCAAGTAACGGAAAATGAGATTACAGTAATTGGTGGAGTGCAAATAAAAGATACTCAGAAAGAATAGGGATTACACTTGTCAGTTAATTATCTCTCAAAGGGCCGGCTGACGGGAGAGGATGTTGTAAAGTAGATGTGGGACAAGCTGGAAATTCTACCCAAAATGAGCACAAAAAGCCTCTAGTTGAAGCAGGTAAATGGAGCTGAGAGAGAGCAGGTAGTGTGCCCAGGCCCGGACCACTACCTGCTCTACAGGGCGGGTGTCTTTGTACCTCTAGGTACCTTTCGGGGAAGCAGGGGTGGAAGACCTGCCCTCACAAAGACCAGCCTCTTAAGTCAACGACACAAGAGGCCGACCTGGGAGAAGATTTTTATTTGAGAGATGAACAATTAGATGGTGGGGAAACTGGTGCTGTAAGTGCGATGCTCCCTCCGAAGCCATTGGACTCTCGGAGGAATTAATGCACTGGCCTCCCGCGCCCTCCTCCTCATCATGGCAATAGGATATCCTCCTTTAAAGCGATTTATTCTCCTATGAAACCTTGCTCTGGCTCAACCTCTTTAATATGCAAGTCGCCATTCTGCATGGCTGCCTCTTTATATTATACCTTTATAACTAACTAATGCAAACCGCCACTATATTTCTTTTTAAATAAATACACTTGTAAGGAAATATGAACAGTGGCATAAAATAATAATAGTAAAACAATTCCTCCATATAAAAAAAAATCAAAAATTGTCAAATGAATCACAAAATCGACATGACACTAACTAGTTATTAAAATAAAAATATTGACTAAAGATAATAATACAATCTGATTCCTGCTGATAAGCCATTACAATTAATCAAAGCTTATCTCCTTGGATGACAGAAGCGTAATCACAACCTTCAATTATGAGCCTATTTATAAATTAAAGCAAATTCTGTGTAAACCTGTAGATGTAAACTAGATTTCATTACTGAACATTTTAAACTAATACTTGTACAAAATATATTACCTGAAAAGATGATTTAAAAACAACATAAATAGGTTACCATTACTTCAGCTTTGATGACATTATATATGTATGACCACCTAATAGGGATCTGATTTACGTGTAAAACCATATATACATACATACAACTGAAGGGGCTTGACTTAGCTCCTTGGCTGTTAGGAACAAAATGGAGTAGGAAGAGTAAGAATTTTTAAAACTGGTACTACCAAAGATAGTGCATGGGCAGGCATGGTGATTTTCCTTCAAACAGAAAATCCTGGCTAACGTACCCTCCGGTAATGCCCCGACTATATGAGTCAATTTAGACAAGTAGAATATGTATACAATACTATTAAAGGTGCAAGTTTTACTGAAGTCAATTATTAAAACAATAATTAATGTAACTGGAATTATGACACCATGATAGAAAATTAATTTAATCAAATTGAATCTGTCAAACAATAATATAAAAATTAATATGAATGATAAGATGCACTTAAGTAAGAATTTCATGTGAGGTCTTTATCTCATAATTTCTACTTCCGTGAGAAGGAAACAATTAAAAGATGACTTGCTTTATTTCATTACTTCTAGAAAATGATAAACATAGATTACTGTTGGACTCATAGTCTTCTTAGAACTAAATTGAATGAGTAAAACAAACATGTAAGTGATTAACTATAAAATAAAATGTATAGGTTATTTGAAATTACTTTCAAATAGAACCCAGTTCCTGTCGTATTAGGGCTTATGATGAGCGCAGATTCCGCCCTGTTGAGACCTGAGTTGAGAATATCTTAATGGAGCATTTCCGCCAGTCTTTCTTTTAACAGTCTACATCCGGAGGAATAATCTGAAATCTTTAATATAACTACTATCCAGGAATTATACCCAAAAGTTTCACATGAAATGATGAAACATATTTTTTGTGGAATATCATTTACTTTTTTTATTTCTCTGAGTTATGATAATTTCAATCTGATTTTAATTAAAAAACTATAACAATTTTGAAGAGGAAGCTAAGTACACAAAATAATTATAAATCGAAAAACAAAGTATAAAATTAAAACTTGAATAAAATTTAACAGTAAAATTGTCCCTCTTTATATATTGGAGAAAAAGGAAAATAGCAAATAATAAAAACTTGCTGGAATAAATTAAAAGTAAGATTGAGTTAAGAAAAATTAATAAAATCGAAAAAACATATGATTGCAACCATAAAATGCAAGGTGCTACTTTAAACACAGTAAATTTGTTTCTAAAAATCGTTATCTCATGAATATGACCAACAAAAAAAATAATTATAAAACAAAATGCCTAACAAAACTCCATATGAATCATTTACGAGGCCACTTCTTATTTCATTCCAAAACTGCTTAGAATGATAAACTACACGTATATCCATAAAGCCAACCTAGTTGCATGCCAGCTACAAAAAGGAAAGGAAATAAACCAGTCTATAAATTTGACAAAATTGATGACTAAAAAATGTAATGACACTAAAATATACAGCGTGCATTTCATTCTGTTCGTATATAATGTGATCTAAAAAAATAAATGATTTTTTTTTTGTAAAGATTTGAGTTTTTTTGTATTCGGAATAATAAGGCAAAAGACCTAGAACAAATGATATGGCGCGCTAATGAACTTATTTGCCTGGAAACAGTGCGAAGGTAAAAGGGCCCACACTTGGGCAAAGAAAAAAACCTTGCCAAGTCATCTTCAAAGCGCTCGAAATAAAACAAAAAAAACTGGGTAACAATGGGACAACAAGCCCGTAGGAGAAGATAAAAAGGGATGGGAGATAAATCAGATGGAAGAGTGTGAGACAGGGACACGGCGATGGGAAAGAGGCTGGGCAAAAGAGAGGGGATGAGGAGAACGAGAAATGCTGACCAAACGAGAAAAAGGATGACTAATACGAGGCTTATCAGAGCGCTAACCTCTCCCGCCACTTCTACCGGCTTCTTATCACTACTCCTACGAACCCGCCAAACCCCCACTACAAATGTCACATTTCCCGCGCTCTTTCTATCACTTCTTCTCTAGGTTTTTGTTTTTTGTTGTTTTATTTAAATCAACTTAAATGTGTACTTATTCTCTTTGTACTGTAACCGAGTATTATATAATTCAGAATTTAGTTCAACGCAAACCGAATTTAACCACCAGGATATGTACATAGAAGTAGGCATCGGTAATCGCCTATGAATAGAAAAACATAAAGAAAGAATCATTACCATTAAATAAGGTTTTCGTCTGAAGTTGCAAAAAAGTGGACGTTAATAAATAATAATAATAATCTGAACTTGCTTAACAAATTTTATTGAATAATCCTATAATCTTAGGGCTATCCTAAAGAACATGCTGAATTTAATTTAATTAAAAAAGCTCTGCTGAGTTTTTATTAAAAAAAAAAAATAAGATGACTTATAGATAACAAAATCATAGTGTTCAATAGATTTATCTGATTAAAGAATTTTTTATGTATAAAATGGCCTTCAATGCAAAGACGTTTCTGCGTATAAAGTTTTTGTATATAACTTATGTGCACTAGACAATATAAGATCTATGAAATGCAACTAAAAAAAAAATGCTCATTTTAAAAGAATGATGTTCAGGAGCAAACGTGCAAAATGTATTTTAAAATTATAAAGCTTACAATAAAACAAAAAATCTCAATATCTTAGCAAAAAATTAGAACAGTAATATGCAAAAGGAAAAACTTTGAACTGAACCCTAAAAATACTCCAACTGAAAGAACTCCTTGGGGACCATCATTTGTTGAATTTTTGAAAACATAAGGGAATTGTTAAACACACATTTAACAATTCCCATTGTTTGGAGATTCTTGGAAGGACGAAGAGCTGATTGTTGCCGGGTATACCTGGGAGGTAAACGGTATATGGTTTATTATTTCGAGGGGCTACGACCCAAGAAGGGTCTTTTCACAGGAAACAGGCCCATTCAAGAAGAGTCCGAGAAGGATCACAATTCAACGAAGATGCTTATAGTTCGAGAGGGAAAAGAAAAGCCAAATTGTCCCATTATATACATTAAGAAAATTTAAACGTTGGCGTGTAAAACACAATGTATGAAGTAAACTAATAAATACAATACGCTGTAAATATCAACTTCTCCACAATTAATTAATAATTTATAAGAAGATAAATAAAAGGAAAAACGTTTTAGGAGTGGTACTTTAAAGTACATTATGAAATTAGACTAGGAGATAAATGAGTACTTGGGAGTATTGGGTAATATGGTGTCAAAAGCTGTAAAGGTTGTGGTATTCTAGTTGAGGAGGTGGCGGGCTGGGGGCCATATGTTGTCGGCCCGGCACATGACGGCAGGCGGTTTTTTCTACTTTCCGGCCAGCTGCCTACCGAACCCTTTTGTCTACCAGTCTTCAGCCCACATCGCGACTACAGCTCCTCAATAACAACAGTGATTTGCCTACTTCGCCCTTAGGTGAAATCACTCTCGAGGGAAACGGTCACCTAGGGAAGCGTTCGCCTGGAAACTGATTAAAATTATTTCCCTGTTAAGCCAGGAAATGAGCTTAGTCAAGTTCTCATGAAAGGCCTCCGACCTGCTACGAATTTCTCAGAAAGTATAGATGACTAACACTACGACTATCTCTTACCAGTTTGCAGTCATTCTCAATCGCTCTTCAAAGCTCTTGTGCTTAAGTACTCACAGAAATATAAATAATATTCCAATAATGAAAGATTGATGAGAGAGTGAAGTTAGCTTAGCGAAAAGAGGATATTAATTTTTACTACAAAACAAAAGACTGATAAGGTATTACTACAACCAAAATAAAATAAATTACTTCAGCCAATAACCAATAACCTCTCAGCGTTGCTCTACTCGTATAGATACGATTTTCACTACTCGGGCAAATCTATTACTTCATCAAAATAAATATTAAATTAAAAAATATAACTACACTAGAAATGAATAGATGATGTAACATTTTGATAAAGAGGTAAAACTCAAGCAAAGGAAGGTAGGTATACTTTTGGGCTGAATGATATGAAAATAAATAAACATAATTAACATTAATACATTGTAATACGATGTCTCTGTTTCCATTACGGCGCCAACTGAGAAAGTAAGGCGCCGTAAATATTGTCTGGTGTAGGCAGGAAGTGAGGAGGATATCTTTCTATTGCTATTAACTACCGACAAATGTAAGCATATTAAAGTTAAACTACTTGAAGTAACTCAGGACGAACAATCAATAAATTAATTAAAATTTAGTTACTGCTAATAGATACATTTTATCTTTAATAAACAAATCATTCAAGGTTTTAATGTCTAATTTTATATTAACAAAAAAGTCGCTGTTACTAATATCGTAAGCATCATGAATACAGTAAAAAAAATATCCCATAATTCAACAAAATACATTCAGAGGATCGTACATAAATCTTAAAGACATCAAAATATAAATTAAACAAGGGTGTAAATGAAATATCTTCAAAGAAAGGCTGATTGGTCTTCAAAAACTAATTTATTATAATTCTTAAAGTATATACGATTGGATTTGTCCCATGAAAAGGGTATTCCATGTTTTTTTTTTTTTTTTAAATTAAAGGGAATGATATTTTTAATAATAGGGAGAAAAGAAAACAAGCATAAGGTAGAAAATTTACAGGAAGGTGTTATAATGAGAGAGGGAGATAAAGGAAGGCGTTATCGACCCAGGTAGGAGTTGGCATGTCTAGGACTGCATTGGACTGTGGAACATCACAAGTATTAACTCAGGGATTAGCAAGACAGCATGCGTATCTACAAATAGAATTAACTTCATTCAATGGGTGCTAAGTGGACTTTGGTTTCTCTTCTTTTTTCTAATCTTAGTTGGGGATTAATTCTACCTATAGGAGCAATAATTGGTAATAAATTCAAAGTAGCTCACCTTGTCTGCCGACGATTTCTGCAACATGCTCAGAGCTAGGTACAGGAACGCACTCGGTCATGTTCTGGCTCTTCTTGCTCCTGGCCTCATCTGGAACTATGAAGGTTGACGGTAGGGAGGTGATGGTGGGAGTTTCCGGCTCGGACGTCGGAGCAGAGCTAACTCCCGAACCAGAGCTCAGCGAGTTCTCAGAGCTGAGACCCAGCATTGACAGCTCGAAAGCAAGTTGGAGGGCTCTCTGGTCCTCGAAACCGTTCGGCTCCAAATCGCAAAACATACCCGCCGGCATATCCTCAGTACCAAACTAATGGAGAATCAAACGTACGTTAGAAAATGTTTTGTTGATTGTTACTAACAACACGTCTTTTTTACTATTTGATAATTTCAATATTTTTTTTTTGGTTTATCGCTTTGAATATACTATACGATAAAAAAAACTATACGAACACGATCACAATAGTTTAAAAGTAGAAAAGGTTAAGAACACTGTATAAAAATATATGCCGGGAGATATTGGTGTGTGTGAGTGGCTTGCAAGTAAAGACAAGTACGTACGTACTGCTGAAGCCGGCGTGAACGACTGAGCCGAGTTCCACACAGACCACATGCCTAGGTGGAGAGGGGGGATGGGTTCCCCCACCACCGCCCCTCCCCTCCTACCCCTCCAGAGCCAACTCCCCACCATCCCCTCCAACCCTTACTCCTCTTTCATTCACCCTATCGCTCCCCCTTCTAATTATATATTTTTACACTCTCATCAAATACATTCCATTACATAATCCAAACCAGTATTCGTTTGTTCTCCATAAGGGATTCAGTTATGAACATCAAATTTTTCGACTAATCTCGAATAATTTTATTTAAAAAAAACTAAAGTTGATATTTTGTTCTATTAATTTTTTTCAAAGATGCCAAATAGATAAGTAGACTGAATCAAAACAGTTTTCGTTCAATTTCCTCAACGTTTGTTTTTTATATTATATGTTCTAGTTTGACGTGCCCCTCATAAACTAAAGTTTGGTACATAAAAAATGTGAACCCTACAGTTCAGTTTTCATTTTTACGTACGTAACCGCTTTGATAAAGATTTACATGCAGAAAGTAAACGGAAAAGACCTGCTTTGTCAAATGACCTCCCCCCTTAATTGGTTGGTGTAAAATCATCGTGGAAACAGCTGCGACTTAGAAAGTATCATGAGAACCCTCGAGATACTCTATACATATACTTCTTTCAATCAAAGTCCGTCACGCAGGGGCTGCGTAAACTAAGCAGATTTCCCACGTGAAGTTTTACAATAGAGAAATCTGCCTAATAACAACTGTAGTAGTAAGAAACCTCTAAACCGAAAAACGTTATTTAGGGCGTAATAACCCAGTAGTTTCTAGCCCCAAAAAAACAGTTAACCTAACCTCTAAACCTATTCACGAGGGACGAATAGTTATGGAAACGGCCACCGGAGAGCTCTCGGCGGAAAGTCCGAACATAGCCTACTGTTGACCACACGCAGAATACAAATGCAAATATCTCGGTTAGTATTCAAGATACAGAATAAATGTATAGAACAATATTTATAGTAAATTTAATTTGCAATAAGATTTATTATATACAATCTTTCGATCCGACACATAATAAAGGAGATATTTTGAATCTTCAAAACTCCCCCCTCTAAACCCCCCCTCCCACTGGTCCGATTTCAGCCATTAACGAACTTGATCTTCCTTTTTACGTAAAACGATTAAATTCCGAGTTTGGTAACGATCAAACAAAAATTATAACAGACATATATATATATATATATATATATATATATATATATTTTCGTTATCTCCTGGGTAGGATCGATGGACATTTGAAGAAATTTTTCGAAACTCGCATCATGAGTACGACCTCAATAGCTGATTTCCCTTAAGGGAAATCTGCTACAACAAATGATGTGTATGTTCGGCATGTTTGCAAACAATTATTTTCAACCATGAAATTAATCAAAAATGTGTTGTAAATTATTAATAAGTGTTACTTTATGTGCGGCCCGCCAAAAAACTTTAAAATTTAGAATGGCCCGTTGATTAAAAAGCTTGCTCACCCCTCCTCTTAACTGGGCATTGGGCTCAGGTTAGCCAAGTGAGTTAAAGCGTTAGCCTTAATCCCACATGGTAAACTTAGAGTGGCGAGCTCGATTCCCACCTGGCAATAGGAATTTACTTAGTGACGGAATTAATTAAATAAAATCCTTAGTTCCAACCTGGCTAGAAAAGGGTGTTAACCTGTAGATAACCCATCCCAATTAGCCTCAGTTGAAAAACGTGGACGTTAATAAATAATAATTATTGGATGTTTTGAATTCTTGCCTAGCAGTTTGATTATCAGACTTCGTTTTCGACCTTTTATCATTTACTAGACTCAGAGCAGGGCTAAGGGAAGGGGTAATAGGGAGACATTTGAATAGAAAACTGAAGATAACTCCACTTCTGTAGCAACTTAAATGAGTGTCCGGAAAAAAATTAATTTAATATACTTATTTAGGGAAGTTGGGGAAAACAGTTTGTCAATTGGTCAAACATTTAACCTATTTGGTTCGTGCTAATGCTGTTTAAAAAATAATAATAATAAACCCTTTGCTATCCTAAGCCCCTTTGGTTGTTGTTGTAATCACAGAAATCCATTAGGAGTATGTAGGCTTCCTGGGCACACTTTTCCTAATAATGGTACAGTTAAACACTATGGAATGGAAATGAAGTGTGTCCTACTAAGCCTACTCTACCTTTCCTTCATGCATTTCATTAGTGCCACCTTCCATTTGATTAGGAACCAACTGGTTCTGATAATGCCTGCAGAGCAGGTGCATCCTATGCATGCACACCAAACCTAATTCGTTGCATAAATCTATACTCATATGTTTATTAGTTAATGCAGTTGATTGGTTTTTGAAAGTCCTGCTTCATTAGTAATCTACCAACTACAGCTCTTAGTGATGATGTATCCTAGGTTACAAAACAATTGCACATTTTAAAATAAGGTATTTTCAAATTTGATATCGATATATCTTTTGGTCAATCGATTATATTCTCTTCCGTAGAGACAAACGTTTACCCCATAAAGATGGACAAATTAACTCCATTTCATTTACTGATACATTTTTCTATAAACTAAATACAAACGGAGTTATGTGTACTTACTTTAGCTCCTCAGTGAGTGAACGACCAAAGTGATTTTCACTGAAATCTGCTGTATAAGTAATGGCCTTGTAACCAGCTTAAATATTACCTTTGGGGTTACAAATTAAGATTAGAAGTTTACGCTGGCCAACAAAACTGAGTTTGTATCCTGCGATCATTTTGAAATTGTTAAAGGAATTAGACTAATATAATAATTATATTTTTAATAACATACGGATATTTCTTTGCCTTTTAATTGGTTAAATGTGAATACATCAAGTTAGAGAATGCTCCTATTCCTAGCTTCTGCAGTAGATAGTGAATCCTACTTCCTAATTAAGTTACAAGGACATTCTCTGAAGTCAGACTTATCATTTCCTCTCAGTTAGGCCTTGAAAACTTTTTAACAGACACACACACACACACACACACGCTCAATCACTTTCTCACTCTCTCTCTCTCTCTCTCTCTCTCTCTCTCTCTCTCTCTCTCTCTCTCTCTTTCTCTCTCTCACACACACACACACTCACTCAGTCACACGCAGCGGGTTGTTCATAGATTCCTACCAGGGATTGAGCGTACTGGCACTAAATTACGTACATCTTTACAACTGTTGTCCATTCAGGACAGGATAGGCCCTTTTTGTTAAACACCCAGGAATTACTTGGCTTCCATTCACTGAATGTTTCAACAACATTTCCTTCTGTGGGAAGAGACGACCATTCGATGACTTGCTGCGCAAATCTTACCTTAGTTGTCACACATAGTAGGTTTCTTTGACTGTTGTCAGATTCAAACTTTCGATTCATGTCCTTATTTCTTGGTTAAAATCTCTTGTTTCTTGAACATTTCTGTTGCCGTCATTCTCAAGCGTGATGCACACATTTATGTGTTACAAGACTGCTTCCCATTGTGCTTTCTTGCAGAGTAAAACATACTGTCCGGAGTATCTGAAGGTAAATTTAATATTTTTCTGATAGTTTGCAGGAAAGTGGGCTTCAGATCAGTGGCGGCTCTTAGCTAAAATTAGCGGGAGTGCTGCTCCAGAAAACTGTTAGCCTTTGTTTTAAAATTGTGTAAAAGTAGACAAACATGTGTAAAAAGAAAATTTGTTCAGAAACTTGATAAAATCATAAAAGAACAAAATCAAAGATTTTTTACATACTTTAACCTAAATTGTTACAGTTCAAGCTTAATCTATTCGGTCGGCACTGCGAGAACGACAGTGCTTTCTCTCCCTTGTGGAGCTTCCTGTGTGCGCATGCGCACAACAGTCAAACACCTCGCCTCTGTAACTGTGAAGCGTACAGTTCCATACAAAGATTTTTGTATCTTTTTTCATAAACAGGGGGATGGTTACTGCATTAAGTTTCAGAATTATATATTATACAAGTATAAAGAAAGAATTAAAGAAAAAAAGGCTCATTATATTAAATGTTATAGATAATATCAAGTGGAAATTGGGGGTGCTGCAGTTCCACAGTGCCCATATGCGAGCCGCCACTGCTTGAGATCCATGAGAGGAGCACATTGCAAAGGGTATATATATATATATATTTGTCGGTTAACGCTCTAGCGGTTGCAATTTTTGTTTGATCGTTACCAAACTCCATATTTAATTGTTTTATGTAAAAAGGTAGATCAAGTTCGTTAATGGCTGAAATCGGACCATTGGGAGGGGGGTATGGAGGGGGGATTTTAAAAATTCGAAATATCTCCGTTACTATAGGTCGGATCGACAAATTGTATGAACCAATGTTATTGAAAATTAAAATATCTATAAATACTGTTCTATACACATTTTCTTTATCATGATTATTAAGCGAGATATTTGGAATTTATAGTTTTCCGCTTCTAGTAAACCCCCACTCCTACACGTGTTATATTAATAATAAGCTGTTATATCATGAACCTCTTCATTACAAGGTTAAATATGGAATATTGTTTTCATTGAACTTTTACTTTGTGAGATATATGCAAATAAGTTCTGTTGATTCTCCCTTTTAGCAGATTTCCCTTAAGGGTAATCAACTATTAAGGTTGTACTCATGACGGAATTTTCGAAATTTTTCTTCAAATGTTCATCGCTCCTAGCTAGTAGATGACGAAAATGAGGTCCGTTCAAAACTGTATATATATATTTGTCAGTTAACGCTCTATCGGTTGCAATTTTTGTTTGATCGTTACGAAACTCGGTTGCAGCTTGGCTCTCTTTCTGCTAGGGAGATCAAAGTCTTGAAATATTTCTAGAATCGCACTATAGACTGAGCTGTTGACACGTCTCAAACCAAAACTGAACAAAGTGTCTACAAGTCACTACTAGGTCTTTATGCAATCAGTTGCATATCATATTTGTAAACTTACTATACGAAGACATAGTGAGAGATATACGCCACCGAAAACTAAACAAATGACAATCAGAATGGATGGAAGTAAAGAACCACCTCCACAGTATCAAAAGTACTATTAAGGAGTGGTCATCGAGCCATAGGAGTACTAGACTGGAGGAAGATGTTCTTGCCAGACTCAGGATCGGCCACACATACCTAACACATAGACACTTAATGACAAGGACTGATAATCCTATATGCAAATACTGCAACAAACACCTTACGATAAAACACATACTGACAGACTGCACCAAACGAAAAAAAACTGCACATAACCTACGATATGACAGAACTATTAACTGACTGCAGTCAATATATTCCACAAATACTAACATATCTAAAACATATAAGCATTTTCAGAAACTTATAGTATAAAATAGAATTGGTCTACAGCATACTTAAAAAGATTTAAAAGGGATAACTTTTATTATATTCATTTAGAAAAAGCACGGATATTAGACACAATCAGATATTTAAGAAATATTTTCCATTATATAAAAATAAAGTACAACAAAGGTGTACAAGAAGGAATAAATATATTATTCTAACTACCCCTTGAGAGTTAGAGATTTTGCCAATCACCATCGAGTGGGGCACAAACCAAATAAAATAAAATAAAAAAGATATTTGTAAACATTTAAAATACCATTGCGTAAGGGTTGAGGAAGCTGTGTAGATTTAACGAATAAGCTACTTATCTGACACCGTCTATTCGCCATTTTCCTGTAATAAGAATCCTATGTAAACAGTACTGGAAAAGTAAGATGGAAATGAGGTGCTTAGTGGCGCAGGTGTAGGAACCCAAAATCGCATTAGCAAGAGTAGGAGATTACAAAAAACTGAAAACTAAATATTTGTCAAGGTTTAGCTTAATATTGGAATTAGAGAATAAACGTATACAACAATAGCAGGTGAAAATTAAATTTTTAGCGAGATTATTTATGCGCAATAACAATTCCCAGGACCACTTATTATAAGAGACATTTTAAAATTTGGTATATTATCCCGCCTCTATACCCTCACTTCTCCTAATCTGATATAAAAAAAAGTCCGTCACGCAGGGGCTGCGTAAACTAAGCACATTTCCCACGTGAAGTTTAGTAATAGATAAATATACATACTGCTAACACAACGCCGTGAATAAATACAAACGGAAATAAGAAATGATTCATACAATTTCAATAGCCTGCCGACAGGAAGCGTTAAGTTAGAAATGTAAACAAACGGGTCCCGCCTCACACCGGAAAGAAAAACAATTACTGAAATATATCAGAATATAATACATTAATTTTATTGAGAACTATTTACTATATCTAGTACTGTAATTAATAATGAGTCAGAATAATTGTTATCTCAATCAATAAAATTTTAGTAGTCCAAAACTTTAAGATGGGGGGGGGGCACCAGGACATATTTGCATGTATCTCGTATAATAAAGGTCTCTTGAATACAATTTTTGGTATTTAAACTTCCAATAATGTGATTTATTATGTATCAGAGTATTGTTTACTTAACATGAGTAGAAGTGGTGGTTTGGTGAAAACTGAAAAATGCAAATATCTCGGTTAATATTCAAGATAGAGAATAAATGTATATAACAATATTTATAGTAAATTTAATTTGTAATAAGATCGATTCTGTATAATTTTTCGATCCGACGTATAGTAACGGAGATATTTCGAAAATCCTCCCCCTATAAACCCCCCCTCCCACTGGTCCGCTTTCAGCCGTTAACGAACTTGATCTTTCTTTTTAAATAAAACGCTTAAATATGAAGTTTGGTAAGGATTAAACAAAAAAAGTCCGTCACGCAGGGGCTGCGTAAACTAAGCAGATTTCCCAAGTGAAGTTTAGTAATAGATAAATATGCATACTGCTAACACAACACCGTGAATAAATACAAACGGAAATAAGAAATGTTTCATCCAATTTCAATAGCCTGCCGACAGGAAGCGTTAGGTTAGAAATGTAAACAAACGGGTCCCGCCTCATACCGGAAAGAAAAACAATTACTGAAATATATCAGAATATAACACATTAATTTTATTGAGAACTATTTACTATATCTACTAGTGTAATTAATAATGAGTCAGAATAATTGTTATCTCAATCAATAAAATTTTAGTAGTCCAAACTTTAAGATGGGGGGGGGGGGAGTCACCAGTGCATATTTGCATGTATCTCGTATAATAAAGGTCTCTTGAATAAAATTTTTGGTATATTTAAACTTCCCAATAATGTGATTTATTATGTATCAGAGTATTGTTTACGTAACATGAGTAGAAGTGGCGGTTGGGTGAAAACTGAAAAATGCAAATATCTCGGTTAATATTCAAGATAGAGAATAAATGTATATAACGATATTTATAGTAAATTTAATTTGTAATAAGATTGATTCTGTATAATTTTTCGATCCGACGTATAGTAACGGAGATATTTCGAATTTTCGAAAATCCTCCCCTCTAAAACCCCCCTCCCACTGGTCCGATTTCAGCCGTTAACGAACTTGATCTTTCTTTTTACATAAAACGCTTAAATATGAAGTTTGGTAAGGATTAAACAAAAATTGCGACCGCTAGAGCGGTAACAGACAAATATATATATATATATAAATATATATATATATATATATATATATATATATATACAGTTTTGAACGGACCTCATTTTCGTCATCTACTAGGTAGGATCGATGGACATTTGAAGAAAAATGTCGAAAATTCCGTCATGAGTTCAACCTCAATAGCTGATTTCCCTTAAGGGAAATCTGCTAAAAATTGCGACCGCTAGAGCGGTAACAGACAAATCTATAGATAGATAGATAGATAGATAGATATATATATATATATATATATATATAGATATATATATACAGTTTTGAACGGACCTCATTTTCGTCATCTACAAGGTAGGATCGATGGACATTTGAAGAAAAATGTCGAAAATTCCGTCATGAGTACAACCTCAATAGCTGATTTCCCTTAAGGGAAATCTGCTAAAATACGTCACATTTAAGCTCAAATTAAGACAATTCGTGATATATATTTTCTTATCATTTGAATAGGAGTGTTGTTTTACTTGGGGCTTAGAACTAAAATATGCAAATAACTGGGTAATATCAGTTACCCAAAAGTGTATACGACAACACATCCTGTATTTCTCCCGTAATAACAAGCTTCAGTAAGAAAGTCTTGAAATGTAAGCCGGACACGATATGTTTATTCGAAAATTTGAAATATCTCCGTTACCATACGTCGGATCAAAAGATTGTATAGAACCAATCGTATTGCAAATTAAATTTTCTATAAATATTGTCCTATACATTTATTCTCTATGTTGAATATTAACCGAGATATTTGCATTTTTAGCAGATTTCCCTCAAGGGAAATCAGCTATTGAGGTCGTACTCACGACGAGATTTTTGAAAAAATGTCCTCAAATGTCCATCGATCCTACAGAGTAGATAACGGAATTGAGAACTGTTCAAAATTATATATTTATAATATATATATAATATATATATATATATATATATATATATGTATATATATACATTTGTTTGTTAACGCTCTAGCGGTCGTAATTTTTGTTTGATCGTTACCAAACTTCATATTTAAGCGTTTTACGTAAAAAAAAAGATCAAGTTCGTTAATGGCTGAAATCGGACCAGTGGGAGGGGGGGTTTAGAGGGGGGATTTTTGAAAATTCAAAATATCTCCGTTATTATGCGTCGGATCGAAAAATTGTGTAGAATCAATCTTATTGTAAATTAAATGTACTATAAATATTGTTCATACATTTATTCTGTATCTTGAATATTAACCGAGATATTTGCATTTGTATTGTGTGTGTGGTCGACGGAACCCCGCCATGTTCCGGACTCTCCGCCGAGAGCTCTGGTGGCCGTTTCCAGAACTATTCGTCCCTCGTGAATAGGTTTAGAGATCCCTTCCTACTACAGCTGTTATTAGGCGGATTTCTCTATTGTAAAGCTTCACGTGGGAAATCTGCTTAGTTTACGCAGCCCCTGCGTGACGGACTTTCTTAGTCATTTCTCGGCTCAGGCGGAAGCTTCTTCTAACCTGTTGTTTTTAACCTTACCTTACCTTCCTTTTTGAGATTTATGCAAATACGTTCTATTCATCCGCCCCCCCCTTCTTTAGTTCTTGGACTACTAAAATTTGAGTTATTAAAATATAAATTATTCTTACAATTCAGAAGCCGTTTCAGTTGGAAATTTATTTTAATTAACTGAAAGATTTCTCATTATCTAATCACGGTGGTATTGTGTTACCACTATGAAGATTTCTCTATTGTAAAACTTCACGTGGGAAATCTGCTTAGTTTACGCAGCCCCTGCCTGGCGGACTTTTTATTAAATTTGGGCCGATAACGGACGACTGAGTTTCCCGCCACAAGCTAGTTCGCCCCTTTGCCGTAACTGTTCGGCTCACGTATGGAGATTCTCTATTCTATAACTTCAAGTGGGAAATCTGCTTAGTTTACGCAGCCCCTGCGTGACGGACTTTTTCGTTTGAATTCAAGCATCATATGTAATTTTCTTTGTAGAAAGACGAGGCATTGTTTCGTTGATGGTTTGTTTCGAATATTTTCCTTTTACGCTTCTCCAACTTTGAACAAAATAACGTCAAATGAAAATCTTAGTAAATCGATCACATCACTAACTAATCATGTCCAAGTATTTCCTTTGTTTCAGAGTACCTGCTTGAAAACCATTCGTCACAGTTTTCATATACGACACAAGCTTCACTTCAATTTCTTTATTCATGTTTCAGGCATTTTGTTTTCAATTTTGTACTGGAATTCCTACTTTATATTTCTTCCCCGTTTCTTTTCTTTTCTTTTTCTTTTTTTTACAACTATCCAACTGATCACTCACTCATCCAAAATTTATTCAAATCATAGAGGGCATCTCGAACGAACTTTAGAATGTAGGATGGTCAGCTTATGTTTGTCTCAAATTGCAAACAAAAAAAAAAATAGAGAAAAAATTTGTTCATTGATGACTTCTTTAATAAAATGAATATTCCATACACATCATCCTCACAGCTTTGACTCAAACGAGGTGTATGGCAAACACTTCATTGGCTATTGAAGCTCAGTTATCAGTTTTTTTGAATAATGTGTAGGATGCACCCATTAAACGTTTTCCCAATACACATCAACAGGCTGGTGGCAGCCAAAGTAAGCATCAAAGTAAATACTATATACCAATCAAAGTTATTTATCTTTCCTTTGAAATATTGTATTACGACACTTCCCATTGACCACCGGAAATCTGATGAGCTAAATACTCTTCCAATAATGTCATTTAGCTATTGCTTGAGGAAGTCAAAAACATCTTTTAAACACGTGCCAAACAAGGCTGTCTACTTCAGTAGGTTACAAATTTAAAACTGTTTACATTTAAGAAAAGAATATGTGATGACATGAAATCACAAGCGTGTTAGACCAGCACATGGGAAATCTGATTATTTATGCAGCCACTGCATGACGGATCTTTATTATTATTATTTTACGTGGATAAACATAAAAAATTTTGTTAGTTTATCGTTCATTTCTTTCCAATTTGGAGTAAAGTGTCCATTTTCTGATTCATATTCAGAAAGATTTTTATGAATTACTGCTCAATAATAAACGTCACTTGACAGAAGATTGTTTTTAATGTTATTTCCTAGTTATTTGCTAATTTTACCAGTTGAAAGAACGAATTCATTGAGAAAATACGCTTTAAACCACTCCTACACACGGAAGCTGTACTTGACGGCTGTAAGTGTGATTGATGTACTGTAAATAATGATTGAGCAACATCTTTTTTTTTTAAATATCTTCCAACGGAGGAAAGGAGTTAACGTAATCATCCTGTTTCAAGTAGTTATTGCAGCTGCGCCTCGGATTTCATGGTTTCCATTTGTCCTTCCTGATGGTTTCAATCCAATTTTCTCCCAGTTCTGGATCATTAGTTAAACTATAGGGAAAAAATCGTACTCCTTCAACATCTTGCGTTCCATTTTTTCTACTAATCCGTCTGTACCACAAACACATGCCCCTTTTAAGGCTGGATAAATGTTCACACACTATTAATAAATACCAATGTATAACAAAAAATCGCGTCATGATTACAACCTCTATAAATGATTTCCCCCAAGAGAAATCTGCTAAAATTCCAGGGGACTGGGTCCACCTACATTTAAAAATAAGAATTCCAGCACGTACTGGGAATGGACACGCAGTACACATATAAAATTCAAGTCTCCTGAGAAAATTGTTTACTTTGGATATAAGTAATTGTTACATTTGCTTTATATGAAAATATATATATATATATATATATATATATATATATATATATATAGATATATATATATATAATTTTGAACGGACCTCATTTTCGTCATCTCCTGGGTAGGATCGATGGACATTTGAAGAAATTTTTCGAAACTCGCGTCATGAGTACGACCTCAATAGCTGATTTCCCTTAAGGGAAATCTGCTAAAATATAAATAAGTTAGTTAATGAAACATGTGTCAAGAATAATTGCACATTACTTTCATAATACAATTATTTATTAATGTCCACGTTTTGCAACTAAGGATAATAGGGACGGGTTCTCTATAGGTTACCACCCTTTTCTAGCCAGAGTGGGACTAAGGATTTAATTTAGTGAATTCCGTCACTAAATAAATTCCTATTGCCCAGAGCGGGAATCGAACTCGCCACTCTAGGTTTACCATATGAGATTAAAGTCAACCCTTTAACTCACATGGCTAACCTGAGCCCTACTTTCATAATAGATTTTATAACATTATTGGATAAAACACACAATACTGGAGTTAAAAATGATATAATATTTTACTCTTCCATCGCTCGTCCTGGTCCAATATCAGCCTGCTACTACTTCTATCAATATGATTATTGTTATAGTTATTTATTAACAGTCTACATTGTGCTGCTAAGGTAACTTGGGGTGGGATATCTATAGTTTATCACCCTTTTCTAGCCAGGGTGGGACTAAGGGTTTTATTTAATGAGTCACTAAATAAATTCCTATTGCCCAGGCGGGAATCGAACTCGCCACTCTGGGTTTACCATGTGAGGTATGTTTATATAAATCGATTAAACATTTAGTACGGTACAGATCAAATAAAAATCAAAGTTTAGTTAACGACGTCACATCAAGAATTTATCCCTGTATCTCAATGAGGTCCGATGAAAACAATTCGTCGCATTTAAAAATTCAAAAACATTATTAATCATTATTATTATAAGTGAAAATTCGGTGGGTAGAATATGGGCGTCAATATCCAAATTACAAAAAACAAAAAAAACAATTGTAGATCATCATAAGTTTAACAGGTGTTTCTTTAAAATTTCTTCCATTTTGTATTAGTTCTTAATAAATGCAAATAGCAGTCTATTCTGGGTTAAAATTGTGTAGGAGGCTCCAGTTTGAACAATTACCTGACTGCAGGTAACTGTAGGCGTTGGGTATAGAAATGCTGGTGAATTGGGAATTTATGAAGACAATAAATCAGGTGTCTGAGCCTGTTAGAATAGAAGGATGAACATTGACCCCTGATAGAGCTGGCCGAGGGATTAGGGAACCCCGTAGTTTGGAGCAGTGGCCGACAGGAGGCGCCACCTCCCGCGCACACCTTCAAACAGCCAATATAACAATTGATGTATATATTTCCAACTTCGTTCTACTCGTGTACTTAAATTCTATAAATGCATTCGAGGGAATACCAACCTACTTCTTTGTTGAGAGCACGAAGAGCTCATTCCAAAAACGTCCGTCACGCAGGGGCTGCGTAAACTAAGTGACTAATTTCCTAAGTGAAGTTTTACAATAGATAAATCTAGGCACTGGAAACACTTAACTCCACCGTGAATATGAAATACAAACGGCAATGAGAAGTCTTTCAGTCTATTTTAATGATCTCTCAACGGAAAGCGCATTGTTAACAAAAAGGTCTGCCAACTTTTCAGAGCTGAACAGATGGATAGAAATATTCTTCATGGGAAAGAAAAACAATTACAAAATATATCTAAATAAAAAATATTAATCTTATAGGAAAGTCATTTAGAATCAAAGCTCATTTTTTAAAAAAAAATGGTATTTTTTTCTTATAATATATTTAGAAATTTTATATTACGGTCTTCCATTCGATATCAAATGCTCTCCCCCCCCCCGGAAGCAAAACATATATAATTAATAGTACCATTGAAGCTCCACTATAAATGAACTTAACCGAATTATTGCCCCACAACAATGCCCCGAATAAACATGCAACAAAGGACTTTTTGAAACTGCAAAGGCATGAGCTGTACCAAACTTGATTTGCTATTATAATGTAGAAAATAAGGACACTTCTGTTACCCCCTTCTAGTAGACCCATCATAGTTCGTAAACCGTTTCTTTGTAATACCTACTCGTGGTAAAAGTTGTTATAAATATGCAACCAATATATATAGTTAAATATGCCTAATACAATTTTCCTTAAAAAATTCATTTAGCCAGTGTATTTTATGTTCTAATTGTCCTTTTACATACTGATATTCAAACTTGAATGTATAACTAAAAATTAAGATTATTAAGGAAATGGAGGAGTGGAGGTTTAGAGAAGGGGGAAGAATTAGAAATATGTACATATTTTGTCTAGGGTGGTTAAAGGTTACAAACCAGTCTTCAAAGATTTAATTTTCTGGAATTGTTCTATAAATTGGTTTTCTCGGCTATAAACCAAGATATTTGCATCTTTGTAGATTTCAGTCTTACATAAAAAAAACCCCACTCTTTTTAATGTGATTTTCCCCAATAAAATCTAAACCACTATACAGCACTCATCCAGCATATAGCCTTCCTCAATGTCCTGTACTTGTTATAGAAAAAATTAAGAATAGTTAAACAGCCAAAGACCAATGTCCACGATGTTCAGTGGTAAGTTATAAATGGAATAAATGGAAATGGTGGGGGGGGGGGTTAAAAAACCGAGGTACTTCATTATTTTGAGTAGAATAGAAAAATGTCATATAATCAACCTCAATTTAATGCCCTAGAATTTTTGTTCTTTATATTTTTTCTCTTATCTGAATATTAAACGAATTATTTGGTTTTTTCCTTTCAAGTCTTCAGTTAACCCCCACTCCTTATAAAATTTCCACTTACCAGCAATAGTATCACTACTCTCTCTAACTGATATTTGAAGTTGCAATTACATAGGCTTCTCATTAGTTAAGAAATAGTAAAACGAATTTAAGAAGACAACATCGGTGTACGGTTCAAACCTATTTGGAAATCTGCTTATTTACGCCGAGCCTTCAGTAACCCCCCTCCCTCCCCCTCCGACTCACCCAGTAGTAACTGAGCCACTGTTTGCATATGATTTCTAACTAGGGGATAATTGGGGAATAGGCGGTGAGATGAAACCACAAGAGCGTCCTTTCGACACGTGGGGATCAGCTAAGTTTACACAGCCCGCGTGACGGGCTCTTTAAGGCATAGGCAGAGTTCGTTCTATAAATTCGAGATTCAAAAATATTTTGTTTTATGTGAAAAATTGTATATAAAAATTCAATTTAGTTTAATTGTCCAAATTTAAACACTTAACTTACCACAGTACATAAAAAAATAAAGAAAGTAACAACAAAAAGTTTTCAAGTACTCATTATTTAGAACTGCAGAAATATTTGCTCTATTTCAGAGGAAACCGTCTGCCTCCGTTGGTGTTTAAATAATGTTGTCGAATAAATGTTGGTAACTTGTTGGACATTAATTATTAAGAGCTCACAAGTCTCTTGCATTCGCCTTCCAAGGTCGTAAGGAGTTCCATGACAGCCATGAACTCTCCAACCATGAACACGAGGACAGGCGAATATGAGGAAAACTTCGGACTTGCCAGCTGTCCTGAGTTAGTAAATTATTCAAAAGTTGGCGAAACTCGTCCTTAGCCCTACTCAGTGCAAGGTGCCACCAAAATTAGAGATATTATCTCTGGGGAAAATAATACTTCATCCCACTTATAATTTTTCTATCTGTGCTCCGTCGTTTACTGGGAAAAATAAATATGGTTAAAAATATAAAAATTTAATTAACTTTCATTAAATTATATAAGTCAAATGTTTTCACCCATTTTCTTCTAATGGCAGCAAATAAAAGGTAGAAGGGGCTCAGGTTAGCCATGCGAGTTAAAGCGTTGACCTTTATCTCACATGGCAAACCTAGATGGCGAGTTCGATTCTTGCCTGGGCAAAGGAAATTATTTAGTGACGAAATTCATTAAATAACGTCCTAAAATCCCACCCTGGCTAGAAAAGGGTGGTAACCTGTAGATAATCCGTCCCGATTAGCCTCAGTTGCAAAAAGTGGACGTTAATAAATGATAATAATAATAAAAGGTAAAAGTAACAATTTAGCATTTCACGTTATAGAATATCTTTCTAATACTAGAAAAACAATTCTAAAAACGTTGTGTTAAATAAAAATATTGAGTAAACTAATAATATCCAATAAATTTGTGGAGTTGAGGTTTAACTTTTTCAAAAACTCACTTTTTATCATAATAGTATGATGACTATTATATACGGAAGTCCGCCACGCTGTGCCTACGTAAGCTAATCATATTTTAAATTTAGGAATGAATAACTAATTTAACATAGTAATCTCTCTCTCTTTCCAAGAGCCATACTTAAGTAAGACAGGAAAAGTAAACTGGGTTGAGATGATTAATGATGCAGCAGCTAAAAGTGAGCAATTTTTAAGATAGTTGTTAAGATTAGTGGTGTTCAGAATGCCGAGAAACTCGAAATAAATGTACGAAAAAAGTACATAAAACTCAGTTAATATTCAAGTTAAATAAAAGTTCGCCAAGTGGAATCAGCAAAAAGTAAGCATTTTTTTCATTACTAACCGATATATCGTTATCTCAAAATTCTGTTGTCTATATCTACCGTAATATGAATCCTATGTAAAGAGGTTTTGAAATTTAAGCTAAACACGAAAACTCTATCAATAAGTATGTTTTGAGTAAGCATCATACGAGCAGAAGTAGAGGTTAACTAAAGTTTGAATACTAAAAATAAATTCTAATATCACAGCCAATATTAGACCTAAGACGGTATCTCGGTTTAGTTTTGACTTAATACAATTTTAAGAAATTAAATGTGAAATAGCGTTAGTTATAACATTTTTCGATCGAAATGGCAATATCCTTCTCTGATGAAAAGAGCACGTTATATTTAAGCTAGAATTAAGATGTTTCAGAATAATTTGTCTTATTACTAATGTGAGATGAGTAGGAGTGTTTGAGAAAACTAAAAATGACGAAAGATTACAATTTTTAGTAAATATTAGAGTCAGAAAGAAAACTCCAGAGGACAATAATTGTAGGAAATTATATGCTCGATAAGATTAGCTATATAACATGTTATATCTAACATAATATTGGAGATATATTGAATTTTGGGGTTTCCCCATCTCTACCTCCCCCACCCCCCATCCTGGTCCGATTCCAGTCGTAAAGACGATCTTTTAGGGAGCTGCAATAGTTTTTTTCTCACATTTTCTTTGCACATGGACTAACTGTGTCATTGACTGGTTAAAATAGGAATAGTTTCTCAAGGAAATGTGATGAATGAAATAATTTAAACACTAAATAATTCCTTCATTTTCAACAGATAACAAAAATACCATACACTTTGCAAGGAAACTACAGCCACATACGTTTTATACCCGATAATAAAAAGTAGCGATAAACAAATATCAAGGATTTTTTTTAAATAATCATAATAATAATTTATTTTCACCATATTTCAGTAATTATATTGTTCAAGTCGTGAACCCCCCACACCTGTCAATAGTAGAAGAGTATATAACATACAGCTTGTCAAATTTCATTCCCAAAATAAATAAAAAAAAACTTTACAAATTTATTGAGGAGTTATCATAAACAATAATAAATACCGTTTGGCGACCACAAGTTGGAAGTCTGAATTTGAAATTCATAAATTTAAGCAATATATTTGGATTAAAAAATACATTTTTAAAATAACTTGTTCTTTATATTGTCAATATATAACCATTATTAACGAACGTAAGTTTTGAAGATATATGTCAGTATTTTTTAGCTGGTTTCTTTTAAGGGAAATCTGCTATTGACGTTTACTCATAATGCGATTTTTGACAAATCTCTTCAAATGTCCGTCGAAATTCGAAATATCCCCCTTATTATATGTTGGATCCAAAACTTTTGTAGAACCAATCTGATTTCAATTGTAATTTCCTATAAATGTTATTCTATGTATTTGCTCTGGATCACGAACTTTGACCGAAATATTTGTATTTTTTAGTGATCATCGCGGTAAACCCTCACTCCTACTCAAGTAATTTTCATTTTCAGTAACTGAGTCATTAAATATCTCGAATCTAGCTGATATTTCGATCCCTGTTTACATAGGCTTCATATTTAGGGAGAAATAGAGAATAGATGGCGAGTTGAGATAACTTGCATGTCATATACCAACTAGTGGGAAATGTGCTTAGTTTAAGCAGTTCCGGCGTGATGGATTCAAAATACCTCCATTGTAATGAGTTGAATTGAAACCCCCAATCATTTTACTACTACTGATGCCAAATCACCATTAAACTACCAATCATTTTAAATTACATCTGCAGAACTGTATCAATCACTCTAAGAAGAATAAAAACTACAAATGTGGAACAAAACCCAGAACAATAAACTAAAAACTATTAATACCTCCATCCGCCCCAGGACATATTCGACAAGAGACAACAGAAGAGATGAAGTCGTATTAAGAAGACTCCGAATTGGGCACACAAGTTTTCGCATGGTTATCTTATGACAAAAGATCAACTGCCGATTTGTGGGAAGTGTAACACAGACTTGAATATCTACCACATATTAATGGAATGCCATAAGTATACAGATATTTGAAACAAATGCAATATTTCCGATGATATAGAAGTGGCCCTAGGAAACAAAAGAGATAAATTGTTAAATTTTGTGGAAACTAGGAATTTATACAAAGAAATTTAAATTACAAGTTTTCTGTGTCCTCGTTTATATTGTTAAAATGGGGATATGGATACCAAAACGTGAGTTATAGATATTAAAGGGCGATGATAACCTAGTAGTTTTTCGCCCAAAAACCATACGAAAGAAACAAACTGCTGATGCACTACAATTGTTATTCTGTACGTTGTTCGTAGCTCAGACGTAAGGGAAGTCATGGACATTTGAATATAGTTTCAAAAAAATATCTTCAAATGTCCATCGATCCTACACTGGTGATGTCGAAAAACACTCGCTGCTTATGTTACATAAACTATACTCTGTAGCCTAAATTACGGAACACTGGTTTAAAATGATAGTTACTTACTTTGTGTGTTGACGTCATCGTTTTAGATTTTACGTTTGTAACTCGAAAATATTTATTCGATCTAAACAATACTCGATATTTAACTCTTTCATTCAACACTAAATATCATAAAAGTTATTCGCTGAAATCGGATCCTCCAGAAAAGGTGGGACGAGGGAGGGCTGGGTTGGTTAGAGAGGGAGGGAAATTTGAAAATTCAAAACATCTCCTTCATTTTACGAAGAAATAGAGAATATGTGGTGATATGATGTCACATATGACTTATACCAGTACTTAGTTGGGAATCTGCTTAGTTTTCATAGCCGTTGCGTGAAGGACGCTTTTGACTAGTTTGTCACTAGTTTATTTAGTGACGGACTCATTAAATAAACTCCTTTGGCCCACACTGGCTAGAAAAAAGTCGTAACCTGTAGATAACCCGTCCCAATTAGCCATAGTAGCATAAAGTGGATAATAATAAACAACAATAGACTAGTTTGGAGAGAAGTGTTTACGTACGTATCTGTCATAACTCAAAAAGGACTTGGCTTAGAATATCGATATTTCACATTTAAGACATCTATCTTTTCAATATTTAGGACGGTTGAACCGCCTAGCTTCTCTCATTTTTAGCAGATTTCCTTTAAGAGAAATCAGGTCGTAAGCGATTTTCAAAACATTTCTTCAAATGTCCACGAGCTGCGTAATCTAAACAGATTTTCCACGCGATGGTACGACGGACAATTGTCCTCTTCTCAACAAATATTTTCTATTTCTAAATAAAATCCAATGAATGGAGAAGGAGCTACGCAGAAGGCTGAAAACAAGAAAATAGCATTAACTCTCTTAATATTCGAGTTATGAATAAATGTATAAAACAACAACTGTAGCAACATCATTAGATTAACAATTGTAGTAATATCAAAACATTAACAAGATTGCTTAAATCATATTTTTCAATCCGACTAATAATGAAGGAGATATTTCTAAATTTCACCCCTCTAAAGCCCCTATTTCTGGTTCAGGCATTAAAGAATATGAACATTAGAGTTGAACTAAACGGTTAAATATTTGGTATTTTTACTGTGAATAAAGTGGTTAATAATATAACTGCATATTGTTAATATGGCATGTGTAAGAGTGGGGGGTTAGGGGCTGAAAACTAAAAAATTAAAATGTCTCTGTTAATAATCAAGATACTGAAAAACATAAATAGGAACATTTATAGAACATTAAATTATCAATTAGATTGCTTCTATACACTTTCGATTCCATGTATAACAACGGAGATAATTCGATGTTTCCAAATTCCTCCCTCTAACCACCTCCCCCTACTTCCCCGTCCAACTTCAGCCTTTAATGAGCTTGACTTTAGATAAATCATGTGTATATCGAGTTCGGTAACGACCAAACAAAAATTGCGGCCACTATAGTCGTAACAGAAAAGTATATATATATATATATACTAGCTCAGATACCCGGCTTCGCCCGGGAATTCATTTGAGGCTGAATGGTGATGGTATTTTTTAGCAGGCTTTACATTGCACAATATTTTGACATTTACCCGTCCCCAGTGTTTAGGATGATACCCATCTTTTGCCGATGGCTAATAATAGAATTATTTGTTCGATAAGGCTTCACATCTTCGATATTTTTATATTTCCCGTCTCTTATACATGTAAATATGTGTGGATTTTTACAAACCCCCGCTCCCGTTCGAACCTAATTGAATATAACTTATAATCATGAAGAATTAGAATACTAATTGACATACCGAGTTTTGTTAAGTTCGGTTCAGCCGTTAGTGCCGCTAAAGTTTTTAACCAATAACTTCATTTATACTTAGGTATACGACAAAAGTGTATATAACAAAAGTTACTTCCCAAATAACAAAATAAACAATTTTGTTATGTTTAATATTTGCGAAAAAACCAATAGGAAACGAAATTATCGCTATTTTTAATTTCAGGCTTCTCTTATAACCCCCTCTCCTGCCCGTCCATAGAAGAATGTTTGATTATGGCTTATTATAATGAAAGCCTCACTGCTAATACACATACCGAGTTTTATTTAGTTGGTTGAGTCTTTTTGGCAAATAATATTGTTGACTCCGCTATAATGTTTTATAAGTAGCGTATAAACTAATTTAAACTTCGATACGACAAAAGTGTATATAACAAATGTAACTCTTAAATAACAAAATAAACAACTTTTGTCATGTGCATATTTACCGAAAAACCAATAGAAACGAAATAACGCTTTTTTTAATTTCAGGCTTCCCTTATAACCCTTGTTCGTCTCAGAGAAAAATTAATACAGACCTAAAGTCTAATTGGGTTAGTGTTTAATATACAACATTCCAAGTTTCATAAAATTCTCTAGGTTAAGCCGTTTACGCGTGATGAAAAGGTAACAAACAAACAAAATGCAGATATGGTTCTATGACATGTGAAACGAAAAGTTATCGTGAAATTTCGCAAAAAAAAATTAAATGTACAGACAGAGGTTACAATTTTATATATATATATATATATATATATATATATATTTATATATATATATATATAAATATTCATAACGGACCTAATTTTCGTCCTATCCTGGTTAGGATCGATGGATATTTGAAGAAACCTTTCGAAAAACGCTCCATGAGTACAAAATAATTATATTAGAGTAGTGAGAGATTTCATTGGAGGAACAGGAACCAAAATTGAAAGGAGTTTCTGTAATGGAAAAAAGTTAGGTTTCTTTATTTTGTCAATTCTAAACCTTGGACTAGTGGATATATTTTATTTTGTCAGAAATCTATGGGAAAGGAAATCCAAGATGCAGATGTTAGCTTTTACAAAATTATAGAAATCATAAAAAGTTTTCCATCTTCCCAAGTACTCTCACAAAAATGTATCTCGTGATTTTTTTCGCCTGAAATATTGAGCTATCTTTAAATCATCTTCGACCTTAATCTCACATGGTAAACCTAAAGTGGCGAGTTTGATTCCCACCTGGGCAAAGAAATTCATTTAGTGACAGAATTCATTAAATAAAATCTTTATTCCCTCTCGGGCTAGAAAAGGGTAACCTATAGATAACAACTAGCCTTAGTTGCAAAGAGAGAAAGTTAATTTTCTTACTACCTTTGTCATTAATTAATCTGCCAGCCTGACCAACATATTCTGTCAAACAAGAGCATGGTTTGCCAAACATTTGTGGTACTTCGCCATGGAGTTTATTTTTTATGTGGGAGAGCTCTGTTCCATGATTTCAAATATTATTTCTTCTTCTTATTCTTCATAGTTTCATGGTAAGGGTCACCAATGGAAAATATATTTTCCGAGAAAACTTTATTATGCTGCTCTACATGTTCCGTGGCTTAAATACCACCTCTTTAAGGGCCATCCATTTCTGAAGTGCTCGTTCCCTCTTAAGTTCGTTGCGAAAGTTACTTCCTCACTGGGTTGATTATTTGAATCTAGAAATCACTATGCTCTGATGATGACTGTTGGAATTTCTCTATTCTTCTCTGCCGAGTGGTGATGTGAAGTTTTTGTGTGAAATGTTTGTCTGGGTTATTCTTTGTAAACTGCATGGCCCAGCTAACCAAAGAAGATATTTTCTTTTAACAAAGATCTCTAAAAATAGTAGTTTATTAGCGCTTCTAATTAAATTGTTACTGAATGCTGTCAAACAGATCCGAAAAGAAGAAATAAGAACAGCACGAATAAAATTAAAAATAATTTAAATACATTATCTGAGAAACTTCCGCATCAAGTATGTTCGCACGTCGTTGCCGAAAACCTTAATTTGTGAAATAACAGAGACTATTGAAGATCATGAAACAATGTCTATACCATCCGTAAGAAGTGCAGAAAAACCTTTGTGACAGTTTTAGCAGATTTCCCTTAAGGGAAATCAGCTATTGAGGTCGTACTCATGACGCGAGTTTTGAAAAATTTCCTCAAATGTCCATCGATCCTACCCAGGAGATGACGAAAATGAGGTCCGTTCAAAATTATATATGTATATATGTATATATATATATATATATATATATATATATATATATATATATATATATATTTGTCTGTTAACGCTCTAGCGGTCGCAATTTTTGTTTGATCGTTACCAAACTTCATATTTAAGCGTTTTACGTAAAAAGAGAGATCAAGTTCGTTAATGGCTGAAATCGGACCAGTGGGAGGGGGGGTTTAGAGGGGGGATTTTTGAAAATTCGAAATATCTCTGTTATTATACGTCGGATCGAAAAATTGTATAGAATTAATCTTATTGCAAATTAAATTTACTGTAAATTTTGTTCTATACATTTATTCTGTTTCTTGAATATTAACCGAGATATTTTCATTTGTATGCATGTGTATGGTCGGCAGGAGTCGGCTATGTTCGGGACCCTCCGCCGAGAGCTAGTGCGGGCCGTTTCGGTAACTATTCGTCCCTCGTGAATAGGTTTAGAGATTCCCTACTACTACTGTTGTTATTAGGCGGATTTCTCTATTGTAAAACTTCACGTGGGAAATCTGCTTAGTTTACGCAGCCCCTGCGTGACGGACTTATTCTGATTGGCAGAACATCTCATGTTTGATTGTCGTATATCAACAAATAAAGAAAACTGTAGCACCAGAAAAAAAGTCCGTCACACAGGTGGTGAGTAAACAAAGCAGATTTCCTATGAATGAAATGTGCCGAAATGAGACACTTGGCATCTCATTTCACCATTATTCTGTTTTCTTTATTAGTAAAATGCCTATGTAAACAGAAATTGAGATGGGATTTCTAATCAGCAGTTACTTAATGTAATAATCAGACGATTAGAAGTTGGGGTTTTCTAATGGCTAAAACATTAAAACACTATTAATTCGTTAATATTCGATTTATAAAAAAATGTATACGACAATTATTGTAGAACATCACATTTTTAACAAGATTAGTTCTTTAACATTTTTTGATCCGACTTATAAGAACAGATATATATTGCATTTTCGAATTCGCCCTCAAAACCCTCCTATTCCTGATCCAATTTCAGACATTAACGTATATGATCTATAGTGTTGAATGAAACGTTTAATAACTGCCGAATATGGTATAGATCGAAATAATCATTTTCCAATCAAGAACGTCAAAACTTACCTGTAACGGCATCAACCATCTGAGTTTCAAAATATCTCACATTGTAATGACTCGTTGAAAACAAAAGTTGGTGTTAAAGCTAGGAACAAAATACTTCATGATATAATGGCTAACGCGCAGATATATTTTGAATATCCCTTTTGATCTTCAGTTTCATCGGAAACATTTCTATAGCGAATTGAGTAATGATCAGAAAAAAAAATTCAACTGCTGGAGTGGTAAAAGGCATTTTATTTTATGTACACACACCCATAAATATTTATGTATGTATATATATATATATATATATATATATATATATATATATATATCACATTAAACAGATCATAGTACATTTTGTTGAGGTATGTAACTCCTGCCAATCAGGCAAGGCACGATGCTGCAGTTGGTGTACACACACTACAAGAAGCGTTTCATTAGTCAATCTGTACCTATTACTGAAAGGATAATCTCGATCAATTTATTCCTTGAGATGGGTGTTCTTAGTAACTCATTTTTTCCTAAAACTTTTATTGTTAGCTAGTCTCAGCCTGAAGGATAGAGAATACCTGTCTGTCCTAGCGACAGTTTAGCCTTGTAAGAGTCCTAGAAAAATCAGGTGACCACTGTTCACGGATGAATGAGTAACCTTTAAATACATCCATACAACATGTATATTATCAATTTTTTTGTTAATGTTTCGTGACCTGGATTCCTTGTTGGGTATCGTTTTTATCTATACTATATACGTACGTACCTTGCACGTGTAAAGACATTAGAGCACGTCTGAAAAAATTGAAGGCCTTTCTTCTTGTTGTCCTACTCATTTTTCATGATTAATTCGATTTTGGATGTGCGCCTGATAAGAGAATGTTTTCAGCTTATCTACAGCCGGTTCAGGCGGAAGTTATTTGCTTCGGAAAGAAAATGGGATTTAAAGCAAGAATTATTATAGAGTATTAACCTTATTTCCAGCAAATGGGAATGGTCCTAATCGTACTTTATAAGCTCAATTATATGGTCTAATGGCGGACCCCCACTCCCATCCCACTATTTATCTCTTTACCATCGGGCGTATTTTGTGATATCTCCGCTGGCTGTATGCTTACTCGGCCCAATCCCAATACAGCAGTATTTATGGCTGCATTACTCAACAATAAACCGTTTTTCATGAAGCTACGTATGAAGCATTGAAAATCCTGTGGGTTTTAAAAGACCATTATTTGAATTTATACAGTAGGCAGAGAAATTCAAGAGTCCAACCCT